>CAOLHI010000084.1:600000-993802 GCA_948474755.1 Ctenosaura bakeri | reverse complement strand
TCCATCATAGGCCATTTCCACACTACATGTTATAGTGCTATTATTCCACTTTCAACATCTATGGAATCCTGGAAATTGCAGTTTAGGGAGGGGCATCTTTGGCCTCAGTAAACTACAAATCTCAGAGTTACACAGGATGTTGAAAGTGGAATAATAGCACTATAACAGTGTAGTAGGGAAATAGCCATGCTTACAGGCCTCAAAATGTGATTCATTAAGTTTTTGCCTCACTCTTCCTAAAGGGAAAAGGGAAATGGGAAATTTTGCAGGTCTGCACTTTTCCTATATCCATTCCCTCAACTCCACCAGCTAGAAAAAAAAAAAATGAGGGGGGGAGAGATTCTCCAGTTAAGCAAGGAACAAGGCAATGTTTAAGTTTCAAAATAAGAAGTCAACTGCCAGCCACCTTCAGCTGTGAAATAATTCAGAAAACACATGTCCAGAAGATATGCAACCTGCGTTGGTTCCTAGGATTGCGGTCAAAATTTGTCCCCAAACCACAAAGTTTGTCCATCTCAGCCTATTTATGACACCAGCCCTCTTAATTAACTCTAAAGTTTCTTAAAACTGATGCTGCAAAAGCAGATCCACTGGAAATGGGCATCATGGAAAGAAATTATTTCTGTGCCTCTGAGGGCAAAAAGAGCAGCCATAGACAGTTCTACCATGCCTTGGCCCAGAGGCTGGTGAGATGATCTCTTTCCATTCCCACTACCATTGGTCTACCCTCCGAGGGGTGGGGGGGGAGAGCAGCTACCCTCTGCTGGACTTCATCCCTTGCCCCATTACCATTTCCTTTTCCTTATGTGCCATATTTTGTTCAGATTGTAAGCCTGAGGGCAGGGAATTGGCAAATTAATGATTTGTAAGTCACCTTGGGAGATATTTTTGGCTAAAGAAATGCTATAAATAAATCCCTGCTTGGCAATGGAAATTCACTGGATTACCTTGAGCAAGCCATACTCACTCAGCCTCAGAGAAAGGCAATGGCAAACCTGCACTGAACAAATCTTGCAAAAAATAAATAAATCCCATGATAGATTTGTCATTAGGGTCACCATAAGTCTGAAACAACCTGAAGGAACACAGTAACAACAACATCCAAGTTCTAAAAATCTCATATAAACTGAAATCTTTTGAGGAGCTGTGAGCTAAACGTGCCTAAGCATCTTACTATGGGGGAAAAAATGCAATTTCCTTCATAGCATAACAACTAGATGAAACATGACTCATTGGTAGGAGTATATATATATATTGGATTACTTTGTTCTGATACACAAGAATAAATTATTTCAAATTTTCTCCCTGGTGAGTGAAATTATTAGCGGTTTAGTGCACTTTATTATGAGAGGTATTGTGCATTTTTGAGTTAGGGGACTTTTTAAATTAAAAAATCATTTGCTAGGAAACCTTTTGTGCAAAAATCCAACCTTTTTACACAGAAAATGGCATGTTTTGTACAAAAGGCTCATTGTTTGAACAAAAAAAATTTGTGCAAAAAAAAAAAAAAGGAAAGCAAGAAAGAAAAATAAATCACTATGTTTTTCAAGTGAGGAGACAAAAAACAGACATACATCTAGCTGTCTAACAGAGGCACCCAGTGGCTCCATTGCTTTAAGCTGGTGAATCCATGCTGAGTTTTATTGATTTTTTTTTTAAAAGAATTATCCAAGGTGGTGAACCTACTTTTCAAATAGGGTTCATTACCTTGACTAGTCCCTGTAAAACCATAAGTAGCTCCAGCAAAATTGCCATGAATTCACCACCTCAAAGCAACAGTGTCACCATCCAGTTGGTGACTCAGATCTGATTCAGAGGTTCCACTCTGTATCTCCCAATAAAATCAGTAAGATCAGTGAGTATGAAAGATATGAGAGCCAATGGTAGCCCTACAGTTATGGAACTCTCCATTAAATTTGCTTGCCTCCTTTAATACAGCCTCTCTTCCTTGCAGCTTTAAGACCGTTCATATCTTGTGGGATTCACAGCAGTTCTCCCCTTATTATCTGCACACCTTATTGTGCATTCCTTTTGGAAGCTTCTAAATACGTAAAGATAACTTAGAAATCATATTCCTAAAGTTAGAACTGATTTGAGGTGGTGGTGGGGCTATAAAAAATGAAGAACGTTTCAAGAATCAAGATTAAGCACTGTGTTGGGAAATGGTTGAACCAATGCCAACAAAACCCCATATTTTTTCTTTACCACTCAGCCAATATTTTTGCCTTTAATCCCTGTGGTGTGCTGCCAGAACTTGGAAATATTTTTCTTTTTTGGTCTGATCCTACTGGTCTTACTGGTTGGGGATTCTGAGGGTTCTAATAAAATAAAGTAATTTTTGCAAGCACTGTTCTGATACCTACATAGACAAGACTTATGAACAATACAGTCTGCTGCGTAGGACAGCTAGTACTCTTAGGCGATTTCCATACTACACTCTTACAGCACAATTATTCCACTTTCAACATCCTATGGAATCCTAGGGTTTGCAGTTTAGAGAGGCACCAGTCAGCCCCTCCCTAAACTGCAAACGCCAGGAATCCATAGGATGTTGAAAGTGGAATAATCGCGCTATAAGAGTGTACTGCAGAAATGGCCTCAGACTATCTGGAGGTGAGGGAAAAGCCATGTTACTCTCTTGCATTTTGTGGAAGAATATAAATAAATAAGTAAAACGCAGACCTAGCACTTCCTCCCCCAACTCTCTCTATATATATTTCTGCACCAGCAGAAATGTTGTTCTTCTTTGACCAGGTAATCAATTATATATCAGTTGTTTCTTCTAGGATGAACTAGGGTAAAAGAGGAAATCAAGTAGCTGATGAAATACTATTTGTTTTAATTTTCACTCCATTGCCTGCCACAGCACCTTCTCTTCCTCTTTTGAATTTCCCTGCCAACTCTAAAATGTTTCCAGCCTCTTTTCCTCCATCCACCCCCCAATCCCCTACCTAATATTTTTGCTAGTTTTGGGGAGCAGCATTCAGCCCAATGAGACAGTAGGGATTCAGTGCATGTTTCTCTCATCCTTTCTGCAGAATGAAAGTAGTGAATGCAGAGAATGTCAGTGCTTCTCAGGTCGGTAAACAGGTTTCCCCCATCCCACATTTCATAGATCTGTCCAGCAGCATCAAGCATTTTAAGTGTATATCAATATTTTCATTATGGAAACTGAGTCTTGCAAATGCTGCGAGAGGCGTGTAATTTTTCACCTGGCAGCTTCTTTTGTAGCAGCCCCATGGGGTGCCATGACTGAGATACTACTATGTTAATTGATTAGCACACTTCAGATAGGACCCTGTGTGCAGCCCACTCCCCTAAACAGTGATAAATGGCCACCTTTGTGTGAAATGGTTGAGGTGGGACCACAGTTCCTCTTTGACAAACCAGAAAATGAAATGATTACTATTGGATTCTATTGACTGGCCTGGTTAGAGCAGTTGTGCTTCTTCCCAAAGGTTAATTGGACTTGAACTCAAGAAATTAAGAGGTCACTTAAGGTCATGGTGACAGCAGGCAAACTTTTAACATGCCACTAATAATATTTGGCAGGAAGACAACATATTTGGGTTGGGGGGAGGGAAGAAATGTCTTCAAGCTCCTGGGCATGTTTCCAGCAAGTGCTCTTAAAAGAATCACTGTGAATAGCCAAACTCTGTAAAATAAATGTAGCATTTCCACTTTGCAGCCGGTATTTCAACAGATGTCCTAACACACGCGCATGCAAATACTCAGACACACAAGACACCCTCTAACAGTTCGCAGATGGGCCTTTGTGATGAAGCAATATCAGAGGGCAGTCAAGATGGCAAAAGTTATTAAAGAGGAAGAACACACAGGTTGCAGCAGTTTCCTTTTGCCTGAGCCTCCTGGGAAGGGCAAGATTTTAACCTCTCCTCTCCCTCCACTGAGTTAATTGACTGCAAACTACTTTTACACTTTGAACTCAGTTTACATGAATGGAAATAAGCTGAGGACAAAAGGGAAAAGTGGGAAGAGGGGAGAGAAACTGGGAATTTTAAAGCAGCTAAAAAAAGGTAAAATGTTACAAGACTATGGCCCTTTCTGCAGCTTACCTGTTTCCGGTGTGGGCGCGCAGGGATCAGGTGCGCAGCCTCTTGTGCGAGGCACTTACGCCCCTGCTACTCCTGCTCTGCAGCAGCTGCCTGCTGGCCGGCAGGCAGCATGAGGGTTCCACCTCTTCCTTCTGCAGCACTGCGCTGGGGGAGGAAGAATGAGGGCCATGTCTCTAGATGCTCCACATGGACAGTAAGTGCAAGTGGGGCCCCAGAGTGCCGCATGATTGCACATGATTTTCGGCCAGAAGCCAAAAATGATATATTGCGCAATTAGCGCCTGCTGGCCCCGGCAGCGTTGCGTGATTGCGAGGACATCATGGGGAATAGTCCTCGCAATTGCACGATGCTCCGGAGGCCCTTTCGCATCACAAGTGCCATGTGAAAAGGGCCTAAATGAGACTGCCCCTGACAAAATGAGACAGTGGGAAAATATTATGCACATACAAATCAGACACAAGATTTATTTTGAAACTGAACCTAGATGAATTGCTGGGCTTGCACTTCACAAACAAATCTAGGAGCTCAGTAACAGGAAAATCAAGGTGTCCAGTGGCTTCTTTAGTGTAAGTTTGGTATCAAGAGAGAAGGTTACATTGCTGGGCACGTGTCAAGGTCTACCCTCCAGCAGGAGGCTCTGTGAAGAGTCCCATAAAACTTTTGCCCAGCTCCTCCTCCTTGCTGTTGCTGTCTAACCTAGGCCATTTCTGCATTATACTGTTCTAGTGCTATTATTCCCCTTTCAACATCCTATGGAATCTTGGGATTTATAGTTTAGGGAGGGAACTTTAGAATTCTCAGCCAGAGTGCTCTTTGGCCTCAGTAAACTATAACCCCCAGAATTCCACAGGAGATTGAAAGTGGCGAATAGCACTATAACAGTGTAGTGCGGAAATAGTCCTGTTTTCCCGACAGCAGCAGTACTGAACAAAATAGTAATAAGAGTAAGATGAAGGAGAAACTGCCTCGATTGACTTGTCATCTTGTTCTTGACAGATGGAACTTGTGTTCAGGAAAAGACAGAGTTAAGTATATGAGCAAGATATGAGACTCAGTGAAGGGAGACCTTCTGAGGACTTCTACCCCAAGCTACCCCAATTTCTTTGTAGAGGTAAAGTTTCTCTTGGGTTGTCGATACCAAAACGAAGACTTCTATGATCAATAGATGCAAAAGCTCACATAAAAATTGGAGGCCCAGATGGAGATTGAGGGAGGGCTAGTCCTAGCATTACAAAAAGGTGGGGTTCCACATGGTAAATGCTGAAAGATAGAGAGATTGAGATTGAGATTGAGATTGAGATTGAGAGAGAGAGAGAGAGAGAGAGAGAGAGAGAGAGAGAGAGAGAGGGGGGGGTATTTGTGTGCCAATCAACCTGCCCTGTGCTTCCCTAAACTAGCTTGATGCCTTCATATTGTATACAAAGATAGAACAGAATCAACTGCAGGTCCAGCTGACTTTGCTACATAGAATGAGAGGAGGAATTACCTTGTTCTTTATCTCTAGTAGCAAAATGTCTTAGGCTGGACTTGGATTGGGAGCATATTACATCAAGCTCCAAGGCTGATATTGCCTTCCTATTACTCGTGGAGTACAAACACAAGTGATGGATTTCTTGATCAATAACATCTTTTAATGGCTTGGAACTGAAACAACTAAGAAAGCAGTTGTTCTTCTATTAAATGTCATTATCTAGAGATGCCAAGAAATGAACCTGAGATATGCTGCATGCAAAGCTGTGTCCTACCCCTCAACTATGGCCATTTGCCAAACTAGCTTAGGTTGAAAGGTCCTGAGTATTCCACATGGTCTTGTGTCTGACTAGATTTACTGGTCCAAGTCCCTCATAGGCCATTTCCGCACTACACTCTTATAGCGTGATTATTCCACTTTCAACATCCTATGGAATCCTGGGGTTTGCAGTTTAAGGAGGGGCTGGCTGGCCCCTCCCTAAACTGCAAACCCCAGGATTCCACGGGATGTTGAGAGTGGAATAATTGTGCTATAAGAGTGTAGTGCGGAAATGGCCATAGTCTAAATTCATCAGGTTTCACCAGCCCCAACATTTTAATTCCTGAATTGTAGCAGCAAATATTTCCCTGCCTACCACAAATCAAGCTGCGCAATAGACAACTGTTCTCAGCATTCTTACTCGGATGTGCAATCCTACTTTGTTCCCGGTCCCATGATTCAGCTTAAATAAGGTAACAAGAGAGGGAGTGCTAAAAGGAGGAATTGGAATTTATGTTTCCTTTGTGTGGTCTGGTAGTGGATATTGGTGAAACAACATCTACTATGACAGTAGTTGGAGGTGCCACATATTGCCTTTATCTGCTTTAGGGTTAGCAAACTTCTCAGTCCCCCAATCAGTGGCCAGAACTTAGAACAGTTACTGGGATAATAACTGGTCATTCCTGCTGGGTGATTCTGGGAGTTGTAAGCCCTCCAAAGTAACTTTTCCAAGCTCTGCCAGTGATCTTAAAAAAGCCTAGCAAAAGCACATTGTTATAATAGTGAATGATAGGGCAATAGATCTAAGTCTGACCAAGTACTGTAGCTTTTTCACCAGATGTTCTTGGCTGAGATATCCTGGCTTCTGCCACAATGTGACTTCCATTTGCCATACTATTGAATAAGTTAAAAGGGATTTCATGACTCAGGAGCTCAGCTGAATCTTTGAGTAAAAGTGCTTTGCCCTTCTGAGTGTTGGAGTTGGTACTTTATTGTCAGGCTGTGGTTTCTTTTCTCTACTTTTATCATCTATGAAGAAGAAATTCTGTTCACCTTGTTTTTTTTAAAAAATGGGAACTCAATTCATTGCAGATGATGCTGAGACGGTGATTTTTGTCAGAACTCACTAGGTTTTTTTTTGGCTCCAGAGTGGAACCTATAAAAATTAATTTCCCCCAAACTGCAGCCGTATTGTAAGTGGTTGAGTATACTCCAAGATGGCTGTAAGGTTGGGCTGGGCCTGCATAATCCATTACTTGAGGTTACCAGATGGTCTAAGATATAAACATAACAAAATGTGGTTATTTGTAAGTCTACATAAAAGGTAACATTCACACTAGTAAAACATACTTGACTTATTTTGAACAAAGCCCAGTAGCTTTTGTGTGGCTGTTCCAGAAAACTCTTGTCAGGTTTACCAGGAGAAATGATCTGTCACAATGGAGTATAGAAATAAGCTAAAAGGAGAACATATGCATTTCCCATAGATTATGGATAACAGTCAGCAGATGTGAGTGACTGAAGTCCATATATCTATACAGTCACAATAATCACAGTGTCTAGGTCCTTTCCGCACCTTACCTTTTCGCGGAGGTAGGAGGCAGCAGTCACGCGAGCAGCCTCTTGCGCAAGGCGCTCACTTCGCTTCTGCTTCCTCACCGCAGCTGGCTTGCCGGTCACGCAAACGCTGCGCGAACGCCTCGCGCCTTCCCACTGCAGTGCAACCTGGGAATTGCAGGCTAGCGCTGAGGCAGGAAGTGCGACCGGCCCGGGCTCCCGACTCACCGCACACCAGGTAAGTGTGGACGGGCCCCGGGAGCATTGCGCAACTGCGCACCATTTTCGGCTTTAAGCCGAAAATGAAAAGGTGCGTGCACGGTCTGCTTTAGGCTTTTGAGCATCGTGTAAATGAGAGTGCATTGTATGGACCGCTCCTCCCATTTACGCGAAGCTCAAGGGGCCCTTTCGCTTTAGAAACAGCGTGCGAAAAGGGCTTTAGTAACTCATACCAATCCATTTTAATTTCTTTGCAAATTTAGATATAGATATGCCAATGTGGCCAGCTACACTGAAAACCAAGATGGTATAGAGGTTAGAGTATTAAACTAGAAGGGGGATACTCAGATTCAAGCACCCATCAGTCATGCCACTCAGTGAGTGATCTTGTACCCATCAATATCTCTCACCCTAACCTTCTTCACTGGTTAAAATGTGAGCAGAACCATTTATATTTCCACTCACTCATGTTGGGCAAATTCTGGAACTGTGACAGGGACTATATTGTCTCCTCTATTGACCAAAACTACTGAATGTGCCATTACACTGTGAATTTCAGATGGTGTAGCATGGCATTGGCAACACTCCCTCTAAATGTGTTTTAAAACAAGCAAAGAATATGTTCCTTGTTTTTGAAGCCAAGCTGGTAATTTGTAAGTATTTCTATACAGCTGCTTAGCTTAAAAACAAGCCATACATACCTTCCAATGTATGGAGGCAACCTCTTTTTCCAAAGTGCAGTGGTTGCCTTCATACTAAATAACCAAAATGTGGTGGTATGGTAGCAAATTTGACAGCAGCAGTGTGGGGAAGTGAGTAGGAGCTGCAGAAAGGTTCAGGGCAGCCACATGCAACTTCCTGAAATGCAATGTGGCACCAACAGAATCTGCAATCTCAAGTCAATGCGTTTCCAATCATACAAAATGAGCTCTCAGCAATGCTGCCAGGTTTTCAAAATAGCAACAAGGGACAGTCAAAATTCATGACATACAGGACTGACAAATCAGGAAGAACCTCTTAACAAGCTTATGTTCTACCAGATGAAAATATTGGTCTCGGTTAACTTAGCAATGCATTTTTCTTGTTAAAGTTAGCATATAATTTATACTCATAAATTGTGTAAATCACATCCTTCTGTCTTTATGAAGGGTCCACACCCAAATATATAGAACTTTTGGCATTCTGTTCAATATCTATAATCTATATAAAAGAAAGCTTTCCAGCCCTCAAATAGCGGACACCAAAATCATAATAAGAGAAGATTGGCAACCCTGTCTCTCAACCTAAAGTGTGTTAGAAAAATATGTATGAAAATTCTCATGATTTGAAAAATGCCTACAAATTTACCTTAGGCAATGAGGGAACAATATACACAAATATGAACTATGAATGCATACATTTTGAAAGTAAATTGCATGGAAATATGCATACAAACCTTTGTTCAGAAACAAACAATCTGTGACAATCTGATACAGACATGAGTCAGAAGGTGGAAACGGGAGAACCTTGATGAGGCTGGGCTTTTACGGATTTTCACATCCATGTTTGGGGCACACTGAGGGCTGCAGTAGAAGGGAGGGTGAATCTTGTGCTGACAGATGCTATTCTGAGAGCAGAGAAACATAAGATGATATGTTCTCTTTCTTTGTGGAGTTTCTATATAGCACTGAAGTGAGAAAAGTTCCATACTAGGAACATAAGAAGGGTGTTGCTGGATCTGATCAAAGGTCCATTTAGCCCAACATCCTATTTCCACAAAAGCCAATGTAGGAATCCCAGAAACTGGGTGTGAAAGCAGTAGTCTTTTCTTACTGTTTCCATTTAACAACTGGCATTTGGTAATTAGGGATGTAAATTCTCCACTATTTGTCTTCACATACAAGGACGTTGAATAATCATAGTTTCCCTCCGCTCTGGGAGAAAACAAACATTTCTCTGCAGCATCCTCTCCCAACCTCCTATTTAAATGTTCCAGGTGTCATAGCAGAATTATTCCGCAGAAAACTTAATGGTTTTTTTTTTTTGCCACAAAAATTGTTTCCTGTGCAGAAAACATATTTCCATTGCAGAAAGCACTGTATATAGTATATAGGAAAGTATGTATGTATGTATATATATATATATATGGGGTGTATATGTGTGTGTGTGTGTGTGTGTATAGAGAGAGAGTATATATAGAGTATATATAGGAAAGTATATATAAAAGTATATAAGAAATTTGTTAAACAGATAGAAATCATGATTTTATGCATTAAAAATGTATTTCTCCCCATAATAATTCCCCCTAGAAATAACTTACTTTATTTAATTTATATCCCATGATTCTCTTTGTAAGTGAGTATAAAGGCAGTGTGTGAGCAATTAAAAACAAAATCCAGCTTTAAAAAGTATTTATATGAAAGCTAAAAAGCAATTAAACACAACAACTTGGTTTAAAACACAAAGTCAAAACAGTATAAACCAGAAACAAAACAGTAAACAAAAGATAAAACCCCACCACCATTAAAAGCTGTTTCTCCCATAGATTTGCCTGCTGGTGGAATGAGAGTGCAGAGAGGGGGCCAACTGAACCTCCCCTGGGAGGGAATTCCCCACCTTGGGAGCAGCCACTGAGAAGGCTCTCTCTCATGTCCTCACCAAACTTTTCAGGATGATCAAGTTGTGGGGAAAAAACTCTGGAAAAGTCCCAGTGCTCTATTATTACTGGCCATTTCCACACGGGGTTTTTAACACAGGGCAGAGCGTCCTCCAGGGAGGACGTCTGCACCTGGGAGCGGACTGGGTCGGACCTACTTAACATAGATCCGCACCCCAGCCCGCTCCAGAACGACCCCAAGTGGTCATCCAGCGTGCTTTTGAAAGACCACTCAAAACAGGTCTTTCAAAAGCATGGAGTGCGCCACTGCGAGCCTGCTCCCTTATGCAGACTCTCAGGCTCACATTGGTGTGAGCCTGCGATCTGCTGGGGGCGGGCTTTAGGCTGGCAAGCTTCATTTTCGTCCCCGGAGCAGTGCGGAGCGGCGGCCACGCACTCCTCCAGAGAAGCGTGGACTGGACCGGGGAGCCCAAAAGTCCAGTGAGTAGCATCATGGGGCGATTCCCTCGCCCCGTGCAGAAATGGCCACTATTTCAGATGTGTGGGGTTTTTTTAAACCTAGGAAATAAATAAATGAGAAGATTCTTTCCATCCCTATTCAGTGCATATTCCTTTTGAACATGCAGGTTCCATATAGTGACCATTGAATCTACCTGGTCTTTTCCCAAAGGTAGCCTCTGTAGGAGGAATGGGATGTCTAGGAAAACTGTGTTGTGGCAAGTCTTTCCTGCTTATGCCATGGAAGCTGGCTTAAAGGCCGCAGGAAGTCAGCATCCAGGAAGCTGCTGATGGAGCAGGCCTGTGGATGCAGGAACTGTGGCTGTTGTCATTCCCACTATCTCCTACTTTTTTGTGTGTGGGGGGGTGGATTTGCCAGTCTTTCTCCTCTGCATCCCACCATATACATACATGGGCAGGCCAGCAGGAGGTTGCTCATATGGCCAAGCAGCTACCTGCAACTCTGCTTTCTTTCTCATACAGCTAGCTTTTTAAAGGTGCATGGAACAGCTATCTGCTCTACAGAGAGATAAGTGCCACACTATAGTGGAGTGGGGAGATGCAAATTTATTACCCTTTGTGTTACATCGCCTAAGATGAATGCTTCAGTGAGGCTCATAGCCAACAGCTCTAAGTGCTGACCACAAATGACTGTACAATTATCTTAATGATTGCTATGGTTCAATTTTCTAATATTGTGTCAAAAAATCTCTGCAATTTTTTAGTTTATAGAAAATATATGGCTTTAGAAATCAAGGGGAAGGAAATTTCACTGAATGTTGGAATTGTTGCACTTGCTTGATGCTTGGTAAAGTAGAAGGCAGTAGGAAAAGAGGAAGACTGTATTACAGATGGATAGACTCAGTCAAGGAAGACACATCCCTCAATCTGCAAGACCTGAGCAAGGTGTTTGCTGAGCAGGGAGTTAGGTGTTTCTCATTCATTCATTTGCCATAAGTTGAAGTCAACTTGAAGGCAGTTAGCAACAACAACAACATGATGGGGTAGATAAAGAAAGTCTGAGAGTTTCCTGTGATGCACTGTAGTTGAATCATCACACTGGTTTTCTGCAGCCTCACTAGGTTTATATACCTCAATTAAAGAATGAGATGAGAGCATGCTAGTTTATTTTACTAAAATAATTAAAAACTACCTGTCATTCTTGCTGATATGATTATTTTTACTCATGGGTAAACTGATAGAGACAAAAGCACTTATACAGAGATATGTGAGTCTCAAAACATTTGGGGCTTCAGAGGTAAGCACCAGTATTTTGAATTGGAACTGGAAGGAAATCACCACTGCATCTTCTTCAGAGATTTTGTTGTATAATTCTGGCTGTATCTGTTATATCACTGAGCTTCCAGGTCCACTTCACACTATAAAATTATAACACTGTAATTCAACATTAACTGTCATGGTTACATCATTTAGAAACCTGGGGTTTGTAGGTTGGTGATTCAAAAGACTTCTCTGTCTGAGAAGTCTAAATGCCCCTCCCTAAACTTCAGATCACAGGATACCATAGGATGAATCATGGCATTTAAAGTAGAATCATAGCACTATAATGGTGTTGTGTGAAAGAGTCCTGGGTCATCTTCAAGGGCAGCTCCACGTGCAGTGCATTGCAATAGACTAATCAGGACGCTACCAAAGCTTGAATCATTGTAGCTAGACTGTCTCCAAAAAATGCTATAGCTGGTAAAGCAACTGAAGCTGGTGAAAGACACTCCTAGTCACTGAGACTGAATGGATCTCAGCTGGCAAAGAAATATTTCTACAACACATTAATTTTTTTTTCCAAGGAGAATACCATTCCATCTAGATCAGGGAGTGCACCAGTTTCCAGACATGCTAGTTATGAGAATGCTTCTGTCTTAATAGAATTCAGCTTCAGTTCATGGGATGCAAGTCTAAGGTTCACTACCTGAACAGCCTTACTTGACTCTGCCACAGCATCACCCCACTTGATTCATATTTCAAATATAGATAAGTATCATCAACATTCTGATAACATCTCATGCCAAACCTCATAGATTCCTATAGATGTTTAAAAGCATGGAGGTATGCTGTACCTTTGCAGGACTGCATAGAATCTATAGCCTAGATCAAGTGCCCATATTGTTGAGTAGAAGTAGAAAATAGCAGCCTCACCAGTGCTATTTTCTTAAAATAATTCAGCAATTAGAATTGGACACAGGCTACCACTCCATTACTGACACCCAAATTAATCAGCCAGTCTTGTGAAGCCCTTGAGCTGAGAATGATTTTGTTAATAGTTGGATAAGAATGACAGCTTTATTTGGAAACTACCCAAGTTCTTTTTTTAAAAGGAAAAGGAGAGAAAAGGATAGTATGGAAAACTTTAGGAGAAGTTATTACTTCCTGTACATGTATGCATGGACTGCCCTCCATTATTTTGCCTATTTTGCCAGGGGGAGATCTGTTTGGGCCCACATCTGATGATAAGGGGAACAGGGGAAAAACTACTTTCATTGTGGGACCTGTGAAATTGTAGTTCCCCTTGTTCCACTGATATCATTCCATAATGCCCCTATTATACTCCTAATGAAAGAACCAGTGTAGTGTAATGGTCTGAGTGTTTGAGTATGGCCATTTCTGCACTAACCTGTTATAGTGCTATTATTCCACTTCAACATCCTATGGAATCCTGGAGTTTGCAGTTTAAGGAAGGGCCTTAAAGACCTCTCCCTAATGAAAGTGGAATAATAGCACTGTAACAGGCTAGCGCAGAAATGGCCTACAATTCTGGAGATCAAAGTTCAAATCTCTGCTCAGCCATGTAAACTCACCAGGTGGCCTTGGGAAAGTCACACTCTCTGAACTTCAGAGAAAGGTAAGGGCAAAACCATTCTGAACAAATCTTGCCTAGAAAACCCCATGACAGTTTTGCCTAAGGGTCACTTTAAGTCAGAAATGATTTGAAGATGCACAGCAACAACAATGCAAGGTAAGAGAACAAAGCAATACAGCTACTTTCTCTGTGTGTGTTTACCTGCTATGTGTCTGTCTCTCTCATATAGGTTTCTGTTTTACAGTATTTACATCAGAATGCTAGCATATCTGTGGCTTAGTCATCTTCTCTGTTTCATGGTTGTCTCTTTCAAGATGCAACATCCCCTTCTTGGGACAGAAGAAAAAAGGGAGAAAGACAGAGATGACAGGAGGGTCAAGGGACACTTCTCTTCCACTCTGAGTTCTTCTTCAGTGCCATCTGCAATCAGATTCTTAGCTTGTCAGTTCAGTCTCCCAGGATCCCTTGAGTGCTGCTCAGTCGGTCATGAGGAAATACCTTGTGTTTTGGCAATGGCTGTCCCTTAACAACACCCAGCTGCTCAGTCATGCAGCTGAAATGGGCCAGCACACATCACCTTCACACCAGTCTATGTTAACTGAGCTCTCCACTGACATGCCTTGACCTAGTAAGAATAACCAGTGAAAGAGCCAAGGGGAAGAGCACAAAAAGGCTAGCTTGGTGCTAACCTTCCCTTGTCCCGTTGTTTCCCTCATTTTAGTCTGTGAAAAACCATTTTTAAACATTTTTATGTATTATGACCTTAAAAAAAATAGGAGGGAAAAGACTCTCAGAAATTTCTTTTATGCAGTAGGGGAATACAGCCACTAGATGACACCAAGAGATAGTTGCTATAGGCCTGATCTCTCATATTTTTATTCCACTGTCTGGTCTAAAAGGTGAAGTTCTTGCTGAGACTATAATTAAGATTATAGAGGTATGCAAATTAAGTAATGTGGCAAGTATTAATAGTTACCTTACTTGGATATTATCAATTACTGTCCTAGAGAGCAAAAGTGGTTGGAATTTATGAGCATTTGGACAGAAGACTTCAAACATTTCCTTCTAGTGTATGCTGGCAGGTACCTTTTAATTCATTATTATGGCAAGAGCATCAAAGGTGTTGGCCAAGAAGTGGTGCTGAGAAGGAAGGAAGGAAGGAAGGAAGGAAGGAAGGAGGGAGGGAGGGAGGGAGGGAAGAAAGGAGATAGAAGATTGCATTTCCCTTGCTTTGCTCTGTAGTGTGCACTGTCTTCAAATCTAAAAGCTCAAAAGGAAGAGGGAAGAAAAGAAAGATATTGTAGACAACACTACTATGGAGTTGGGAGTCTGGGCTGCAGGACTCAGGGCTTCTCTACAAAATCTGGAGATAATGACACTTCTGGCTTTTATGCTACAAGCTTTATTTTAGAAAGCTTATGCCAAAACAAATCTGTTTAAGACACCCAAAGCATCTTTCTTGTTTTATCCTACACGTAAACCTGACTGAAATCATTGGGATACCACAATGCTTGTGAGTCTAAGCATGAAGGGAAAAATCCACATGGTGAAGAATCTAAGGGCAGGCCGTTAACATAGAATTCCTATCCTGTCTTCCCCAACATTACCATTGTTTTATTTTTCCTGTTGTCCAAATACATCCCAGTGTTGTGATGGTTTTCTTTTCTTTTGATTATTCCCAGACAGTTTCAAATTAACTATCAACTGGGTTTTAACCTGATGGCTTAGAGAGTAGGTTAAAAAAATAATATAACTGTCTAATATCTTTTCTGTGTTCCAATAGATATTTTCTTTATTTTATCCTCTCCTTCTCCCTCTCTCTCTCTCTCTCTCTCCCCTCCATTTACAGGTGCAGAATTAAAGAATGCGTTCGCTCACTATATTATTGATGCACTTAAGTGGAGTGTTCCAAAGCATGTAATTACCGTGTAGGCTTATGGCCCTGAAGTAGACGGGGATAGTGGTACTGCATATCCATGATTTGAAGGACATACAGGGATGATTATAGAGGTAGTACTCTACATCTATTCTAGCCCTTTTGTGTTTAGCTGGTTGTCATGGCAAATAATTGGATAGAATTTAAGCCACTTTCTTCCAAGTGGGAAATTCATAATTTTACCCTCCACCTAATTCTCAACATACTTTTAAAGATTCTTAAAGTTTCCTACTGGAATGGGTACAGTTGTGTGGGAGAAATATCTACAAGCAAAAAGTCAAGAATCAATAATCCTGGGCTTTTATAATTTATTTTCCTAAACTGTTCCTAATATCTGCTTCACAATAATTATTCCATCTTAGAAGTTCAAAGGTGAATTATATTGTTTATCCCAAGATAATTATATCATAAATTTCTATTTTGAATTACCAGAAGTTGTTTAAAGAATATTCTTAATATGATAGGGAACGGCTTTTAAGCCCATCTTGATTTTCACACCTTTGTAGTCCCATAATCTGATGATAGTTATTGTTAATATGGTCCACTAGGGGGTGAATTTCAATAGCTCTGGTCAAATAGAAACTGTGCCATAGGGACATAACCCTTCATTAATTTCGTTATTGAAAGGAAGAATTACTTTTTAAATGTTCTTCTCATTTAAGAACATTTGCAAAAATGAAGTGTTTATAGATGTTTTCACAATTCAGTATTTAGAATAATACAATAATAGAGTTGGAAGAAACAACAAGGGCCTTCCAGTCCAATTGCCTGCCATGTAGGAATATACCATCACAGCATTCCTAACAGGTGGTCATCCAGTCTCTGCTTAAAAACCTCCAAAGAAGGAGACTCCACCGCACTCTGATGCAGCCTCTTCCCCTGCTGAACTGCTCTTACCACCAGGAAATTCCTCCTAATGTTTGAATGGAATCTCTTTTCTTGAGGTTTGAAGGCATTGCTCTGTGTCCTAGTTTCTGGAGCAGCAGAAAACAAACTTGCTTCATCTTCGATAGGACATCTCTTCAAATCCTGTCAAATATTTAAACATGGCTATCATATATCATGCTATCCACTGCTACTACTGTTACCCCTGAAGCTTTGCTCTCAAAACTAACTGTACTTTTTCCTCTTCAATCCTGACCATACATTTCTTACCCTATGCTCTTCCCTGGCCCCTACACCATTTCTCAGCTGGACTTTTCTTCAGGCCTGCCTACCTGGAAGAAGCCTCCTTTGATGAGGAACAGGAATAGGATTAGGACTATCCACATAACAAGCTCTACTTAAAACCTGGGGTATCTGACGCTTCTGCCTTGCGGCAAGAGCAGACTGACAGCCATGCCTTAGAAGCAGAGCCTGGACCATCTCAGTGGCTTTGACCAAGCAATAGTCAGAGCCACTGCGCCCTTCTGAGTGCTGAGCAACAGCAACAAAAAAGCAGGAAATGCATTAGAGTATTTTAAGAAGGAAACAGTGAGATAATTAGGCCACTTGGCAACCAGCTATACATTAGCACAGACAAGGTAATCTCTTTGCTGCAGAATAACAAGCTGCTCTAGCTCTGATCATTATTGTGTGACATTCTCTGTTTTCTTATTCCATGAACTTCAGCTTGCTTCTTGGACTCTTCAATTCAGTGACTTCCCAACTGTCTTTAGATCTTTCTTGGACTCTTTTTCATGCTCAGATTCTGAACTGCATTGACCACAGGTCTGCTCTTATGAGCCCTCAATGTATGACCCTTTCCTCACCGGGCTATTAAAACGGTGCAGAGCAACCTCCGACAGAGGTCTTCTGCACTGTGGAGTGGACTGGGTTGGACTACTTTTTGTAGTTCCATACCTCAGTCCACGCAGGAACGACCGGAACTGGTTGCATGGCGTGTTTTTTAAAAACCTCTTTTTAGAGGTTTTTAAAAAGCACGGAGCACACAACCCCGTGCCGCTCCGTTGCCCAGTTCCGGAGCAGATTTGCAGGCGTGTGCAAGTGCGTGCATGCAGATCTTCCGGGGGCGGGCTTTCGGCTGGCGAGTTCTCCGGTTGGTGGAGAGCCTCCACCAACCGGAAGCCACCATTTAGGACACAGAAGAACTGTGGAGCGGCGAACTCAGGCTGCTTCTGGTTGCGACAGACTCGCCCGGACGCAGGAAAAATCTGGTGAGTAGCGTGTTCGGGCATCCCCCCCCCACGTCTGGAAAGGGCCTATGACCCTGGTCTGGCTTGGTTTCTTCATTTCTTGTTCTCTTGAACCATACATGCTCTCTCTTGGGCACTCCTTCAGCACTCAAGACAACTTACAACAGTTAAAAACAACATAGCTAAAACTCCACACCATACAAAAGTTAAACATGTCATTAAACTATTTAAAAACCCTCTTAAAAACATAAATGGTTAAAAAGAAATCAGCAAATAGATAATCCAGCATATTATGAACATCCCTTTCCCTTTGAGCAATCAGTCTTCCAAAACAAACAAACAAACAAACAAAAAACACTGTTTATTTGTCTCTGGAACCATAACAAGTAGGGGGCCAGACTAACTGCTCTAAGAAGAGAGTTCCAGAACCTTGGAGCAGCCACTGAGAAGACCTTCTCTTGTGTTTCCACCAGATATATCAGTGAGGGTGATGGGACAGAGAGAAAGAAGAGCATTCTCAGAAGATCTCAGAACACAGGCAAGTTCATATAGAGATTTAAGGTCATTCAGATAACCTGGACCTGAGCCATATATGGCTTTGTAGGTCATAACCAGCACTTTGAAATGTGCTGTCAGCCAGTGGAGCTTTTGCAACAAGGGAATTGTATGTGCCCTATTGCCAGTCACTACTAACAATCTGGCTGCAGTTGTGTTTCTGAACACTCTTCAAAGGCACCCCAACATAGAACGTGATGCATAATCCAAACAAGATGTAATTAAGGCATATGTCAGCATGGCCAGACATATTCAGTAATGAGTATATCTGGTAAGCAAGCCTTAACTGTACAAATGCACTCCTGGCTACCCCTGAAAAGTGACCTTCCAGGCTTAGGGTTGAATATAGGAGTATGCCTAAATTGTAGATATGCATCTTTAGTAGGGAGTGTAATTCCACCCAGCACAGGCTGAATCCTTGAATGCCTTTTGACTGATCAGGTACACCTCTGTCTTGTCTGGATTAAACTTCAATTTGTTCACTTCCATCCAGCCCATTACTGTTTACCTTAACCAGCAGTTTCATGCATATGTTAAATAGTGTCAGGGAAGAGCTGAGCCCTGCGGGAACCCACAAACCAGTGGTCAAGGAGTCATATAGGAGTCCCACAGCACTATTTTCTGAGTTTGCCCATGGAGGAACAGAGCTACTGTAAAACAAATCCCATCCCAGCCAGGTGGCCCAGAAGGTTGGTAGTACTGAAAACCACTCAGAGGTCTAGCAGAAGAAAGAGAGACACACTCCCCTTGTCTATTTCCCAAAGCAGGTCATCCATTAAGGTGACCAATTGCCATCATGACAGACCTGAAATCAGATTGAAATGAATTTAGGTGTCATCCAGAAACCCCTGGAAACCCAGAAACCTCTGAAAGAGGTTCCACCCATCTTTCTTCTAGTTGCTCTGTCCCCCTTTAAATATTCCATTTTCTTGCTTCCCCTTTGGCCTGCCTCCCACTGTTTCTCTCATCTCTCTCTTTGTCTCAATTTCTCCCTTCCCCCACCACTTGGTGCAACAATATAAGAAAGGAGAAGCATCAGGGTTAAGCCCAGGGCTTTGGCTATTATTCTTTTCACTTGGGCTTTGCAGCACTCGAGAAGTCCCTTTTTAAGTCCCCCCCCCGCCCAATTCTTTCAATGTTCTTTCCATTCCTTCTTCTGTGCAATACAGTTGGCCATCCACATTCACTATGGTTAGGGAAACAGGACCCTCACAAAAATGGAAAAATCACAAATATCAATATGAGTGTGAGTGTCTGTGGGAAGGGAGCTGAAGCATGGTGGGAATAGTGGACACTCAGGCTTCAAACCAGGTCAGGGAAAGCACCTATCTCCTTCCTTGGGTGTGTGGGACATCAGGAGAGAGTTTGTGGTGCTAAGAAATTGGGCTGTGAGCCATCCTTAGCTGACTGGGAAACAGTTGGTGGAGGAAGAAGAGGAGGAGGAGGCAAGTTTTTAAAAGGCTGCATGACTTAATGGGAGCTGTGGAGAGGGAAGGTTTCCCTAGAAAAGAAAGATGGGGGGGCAGGGGTTGGAGAAACTCGCAAATAATCTTATCCATGAAAATCAAACCCACAAATGGGGAGGGCCTACTGTATTTGATTTTCTGTGTATCCTTAACCAAGACATGTGGTGAATACTATGATTGTTGCATGCATCAAAAACTGCGGAATGTTGTTGCACTTTAAAGAAAATGTATTTTTAAATCTGATATAAGCTTTCAAGCCCACTTCATTGCAAAAATCTTATGCTTGTTAGTTATTCAGATGTCACAAGACTGTTTTTTTTTTTAAATCCCTAGAGCTGACATGTCTATCTCACTTTTAATATTCATCAAGGCTTTGTTAGTTATTACCCATAACTAATACATATATGTTCTCTTAAATGGTTGGAGGTGTACTTATGATTTTGATAAATCTTGAATCCCCACCTAAATTTGACTGATTCAGATTCAGGTGCTGTCCAAAGCAAAGTGAGACTCCTCTGAAACAGACTGAAACCAGATCTGTACACTACTGAAGAACTGTTAGCAATAGGACAGTATGTCTTCAATATTTTATACACTTTCTCTGAAGGTCTCCATGTAAGGAAAACAGCAGGATGAGGAAAGGGAAGAATAGAAGATGAAGGATCATTTTGTGAGTGGCAGCTGTAGCCTTTAATGACAGTGTACAGTTTTTAACAAAGCTCTCCAGTCTAAGCACTTATAGGAGGGACTGTGTGTATATGTGTGTCTTCAAGTTGCCTGTCAACTTATGGACACCCCATGAATTTCATACGGTTGTCTTGGGCAAGGAATACTCAGAGGTATTTTTTTACTCAGTTCCTTCCTTTTTCCAAAGAGCAGAAATGTTTAAAAAATATTTTCATGCTGCCTGTGGGATCTGGGATGCTGAATGTTCAAGTTGTTCTTCCTCTGCCACTTTATACATACCAGCCTCTCCTGGTCTACTTTACTTCCTGTCCTGTTGTACTCGGTGGATGTTGGGCAGAGAACAACATGAAGCAAAACTCTTACATTGTTTTTCATTTATCCCACTAACACCAGTGTCTGTCTTTCTGAAATCTTTAGAAGGGGATTGGGGCCACCACTGATGTGGTTATGCCTATGGATATTTATCTGTACCTTGTCTTTGCTGGCTCTGTGTGAACGCTATATATGTGCTGTGTGAGCGCTCCACCACCAAGAACCATACACAAAGTCCTAGTTATGGAATGCTGGCACCCAGCCATGAAATCCATGCACAGAGATCTGTGCGTAAACATTTGCTTTCACTGACAGATCCCATTTATTGAATCAGGTTGGCTATTTCCTAGTCTAAATTCTCCATTCATAATGTGGAAACAATACCAACTGTTTTTAAAGCACTGTCAGGATGAATGAGGAAAAATCTTTCATGACCTGAAAGGGCTAGCTAGCAAGCAAAAATCCTCATAAAAACAGTTTTATAAAATTACTGAATTTTGCTAGACCTTGATTCTCCTTGTAGCATTTATTTTAGTCATCACAGGTGGTAAGCATGCTATCTAAATTTTTATTCTTTCCAATTTGAATGGTTTGAAGTTGACAGTTTTGGGAGAGGGTAGTTACAAAGGAAAGAGGATTCCTCCCCCCCCCCTTTTTGGGAAAAAAATAATCTGGCAAGGTGTTCAGTCTCTTGTAGCAAGTCAGAGTCAAAGGTCTGACCCCAGTTCCTGTGGGAAACTGAAAGGTGAAGAGATCAAAGTTGGTTCTCCTCACCACAAACAGTATCAGTAGGGATTATTAGTGAAACTGGGAAAGGATGAAAAAGAATCCTAACATTTCCAATGAAACCAATAAAAGCCATTTGAACGTTCATAGTATCAAAGATTTTGGAAATAGCAGAAATTGATAAGTTAACAACTAAACTAAAAGATCCAACTAAACTAAAAGATCAAACAGATGAGAATTTCCTATTTGAATGGAAACCTTTGATTGATTATTAAAAAAAACCAAGATGAAGTGATGATATAATAGGTCTTTAATATACTAAACAATAATAGTTATATTCTTCTGTTTTATACAGCATGAGTAATACTTTGAAACAATAGATAATTTTTGAGTGTTACTTTTTTAAAAAAATAGTTATGTCATTGTGATAGTCTATGTTTTTAAGTGATTATTACTTTAAAGTTTTTGATAAGTTATAATGCTAGATTTAATAATAGAATGAATCAACTACAGCATCTTAATAGAGAATTAAGGAGATTTGGTCAGTACTATATGGCATAATTTAAATGTTTAGGATAAATTATAAGAGTAGCATTAGGGAACTTAGATGAATATGTAACCTTTTAAAATAATGTTAAGTACAACTGTTAGGGTAGGAACTGCTTGCAATAAATGTGGGAACTAATTTTTATCTATACGTTATAACTTTTAGTTATTGGTAGTATTGTTATGTGTTTTCTGTTTTGTATTTTGTAATGTCTTGTTTTATGTTATTTTGTTTTTGTGTTAGATTGTTATGTTGATTTTTTAGTTATACCTAATAAAAAAGGTATCAAAGATCTGATTTAAAATGTAGTTAATATTTAACATTTTTCATCCAGCTGTCTCCATCTATAAATGTTTTGGTAGGTAACAGAGGATGAGGACAAAATGAAGATTTTTTTTTTAAAAGGATTGCTTATAATGGATTATTTATTTATTTATTTTAATAGCTTCAGCTCCTCATTTTCTTTCAGGACAGGGACATATCCTGGCACTTGATATTGCTATGAAGCTTTTTAAAAAATTCCCTAAGTAGGAAAAAAAAATCTTGATCTAAAGCAGAGAGTTTTGTTTGTAGCTTACCCCCAGCAGAAGAAGATTTGGATCACAGTTCATGTAGTTACTGTGATGGACTCTTCTTTCACCTTAACTTCAACATCAAATAAACACTATGGCCTAAGTCCTATTTTAGTCCTCATTAGAGTAGAACTATGAATGAACTGGATTCCACAACTGATTCAAAGTTTTTGCTCCAGTTGGGACTAAGTGGTTTCCGGTCTAAATCATGATCCTACTCAAAACCAGCTTCCCTATAGCCAACACAAGACCCAAAATTGGGTTAAAGAAGAGGCTGGAGCAAGTTACAAGATGTGAAAACCTTTTCCATAATGCAACCACAATATAGCAGAAAGATAAGGCAGAGTAACAGTAATCTTAAGTATTTTCCAACACCCCTGGACTAATAAGGGCTTGGATTTAGCACTATTTCAGGTAGCTTATAGTAGGCTCAGCTGAGCCTCGGCTATCATCACCATTCTAATTACTGTACTACTCATATGATGAGTGGAACATCATCATCATCATCATCATCCTCCTTTTTTATTTGTTACCCACCTCTCTTCGAGGCTCAAAGCAAGGTACAAAAGAGGTGAAAATGCAAATAAAAACATATTATGACTAAAATACACTAAAATACAATAAAAACATAAAACATAAAAAACATAAAACCATTCAAATACAATATACATATGTACACATTACACACATTTCCGTGTTTCTGATGTTTCTAGCATAAAGTAGAAGATGACATCCTTCAATCTGATGGGTAAAGGACTCTGGGGGAATTCAAGAATAAATGACAAAGTGTGCTTTCTTTATCACCTTGGGTCCCACATCAAAAAAAGGTAGGATATAAACAAAATAAATAAATACTGATGCATGGATTTAGTAGCGGCCTTCTGAGATCCAAGATCCCTGAAAAACTTGTTGGCATCCCAGCTTCTGGGGTCTGTTCAAATGTGGTCTGAGCTCTGAAGTCCATGTGATAGCCTTGATTAGGGATGTGTGAAGAATCCAGTTTCAGTCCAAGCACCACTTGACTTTTCTAGGTCTGTACTGCCCAGGTTGCCTTTGTGCCACATACGTTTTGCATCCTGGAATGCTCAGATCAATGGATAGCTGAGAAATTGTCTGGGGAAAAATACAAATTTGAAAAACGTGTGTAGAAAATGGTCAGATTTAAATGTGCACAAAACACAACTAGACATGTAGAAATAAATGGAGGGGAAAGCAATGAAGAATGCCATCAAGCAATGCATACAGCTTTACAAGATGTGCAGAAAATGTGCATGCTTGAGGAAAGAAGCTATGGGAAAGAAGGGATGGATTTCACCTCTTTGAAAGAAAGGGAAAACCTCTGAGTCTGGACTGGATGTGGATGTGGAAAAGAAATGAGATGGACTTTACAGAAGTGCACAATCCTAATTTTGACCAATGTTTCAGTGGTGCAAATATGTTTGTTTTATTTTGGTACACATCCCAGAATCATTAAGCCAGCATGACCATGGTAGTCCAAGTTTGGCACACATGGACATTGCAAGGTTCTGAAAGAGGAGTTTATAACAGGAATCATCTGGATTTTATCATAATATTCCACTAAAGCCAAAGACTCAGATTTGGACTGGTCCTATTCTAGTCCTAATATCCATCCTCTTAATAGTCTAATACTTTATTACTAACTTAAGATACAGTGTTCTATATTGGGATAGGTAATCTGTGGACCATGGACTGCATGTGACTCATCAAGGCCGTTTTTGAAGCATACACTCTACAAAATGCTAGATTTAATACTGTTTTCCCGGTTTGCTATATTTTTGTCCCTTTTTGACAATTGTAGGCCCAAGACAGGCCTTTTCTGGACAAGAAGCTGGCTTCTAAAATCCTTTCTGCTTGAAATAAAAGCCTTCTTAGGGGTTTAAGCATAGCCCAAGGGGATGGAAAACCATGGCAAATTTGTCCTCAAGGCCACAATAAAAATGGAAAGGGATTTTTTTTCTAGGATGCTTTAAAAAGAAAAGTTGACTCCTTTACTTCTAGGAGGTTCAGTTAAGGGGGGCGTTCAGCTGGTTGAGATCCCATGCATGGCAGTGTGCCACTCCAGCCACCTACAGCTAACCTCCAACTGCCCCTATTTAGCAAGGACTAGTTCAAATAATCCTTTATCATCCTACTTTTCATCTACTTTTAAAAGGCCCCAGTTTTTCTCTTCATCTCCACTTTCCCCCTTTGTCCTTGGCTTATTTCAATTGCTGCAAATTGAGACTATTTCTACCCTACACTGTTATAGTGCTATTATTCAACTTTCAACATTCTGTGGAATTCTAGGTTTTGTAGTTTACTGAGGCTAAAGAGCTCTGTGGCTGAGAATTCTAAAGGGCCATCCCTAAACTGCAAACCCCAGGATTCCATAAGCATTGGTGTAGGGACGGGGGTGGATGGCGGGGCAATGTGCCCTGGGTGGCAATTTTTGGGGGGTTCCACTGCTCCTTGCCTGTTCCCCATGTGCCATCACCCCACCCACACAGTTGCCTGCCCCCACATTTTCACACTCCCACCCCACCCCGCCTGCCCTGCTCATGCCAAGCTACACCACTGTCCATAGGATGTTGAAAGTGTATGGTCTGAGCTCAAAGTGCAAAGGTAGTTTGCACTGCATTACCTCAGCAGGAGGAAAAGGAAAAGGAGGCAAAATCTGGCCTTTCCAAATAGCTCAGGTGAAAGCGAACTGCTGCAGCCTCTCCTAGCTTGTGTGTTCTTCTTCATGAATAACTTCTGCCATTTTGCCCACACTCTTATGTTGTTTGGCCAAATGCATACCAGTTTTCACCTGTGAAATACTGGCAGGTATGTCCACAGTTGCCTATCTCTGGCCTGCATTCTTCATTCTCTTTTATTTGATCTCACTTAATTCCTGCAAAGCACCTAAGATACCTCTACAAACAGTGGAAATAAAATGAATATCTATTGTTTCAAATGTACTTTTTGTAGAAAAAAAGATACTTGCTAAGTATAGATTTTTCAAAATGTAAGTATTTGTTTTCCTTTTTAAAAATGGTGCCATTTTCCTATCACAAACCAAACCAAGCGAAATGAAACACCCAAAGCTTTTAGGAATGTGCTTTCTGTTCCCAGATTGCTATCCAGAATTTCCTTTTGGACACTTAGCCTCTTCTGCACTAGAAAATGGTGTGGATGGCATTTCTCAAAGCATGAAAATGTTAACATTTCAAAATGTATAACGCGGTAGGTCAGTATGATGTCATTAAGATGGCACAAGACTTTCAGTATGTGATTTAAATGTCCCTTGTGAAAATACTCACAGACGGTGTTTATTTAAAGGTTGCTGGTTAGAAAGTCTGGAGAGAGAGAGGGAAAAAAATTATAAAAGGAAAGCAGGGGTGGAAATCCACTTGAAAAATGGAGAAAAGGCAGGGAGTTAGGAGAAAATGACAATACTTCTCCTAGTAAGCTATGTTAGTCCTTTCTAAATAGAAAGTAGAAACAAGTGAGGCAAATCTGGCAAGAGAACCTGTGTTGTGTCTCATCCTATTATGCCTTCTCCTATTTCCTGTTAGTGGGGTGGAGAGGGCCATGCATTTCTTACCTCCTGAGTCAGGCTCTGCACTGAGCATCACAACAAATTAAGAGAACAGGGCAAAAAGAACCAGCTGTGGCAACGCTATGGAAAGTTAATCTAAAAATCATCTTGGTATTTGTGACAAAGTTGCATCCTTGCCCCTACAGTGGAACACAGTAATCACAGAGATGATTAACAGAAAAGCTGAATGCATTCTCATATTCTTTTCAACAAATGATGAGTGGCTTTTAATCAAACTACAGATATTTCAGAAAACCAGGCTTAGAAGTTAGATCTTGGGGAAGAAAAGACATACCATTAAGAGAAAAAAATTAACTATACTTAAAGTGTGATGTAATGGCTTGAGCATTAGACTACGGCCCTGGAGATTAGGCTTCAATTCCTTGGTCAGCCATGGAAACTCACTGCGTCACCTTGGGCACATCACACACTTTCAGCCCCCAGAAAACCCCATGATAGGTTCACCTTAGGGTATCCATAAGTTGGAAATGACTTGAAGGCACATAACAGCAATACTTACAGACTAAGTCCCTTTCCACATGGCATCACTAAAATGGAGTAGCTACCAGTTGTAGTCATCCCAGGGGATGCAGTTCCGCACATTGTTGTAGTAATCTAGTAGCTGTCCAGTCTAAAAGTGGTAGCTAGGACACATTAAGTGAACTATGGAAGAAATCCGTTTTGTGCCACCTAATTCACATGTATCTCGTAAGCCGCCTCAATGTGGAAACATTAATTTGCATTAAGAAAATGGCAATGCTGGCAGGCAGCCAATCAGGGCTGGTGAGGAGAACCAAAATATGGAAGTGACACTCCACTTCGCATTAATGCTGAGAGGTGCGGAATGTGGTTGCTACTGTGTTTCAAGAGAATCTGCCTTAACTACAGAAAAAAATCTATTTATGGCATCTTGTGTGCATTTATGGCATCTTGTGCAGAAAGGGCCTAACAGTGTGCACTAATGTCTGGGAAATTTGGTTTAGATTATTATCATGGTTTTATTTCTCCACCCAAGAAAAAGTGATTGTCAAAGCCACCCCCCCCAAAGTGTTTTTGTTTCACAGATACCCCCTCCTCCGCTCAGAGACATCCCTGGAAGCCAGGTATTTGATAAATAGGCAACTCAGAGCAGGAAGACTTCTTTTCCATCAGGGCTACCACCTTTTTTCTTCCTTTGCCTCTCCATTTCTTTCTGGCCACAACCACTGTTTCTTTCGTCTATATAGTCAGTGCAATAACTTTGGCAGAGGGATAAGAGCTTAGTCAGAATCAGTGTAGTCTATTCTCAAAAATGTTGGAAAGTTTGTGCCCAAATGAGTTGGGAAGTACTGGATTGAGGGAATCTTAGTGAGCACAAGACTTTTTGGACTGGGATACTAACAAAATATGCAAATATGCTGAAATCTTCAATGGCATGTTTTGCAAGCAAGTACGGTCTTACATTCAGACAATGTTTTGTCCTGTAATTTATTTTGGGGGAGCGGGGAATGAAATGATGAGCAAGTAAATGAAAATGGCCTAACTCTAATATCACACAAGTGGATGCCTGCTAGTGGAAAGGGACTGTATTCTCTTTTTCTTCCTGCTGTAGCCTTCTGTGCTGCTGTTGGTTTGATAGCTCTCTGGAACAGGTATTGTGCTAGTTTCTGGGAGGGATGTCATTCTTTGTTATATTTCTCCTTGAAGGAAGCAGGAAGTACTTTTAGTGATATCCTTTCAGCTGCATGACAGTCTTTGAATATCATGCAATTTTTGAAACCTATTCAGAATTTGAGACTTCTGCATAAAATTCATGTGTGGTTCTTTTGCACAGAGAACAGTACTTTCTTTACAACACATTTTTTGCTGTTTTCTGCACAGAAAATGCTGTTTTCTCTGCAAATAATGTACATGCAATTTTTGTGTAGAATAAGCTCCCAATTACTGCATTCTTTAAGCAGAAAAAAAAGCATTTTTTGTGCGGGAAATAATATTTCTGCATGAAAATGTGCTGAAAATACTGTTTCCTGTACAGAAAATTCTATTTTCTAGGTGAATTTTGCACAGAATAAGTCTATAGTTGCACAGATTCTCGTTAGTCCAAGTTTCTTTTTGTTAGGGTTTGTCAACACTTTAAAAACCACGTTTTTCAACAATTCTTTGAATATTTTTGAATGCTTCATCTATTCCTAGTGTCTGGGTCTGCTGGAGAAGGAGAAGTCCCCTTTCTCCAGTTCTATTGACAAGCCATTCCATCAGCAGAATGACAACATCAGATCCTACCCATCAGTTTCACTCTTTTGCCCACTTACAGGAGAAAGAGAAAAAAAGAAGTTATGGGTATGGCCAAACTCACTTCTCAGGTTTGTTTTAGTCAAGGCTTCTGGAAGCAGCAGTGGCCAATGGCTTCCATGTCAGCTAGGCAGGGAATCTGTTCCATGATTTAATGTGAGTTTTCAAAGAATGACCACATTGCTGAGTCTGTTTTGGGATAGAGTTCAGCATCTGGTATAGGTCTATTAAAGTTTCACTAAAACCCAAAGTGTCTTTATTGTCCCACTTACAAGCCACCAACTATCTGTGAGTTCAACTAATCTTCACTAACCTTCCAACAAGGAAATAAATGACAAACAAATCATCAAGTTAAATCAAAGATTTCACGTCACTTAGCCATTGATCTGTGTGCATCTGTATCAGTGTATTTTCAGAATTGATTAGACGTGATATTCATACACATATGATTTTTTTCTGAATTTGTTACCATATCATAACGTACCAACTTTACATATTTTCCCCAATCAGGAACTCTCCAGATATTTGGACTGCAACTCCCATCAACCCCAGCCAGAAATTAATTATGGAAGTTGTAACTCAATACATCTGGAGGGGTTCAAGTTGGGGGAAGCAATACTAGAAAAAAGACTACTTTAGATAAACCGTCATTTGTGATAGTTTATATTGGGAGAACAGGTTTAGAAAAAGAAACATCAAGGGTAGAAATTAGAGGGAAAATCATCTTTACATGAGGCCTATACTATCACACAAAAAGGAATTCGGCTACACAAGTAATTTAAAGTGAGAGATATGTGGAAGAGGATTTAAGAGATCTAGGTTCTAGTTCCTCTTGAGCCATGAAACATGGAGTAACATCAGAAAAGCCATTCTTTCTCAACCTGTCACAGAGGCTATTCTGAGGATAAAATGAGGAGGAGGAGATCCAGGTACACTGCCTTGAGCTTATTGGAGGAAAGGCATGGTAAAAATGTAAACCATTGTAATAACGGTTAATTCCACTTGTTCTAGTAAGCATCCCAGTGTTTAGAATGGGTTGGGAATCAAGTGATCATCCAAGAATTCCTGGACTGCGAATCACAGCATTCTTTATCCATTGGCCATACTGGTTAGGACTACTGAGACTTTCAGTACAGCAACATCTGGAAGGCTGCATGAGTCCCACCCCTGTTTTAGCATATGTGCTCCCCTATGTGAATACAGTACTAGTCTAGTTTTCAAAATGTGATATTTTTCACTTTTGTTAATAACACAGTCTAGTACATGCTAGGGGAGTAATTAAAAAAAAAGATTTTCAAATATTCTTTACATCCCTAGAATATTTGAGAAACGTATATTTAATTTTTTTTAAAAAAAAAGAATGTGAAGTGAATATATCCTATGATAAATCATCCACTGTTTTCTTTGAGTACAATGCATGCTCTTTTTCAAGATTTTCCTCCCTAGCCCAATTTACTTTCTAAGTGAAAAGGCGGAGGTTGAGGAGGGAGGTGCAACAAGCTAAAATAGTTCCTAGGCTGCAGATAACCACACTTCACCAATCTGCTTATCATCACCACTACTGTTGCTGACAGATCATGTAATTTGCATTTCCAGTGTGAATAAGCCTTGCCATCATACAAAGGGAGCCTTTATAAACTCTTCTACACTCTTCCCGAAGCCATTATTAGTGTCATTCGAGCTCTGACTGCAGTGGCTGTATCTCACCTTGTATCTGTTTGTAAAACAAGGGATAACTCCAGGCCCAACAATATAATATGCAGAATAAAGGGAGGTGGGGGAGGGAGTCATTAATCACTGTGAAAGATGCTGACACCTTTTATAAGAAATTGAACATCGGGCATTCTTTTCATGTGTGTGCATGCTGCAGTAGCAGATATATCGTGCATAGTCTGGAAAACAGAGGCTTCCCTGCTTAGCACAGAACATGTGAATAACGAAAGAGACCTTCCTGAGTAAACCCCAGGGTCTAGGTAGCCCAGAATTCTACTGTCACAGTGGCCAACTAGCTGCTTCTAGGATTTTTTATTTTTTATTTTTTATTAACAGATTTTATATAATAAAATATGACATATCAATACTCCAAAAAGAAAAGATAGATAGATAGATAGATAGATAGATAGATAGATAGATAGATAGATAGATATGATATACAAAGTATTATTGTATCACAGAACAAAATATCCAATTGTTTAACAATGGAGAGCTATTGACAATTTCTTCGACAGGGTTTCATTTCAGATTTATCTTATATATAAAATAGTCTGATCTTTATCCATAAATAGATATCTTCCTTTGGTTCCATATCAACTCATGTATACCAAATCATTTAATTATTCACTTGAATTTCTTAAAGAATGTAACTATACAATGTCTTCAGTTTAAATCTGTAAAGTCTTTAAAGTCCAATTTTAATCTGTAAAAGTCTCTACCACTAGGTTTCCCCATCTGTTTCTTAAATATTGTATTAAAGGGTCCCATGTTTTTATAAATGGTCTCAACAATGTTCCTCTTACTAAGGCAGTTAACTTATTGGTTACAATCATATCTAAGAGTTTAATTAACCAGTCTTCCTCATTAGGTATATCAAGTTGTTTCCAGTTCTTAGCATATATAATTTTAGCAGCAGTGGTTATATAAAATAACAGTTTCCCATATTTTTTTTCAATTTTCTCATCTATCATACCCAACAAATATAATTCTGGTTCCATTTGTAATTTTATACCCCAAATTGTCTCTGACTCCAAGTGGATTGTTTTCCAATATCTTCTGGCCTTGGAACAATTCCACCACATATGGTAGAATGTTCCTTTTTAGTCTTTGCATTTCCAACATTTATGTCAACATTTTTATGCATTCTTGCCAATTTATCAGGAGGTAAATACAATCTTAGATACATTTTATAAACATTTTCTTTTACATTTTGATTGGATATAGTATATCCTATATTCTTTTTCCAATTTTTTTCCCATTTTGCATGTTCAGTTGGGTGGTCTACATTTCGTGCCCACTGAATCATAGATTCTTTGATAGTTTCCTCCTCAGTCTCCCACGTAAGAAGCAATTTGTATATTTTGGAGATCAATATCAATTTATCTTCAAATATTATCTGGTCAAATTCCATTCTTTCTGTTTGAAAAACCATTCAAATTCTTCTCAATCTTCCAGTTTTCTTTCAATTGCCTACAAAGTAGCCAATGACATGTTAATCCATCTGTACTAAGTTCATCCTGTGTTTTATATTCCACTTCATCTCCATTTATCTTTGTCAAATCTTTGAATGTTATCCATCTTCTGTAAAATATATTTTCTTTTTTGTAATAAGCTTCATGAGGTGAAAGCCACATAGGAGTTTTAGGATATAATCTCATTCTGTATTTTTTCCAGATCTTCAATAGTGATTTTCTTATGTAATGGTTATTAAATTCACTATGTGTTCTATCTTTATTATATCCTAAGTAGGCATGCCACCCAAATGCCAATCCTTCCCCGTCTAACTTCAACAGCTTGTCTTTATCCAACTTGATCCATTCCTTAATCCATTCTAGACAGCAAGAGTGGTAGTAGAACTATAAATTTGGAAGTCCCAAACCTCCCTTTTCTTTTATGTCACACATTATTTTATATTTCAGTCTGGGTTTTTTCCCTTCCCAGATAAAATGAAAGATGTCTTTTCACCAACTATTAAATACACTTTCATTGATAATCACTGGGATTGTCTGGCATAAAAATAAGAGTTTTGGGAGGATTGACATTTCGATTGTATAAATTCACCCAAAAAAAGATAAATTCAGTTTTTTCCATCTCTGAAGATCATTTTTGGTCTCTTTCCAAATTTTTTCGTAGTTATTCTTAAATAAATCTGAGTTTTTCTTCATCAAATATATTCCCAAATATCTTACTTTTGTAGAGATTGCATACCCTGATTTTTGGGTTAATTCCTTCTCCTCTTTATTTATATTCTTTATCAATAAATTCATTTTCTCTTCATTTACTCTCAATCCAGAGATTTCTCCAAACTCTTTTAAAAGTGTTTTCAAACTTCAATGCTCTTAATCAGATCCTCTAGTATTATAGCTATGTCATTGACAAAGGCTCTGATCTTATACTCCTCGCCTTTTACTTTGACTCCATGAATCTTAGTGTTTGATTTAACATTTACAATCAATGTTTCTATAGCTACTAGGAATAATAAAGGGGAGATCGGGCATCCTTCTCAAGTGCCTCTAATAATGTAAATTTTTTCACTCTTTTCACGATTTATCAGAATTTGGGCTGTCTGATTCTGGTAGATCGTTTTTATACTTCTCATAAAATGGCATCGAACCTCCATTTTTGCTAAGACTTCAAACATAAAGTCCCAACTCAGACTTTCAAATGCTTTCTCAATGTTCAGAAATAACAATGCTATCTTTTTTCCTGGTTGCTTATCAAAGTGTTCTATAATATTCAAAATGTATCTCATGTTGCCTTTCAGATGTCTACTAGGTAGAAAACCTGCTTGTTCATCGTTGATAATTTCCTTCAAGATTTTCTTCATCCTTGTCGCCATTATCGATGTATATATCTTGTAGTCCACATTAGGTAATAAAATAGGTCTGTAGTTTTTAACCAGAAGGGGATCTCTGTCTTCTTTAGGAATCATAGTTATATAAGCTTCACTCTATGATTTTGAGATTGTTCCTTCAAAGATCGCATTCATTGTTTCCTGAAGTGGAAAAAGTAGTTGGTCTTGCAATGCCTTATAGTAAGCTGCAGATAGGCCATCTGGTCCTGGGGCTTTCCCTTCCTTTGCTGACTTTATGACTTCCACTATTTTCATTATTGTAATTGGGTGATTTAGACTTGTTCTCTGTTCTGCTGTTAATTTCTTAACTTCTATTTTCTCCATATATTGTTGCACATCTTTCAAATTCACCTGTTTACTTTGATACAACTTGAAGAAATACTTGGTGAATGCCTTCTTGATTTTCTCTGTATAGATATTTTTGCCAATCCTAATTTGTGTAATTGTTCTTCTTTCTTTCTTCTTCTTTAATCTGTAGGCCAGCCATTTCCCTGGTTTATTGGCCCACTCAAAGTTTCTTTGTTTCAAATAGAGTAATTTTTTACTTATCCCTGTTGTTAATTCAATGTCCAATTGTTTCTGTAAGACCCATATTTCCTTCTGGATAGATTTCCTAGTAGGTTTGTGCTTTAGCTCATTTTCCTTAATCTTTATTTGATCATTTATTTTCTGAATTTTTTCATTCCTCTTTTTCTTTAAAATTGCATTTTGTTGTATAAAATAGCCCCTAATTACTGCTTTGCTAACATCCCAAACATTGCCAATATCAGTTCCTTTATTTCAATTTTCAGCCAAGTATCTTTTTAAAGTTTGTCTTGCTCAATCAAGTATGTTTTCATCCTGCAATAATCTTTCCTTTAATCTCCAAGTGAATTATCTTCTTCTGGATCTCAGATATAAGAGAACAGCATCATGGTCTGATATGTTCCTTGGAAGAGTTTCCATTTCTTGTATAGTATTAGATAACGTCTTGGAAATTAGAAACATATCAAGTCTTGATAATGATGAATGCCTATCTGAATAGAATGTAAAGTCTTCTGCCTTCCTGTATAAGTACCGCCAGGTGTCCAGCAACTGTGGATTATCCATCATCTCTTTGAATGATCTAGGGAATTTTCCCTGGTTCTTCTTGATGATCTTATCTGATTTATGATCAATCAGGGGATCTATCACTCTGTTCCAATCTCCAAGGAGAATTATTCCATCACAATCCACTTCCATGATTTGTGCTTCCAAATTTTTATAAAATTTATCTTTCCCATTATAGGGGCCGTAGACTCCAACCAAGAGTATTCTTTGGTCTTGACAGTTGATTTCAACCCCCACATAATGTTCTTGTTCATCTTTAAATATTTCTTGTGCTTCAGTTCTGTTATTCACATATATTACTATTCCATTCTTCTTTTTCTCCACTATTGCTGCAAATTCTTTTCCTAGTTTATTATTTTGTAAGAGCTTTATTCTCTTCTTATTTATCATTATCTCTTGCAAACAGATTACACTGAATTTATTCTTTTCCAAGTAGTGAAATATCTTCCTCCTCTTTTCAAGTGTACTTGTCCCTTTAATATTCCAAGACAGAATTTTTATAGCCATTTCTCTTTTTATTGGTACTTTTATATCCTTTATTATATCTTTTTCTTAACTTTCTTCCCTTTTCCTTCCTTTGCTGATTCCAGATCTTCTACCCCTTCGTCGTGCAATTTCTGCCAATCTTTTAGTAATTTCTTCTGTTGTTGTTTCTTTCTCTGTGACTAATTCTTCTTCCTCCTTCTCTTCTTTTCCCACTTCTTCCCGAGTAACCTCTGCTTCTACCCAGCCATTTCCCATTGTCTCTATCTCTTTTTTTCCTTTTAAATTCTCTAAATTCTCCCTGAAAAGTTCCTTCAACTTTCTTCATAAAGTTTTTTGCCTCCTGCACAGAATTAATGAAGATTATCTTGTCCTTAAATCTGAATGAGAGGTCTTCTAATTTTCCCCATCTATATGGGATTCCTTTTCTTCTTAAATGGCTGGTCAAGAAATTGTATTCCCTTCTCTTTCAAAGTAATCTTGCAGGTATATCCTTAAATATCCAAACTGTATCTTCTCCCAAGTTAAAATTCTTCTCCATAGTTCGTTGAATCAAATTATCTCTTGTTCTTTTCTTGAAAAATTCAACCACCACATCTCTAGGTACATTTCTTTCTTTTGGCACTGAAGAGACAATCCTAAAAATCCTATCAATCTCAGCTTCCATTTATTGTTTTGTCATATCCATATATTCAACAAGTGGAGGTATAAGAATATCATACAGATTCTCATTCTTATGTTCTTTCAGCCCTCTAATCTTCACACAGTTCTTGTGCAATTTAAATTCTAAAAGCACCTTTTCATCCAAATCTTTTTCCTTCTCTATCACAGATTCCTCCATTTTATCCTTGAATCTTCTGACTTTGTCCTCCATAGTTTCAACTCTTTCCACTGTATCCTTTAACTCTTCTGAAAGCTTGTCCAATGATTTCGTCACATCTTTCAATTCTGTTTTAAATTTTTTATATATATCTTCTCTCAATTCCTTCAATTCTTGGGTCATATCTGACCTAATCCTCCTTATTTCTTCTAGGAGTAGGAGTTGATCTGTTTTCACTGCTAGTTCCACTGACTGCTTTCTCTTCTGTTTCGCTATCTTATCTGCGCAGTTCCTTGTTTCCATTCAAAAAGACAATTCAATATATCATCATATCTAATTATCTGATTATCAATATCTAAATATCAATATATATATATCAACCTATATATAGTTAACCCAGGTGATATATCAAAATATCAGTTATATATGTCAATTATATAATATAACAATTAATGCCTTATATAATTAATTTCTTATTCAATCAATCTTTCTTAATGCATTCACTAATCATTTCAATTCATTATTCAATTCATTGTTCAATTCATCATTCATTCAATCCCTTAATTCTCTCACAGAAAAGCTAATGTCAATGGTTATCTCATATTAACTGTAATATTCTTAATAATCTTATAAATATCTATCAACTCTCTATATATTATCAATTATCAATCAGCTAAGTCTATTGTTAGGTAAATTATTCAATCATAATCTTTACTCAATTAATTAGTAACTTATATACCTTCTTATCTTTCTTGTAAAAATATGCAAATCACCCATAATCCAATATCAATATATTGAGGAAACAAGATAGAAACAATAATTAATTTTCTCCCTTCCCCCTTACTTCAGTGTTCCATCCAATTTAGCAACCACAAATTTATTTATAGGGAGGAGGGGTTACTCTGAAATACTCAGAGCTACTCAGTCAATGTCATCATTCTCTTCCTTGTAGCAAAACTTCTTCTTTTATTCCAAGTCTGTAAAATTAAATTATTTAGTCTCACTTCTCCCCATTCGCTTAAATCAGTCCTTTTTCAAAGTCTTCTTTCCATTGGCATTACACACACCATCCACTACATGGTCTATCCTTTAGTTCAGCCCATCAGTTACGCTCAATCAATTCAGTCCTTTCCAAAAAGAAAATATCCTTTCTGAAGAAAGGGGGTTCTTCTACTATTTCCAACTTCACAATTCAGGAGAGGTTGATCCGAAAGTCCAGAATTTACAATAATCCACAAACTGATCAGTCTCACACCAACAGCCACATAGATCCCTTCTTCTTCTTCTTCTCCACCGTCACGGCAGGACACACTTCTTCACAGACCAGTATTAGCCACAGATTACCCCAAAACAAGTCTATTTAAGTCACAATCTCTAAATCACAGTCCATAAATAAAGGTAGCCTTCTTCTTTCCACCTTGGCAATTCAATACTTTAATTATTATTATTATTATAAGCATCCATTTTTATCATTTCAATACCGGTTGTTTTTCTCGGTTGCTTGTATCTCATGCTCGCTGCCACTCTGCTTCCATCTTCTTCTCCACCATCCCGACAGGAGACACTCCACCAATTCCCATAAAGCAAAGCAGTCTTAATCACAATCCATAGGTAGAAGCAAATTCTTTCTTTTTCCTTTAGCAATTCCAAACCTTAAATATTATTAATTTACTGTCCTCTTGGCACCGGGACTTTTAAGTAGAGATAAAATGACACCAAAAAGGTGCTGGTTATTCATCACTATGGTCCTCAATTAGATTCAGTCCTAAAGAAACAGAGCTTACCAGTCTATAGATGTTTAATAAATCCGGTAGCTGATTTTAAGATGAAGCCTTTTTTCCTCCAATGATCTTTTACTGTCTATTATGATCGCCTCCCTTCTATAAAATTTGACAGCGGGGTTTTGCTGAAAACGCTTCAGCTCCAAATGTGCAGCAATGGCTGCTGTGCTCCATTGTCTTCTTCTCCCACACTGACTCTTGCCAAGGCTTGAAGAAGGTAAAAATAGTCCTCTGGAGCCCCAAAATTCACAGCCCCTGTTCCAAGGGGGAAATCCTGGTCCTGGGTGTCCAAAAAATGAGCCCCAGGCCAACTCTGTCACACGCCGTGGGTAACTTCTCAGCTCGGACTCTGAGAAGTTCCTCCTTATCTTTCCATTGCCAAAAGAAAGAAAGAAAAAGCTGCTCCTAGGATTATGGGAAGGAATCCTACTAGCAGGATATAAGTGCAACAGCTGAAAGAGATTGGAAAATTTACTTTTGGGGACCATACCAGCTAGTAGATTTGGGGAACTGTAGTCCAAAAAGCAACTTTCCAAAGCCTTAGATAGCATCCCTCTTCCCTTTGTTGAAAAGGATTTGACAAACTCATGGAAACTAAGTTGGATCATTAGGTTCTAGTTCCTGGTGATGTTATCAGTGAGAGATGAAGTTGTTAGGGAGCTTCCATCAGGGCTCCATAGAGTTACGACTGAGAGCACTTCCCACCCACAGGTCAGCACTGTGCCAACTGCCATGACTTGTGGCATCATCAGCCCTTCCCTTGTGTTCATTCCAGCTCTATGACCTGCTGAATTTATTACTTGCTGAACCAAAGTGATCAGTTGATGAAGTTTGGACCTAAGAATCAAATGCCTCTGTTTCATTCTTTCATCTTTGCCCTCCCAATCCTGTTTTCCTTCCATGCTGCATCTTTCCAGAGCATAAATGTGTAAGCAAGGAATGTCTCCCAAGAGGAACAGCTACAAGGTCACTACTGTTTCCCCCATCCTTCAGCATCATCTGTTGGTAAGCGGTAAGTGGCTCAAATGGTAAGTGGTTTACTCTGTGTAATCTCAAGCCTGGCCTTTTTGGAGAAGCACATCAGCAGTCCCAAACAATTCAACAGAACCATATTTTATTCACACCCACATATTGAACCCCATATAATGATTAGGGGAACACAAGCTCAATTAAATGTCCTGTTTTTAATAGGCAACTGCCCTGGTTAGTAGTTGGGTGGGAGATCACTGGTGATATAGGCTATAGTTCAGAGGAACACAATGTCAAGTGACCTCTGAGAGAGGCAACATGAAGGCATATATATACATAGAGATAAATACAAGGCATGGGGCAACCTCTCTTTCCTATTTTTTCCCCCTTGGCTTTTAGAATCTAAAGGACCTTGCTGCACTACACTGTTATAGTGCTATTATTTCACTTTCAATATCCTGTGGAATTCTGGGGTTTGTAGTTTCCTGAGGCCAAAAAGCTCTCTGGCTGAGAATTCTAAAGGCCTCTCCCTAAACTGCAAACCCCAGGATTCCGCAGGATGTTGAAAGTGGAATAATAGCACTACAGTGTGGAAAGGCCCTAAAGTTGTTGCTTTAGACTCCCAACCAAAGAGCCAAAGGTTCTTTGTGTTTTTTTAAAGAAAAGGTTATGTTCTGGTTAAAAAAAAGAATAAAGGAAAAGAGGGAGGAAAAATGTGGGTAGTAGGGATACAAGTGATGTACTCATGAAGTAGATATGTAGATTAATTGACATATATATTAATAGACTGCTTTGGACCATACATAAGAAGGAAGAAAGGACGGAAGGAAGGAAGGACGGAAGGAAAGAAGGAAGGAAGGAAGGAAGGAAGGAAGGAAACTGTATGATTCACATTAATTTGCAGATAGAACAGTTCAGCCATTGAACCATGATTGCTGAGTATTTGTGTCTGCCAGGTTGGAGTATAAATCATTTTTCCACAATAAAAGTCTACAGGATACAAGTCATCAGTGAAGTTGCAAGACACAGGAATATAATTGTGCAAAAGTAGATACATAACAGTAAATATTGCAGATTTTTTAAAAAAAAAAATCAAAACAAATACACCACAACATATCCAGCCAGAAAGGAACTGTCACTGGACACAGTAGTTCCATTTAGCTGCTCTGACTGATCAATATTGATAGACGTACCTTCCTTGCCACACACATGCAGAAATTGTATTTGTCTGTGATTCAGCCAGCCTTTTAATTCACCCTATCCAGCTATGACCCAACTTCAACAAGATGACCATTAGTAGAACAATCGATGCTCCCTTCCTTCTCACACGTGCCCAAATTTAACAAACCTAAACTATGCTCCCCTTGGCTTTTCCCTGAGTAATAATTCAGTAAAATGAAGAGAAGGCATACAGAGCAGAGGGGGGAAAAAACAGCATCAAAACAGCTCCTGAGGAACTGTGACTGTTTTTAGTGACCCTGGTTTCATGTAGGTTGTAAGCAGCAGTTCAGAAGCTAAACTGTCATGGCAAACAGTGCAGTACAGTTCATTGATCGCATTGTATTTTCTCAGGGTAGCAAGAAGAAATGTTTCATTTCACACTTCATTTACAACTTGCATCAATAAAACCTGCGAAGCCCAGCTTCACTCTCAGCCCACGGCAAAGCAGATAGATACATCCATCTAGAACTATATCAAGTGAGACATGGTGAGGAAAGGTTTTCTTGCAAGGCTGCAACAGCACTAAGGCAGCAGTGATACACAGACAAGATGGGTGGGAGCAGCTTCCCAGCTATTATTTAAAAGGTCTTCACGCTGAGACATTCAGGATATATAGTAATACAGCAGGGTGTTCTCAGGCAGAACTAGTAAAGTCCCTTTTTAAACTAAAATTCCCAGATCCACCCAGCCAGTGTCCAAGCTAGCTGGGGTAATGTGGCAGTCATAGTCCTGAGAAGGAAATTTGTCAGACTTTATAATCCAAGTAAACATTTTTGAATTTGATTGAGTGGAAAGTGGGGAGAGGTAGGTAAGAAATTAAAAATAAATAAATAAAAATGATTATTATTTGTTGTTATTATATAACGGCAGCACATCCACTTTTTTATGATGAAGTGCAGGAGGACATCACATGGGTCATCTTTCCACGCAAAAATGATGAAGAAAACTGCTTACACATAGGCCCATTTCCTCACTACACTGTTACAGTGCTATTATTCCACTTTCAACATCCTATGGAATCCTGGGCTTTGCAGTTTAGAGAGGGGCATCTTTAGCCTCAGTAAACTACAAACTATGTGGAGAACAAAGTGGGCTTTGTTGTGCCTTTAAAAGATGTGCTTTTATTAGTACTGAGCACAGAAGAAAAAAATAAAGAAGCTGCTTTAAATATCTATCATTAAAGCAGTGTTATCCCTTTTATTCCAGTGAGCTAGGATAGCGCACAAGGTCCTCTGGTTATCCCCTTTATCCTCATGATCATCCTACAAGATTGGCTGGGCTGAGGAAAAGGCCCAAGATTATCCAGTGGGACACATTCAGACTGATTAAAAAGTCCCAGTTTTTGTTCCTGTTCTTTCCAATTTATTTGTTGTTGTGTTGTTGAGTGCCTTCAAGTTGTTTCTGACATACAGCAACCCAAAGGTGAACCTATCATGAGGTTGTCTGAGGCTGAAAGTGTGTGATATGCCCAAGATTGTCAGTGGTTTTCCATAATCGAACCCTGGTCTCCAGTGTCACAGACCAATGTTCAAACTACTACATCATACTGGCTCTCCCAATTTATACTGTGTTAAAATAAACCAACAGACAAAAAATATTCTGGGATAAACAAGACATGTATGGATCTCCAAAATAAAATTGGAAAGAACAGGAAAAAAAATTGTGGGACTTTCTAGCATTTTTTAAAGTTATTTTGGAAGTATCCTGCCTTTATGGCTCAGGGACAACTAAAATGTATCTCTCCCAAGTCCCAGGTCAACACTCTAGCCTCTACAGTGCATGAACTACTTCATATTTCTGATATGGTTCCAATTCACCTTGCAGCACTCTGTCTACATCAACTTTGGTTCTGATCACCCAGAGTCTCACTTTGGTTAATATTCTAAACTTTTGGACATCTTTCCAGTGACTAAAAGGGGGAAATCAACAAACAGGAGTTTTAAAGAAGATTGTTTCTGTCTTTCTATACTGCTAAAATCCACCAGATACTAATGCCACACTAAAGATGGTCTGTTTGAAAGGGTGAAATCCCAGGAGAGGAAGGGTCTACACAATTATGTATGTTACAGGGGTGAGAAAGGAGAACAAACTGCCCTCAAGTTATCTGCAGCTGGTGAATGGTCTCTCTGAGACCATATCCCAGCCACCTGGCACATGATGGAACATGCCTCGGGCTGTCTGACTACTTTGCATTGAGTAAGAGCTGGCTTTGAAAGATTGGAGAAGTATAATTGTCTCATTAGCTATTCTCAGGTTTTGATATACTGAGAACCTGAATGAAAGTGAATTTTTCAGGTCTATTTTAGGTGGTTGTTACTGGATGGAGACCGAAAAAGGAGAGATAAATTAGGCACAACAAATTTGGCTACCCTACTAACCAGAATTTCACTCCTATTGCCCTTTTACCCAAAGCATATGTCAAGTCACAGACTGTTTTTTAAAAAAACATTTTTCACTTTAAGATGGCTAGGGGCTATTTCACACTACACAATTATAATACTGTATTCCACCTTGACTGCCATATACAAAATCTTGGGGTTTGCAGTTTGGTGAAGCACTAGATCTCTTTGTACATGAATTCTAAATACCCCTCCCTAAAATGCCAGTCCAAGGATTCCATAGGACAGAACCATGGAAATAAAAGTGGTGTCACCATGCTATAATTGGGCAGTGTGAGAGGGCCTTTAGTGTTTCTCCTTTGTACGGCTGGCTTTCTAGGTTACATTTCTTATTTTCAAAACCACCACCATCATCTGCAACAGCTTTTCTACCAGACAGCACATCACCTGTTGTTGCAACGTTCATGTTTAATCCAGTTGTCAAACATCACAGTCACCTATTGGCTATTGACTGCAAAGTCCTCAGTGTTGTTCATTTAATTCCTAACTTCATTTAAGCATCCGTTTCAGAACTGGCATCTTCTTTGTTCAGCCTCCCTTCTGTTTATATCCTCAGTGGCTGCACATTCAAATGTTACCTTACTGCTGTATTACAAAAAATAGATAAGTAGCCAGGAGATAAGTGGGCCGTTCTAGTGCCCACACTGTTCAGTAATTAGAAGAAATGTCCTATATGGACAAAATGTTACTGTACTGGGTAAAGACAATACAGGAGTACTTATATGTCGAAGACTATAATGGCTATTCTTTGTTCTTAGCAAACCTCATGGAGGCTATAGATATGAGATGAGTATTAAGGATTTTTGTCTGAAACCCAAAAGGGTTTCTTCCAGACAGTGGGTATAGTCAAGGAGTGGGAAATCGTGTTGCCCTCCAGATGCTATTAGATAACAACTCCCATCTGCCTTCATTTCATGCTGACTGAGGGTGATGAGAGTTGCCAGGAAACAAAATTTGGAGGGCCTATATGCTTCCCACCTCTGATGCAGAAACTACTCAGACAGATCTACTAGTAGCAGGAATGTGAAACTCTCTTATTTTTTCTTTTATTGTGTTTCTCTGAATCCCAACTGCATTTTCTTCCTATCTTTTTTAAAAAGACTTCGTAGATTTTCTGCATGGAAATGTGTGTATTATTTGGCTGTGCACTTCCTTAATATAGTCCTTTTTTAAACTTTTTTTTTCCGAACATGAAACTTTAGATCATTCTCGTACACATTTCTGAATGATATGCATTTTGAGTTGTTAACATTTATTTGTATCTAAAAAGAGAAGAGAAAAAAATGAGGGTTCTTCACAATGATGGAAAATCTAAAGATTTGCACAAACATGTTCGTTAATGTTTGCAGAGACAACAAATGGGATATGAAAAACAAACACGGTTAACAGGATTTCTTTGCCATCCCCGGTCAATGGTTTTATTTGGTAGAAAGCAACATCCTATGTCGGGAGAAAGGTGGGATATAAATTAAAATAAATGAATTAATTAATGAATTTAAAAAAACAGTGATTTTTGCCAATGTATGTTAAACTGTGCATACCTGTCATTCCTTCCAGCATTTATAGATGAAAACCAGGACATGTGTTGTCAAACAGCATCAGATTGTGATAAAAATGGAAAAAGGCATTAATGAAGAAGAGCACACAAGCTAGGAGAGGCTGTAACATTTTGCCTTAAGTCTTCTATGAAGGACAAGATTCTGCCCCCTACTCTCCCTTCCCACTGCTCAGTTGAGTGAAAATTACTTTTCCCTCTGACTTAGTGCTCAGCAATTGAAGTAAGCCAAGGACAAAGCAGGAAAGCAGGAGAAGAAGAAGGAAACCGGGACATTTTAAAAGCAGCAGAAAAGTGGGACAACAGATGATTGATTGGGACTGCCAAACTAGAACCATTGGAGAATATGATGTGTCCACATGGGGATACCACTCCAGTAATGTTTGATGATTCCCATCCGCTCTAAGACACAGTGGATGGAATGGATTGCTCTTCACTTTGTAACCATCTGCCTACTCCTACATCGTTTCCCAGTCAGTGGGGCTCCAGTGCCAATGGACTGATAAATCCACTCCAGGTGTCTCAGCTTTGGTGGAAGGTGCTGAACTTATCTTGGGAATAAGTTTCAGCAGCTTGAATAACTTAGAGTAAGTCCCAGATTGCTTCCCTGACAGTTCAGACAAAATTTCAGGCCACTTCCACATGGAGTCACAGTTCCACTATGAGGATAGGATGGCAGCAGTCCACAGATTGTGATTCTGCACGACATTGTCTTGATACCACTGCCATCCTGCGTGATAAGCATGATAGAGGCACTTCCTTTCCTGACACAGCATGGAAGAAGCCCAACTGTAATGCAGAAGGCAGATACTTGTTGCTCACACTCCCTTCCGCAGGAAGACAGGTGTGGACGGAACACTCCTGCCGCACTTCCTTCTCAGCAAAGGTGCTGCCGGGATTGTGACAGGAGGATGACGGGATCAGGTAACATGCAGAAATTGTCTCAGACTGAAACCCAGAGCAGATTTGCCACCCCACTGACAGCAGCTGCTATGATAGCACATAGGAAGGAGCTGACTGCCCTAATTTTCATCCTTGAGATTAGCCAGGGGCCATTTTCTTTGTCTTTACCTCTGTCTTTCTCTTATTTTAAGAAAAGGACAAAGAAGGAAACCAAACAAAGTTGTAATGATGGTTTTGACCCACATTTACGTTGTCGTACAATTGCTAATTTAAGACCAATGTTTATCAGTTTGCCAGGTGTGAGTCCTGAAACCAGTTTTGAACACTAGGGTTCAGCTCCCATTCTTTGCTAAGCTAAATTGTGTCCCAAGAAAGGATGATTCTCATGACCCATGCAAATTATACAAGTTAGTCAGCGATGTAAAGAGTTTGTTTAAAAAAGAAAGAAAAAAAAACTTTGCATATTTTATCTTCTTTCTGTTTGAGATGTATGGAGCCCCCTTTGGTCCTTAATATCTCTCAGAAATGGCTTTATGGGACTTCTGAGATTTCACCGGTGCTTATTTTGACCACTTCGATGCCTGGATTTTTTTTTATTATTATTGTACATTTGGTTAATTTTAAGCCATGTAGCTCAGGCTGGGGAAGTCTGAATCCAGTGGGAAAATCGACACTTGTACAATATAATCATGACATATACTAAGACAATGTATACGTATAACATTATACTAAATCATTTATACATCATCCTCATAGTGTGTGTGTGTGTGTGTGTGTGCGCGCAAGTGTGCATGCACACTCACTAAGAACTCTTTTACTACCTTCTGTCTGTGTCAGGGATTCATTGTAGCAGATTTCCTTTCTCTCAAGGGAGCCAGCTGCTCACAAACTCTAGCCTGGAGCACTGAGACCTGGAGAACTGGCTTCTAATGGGGTTACAAATCTTAATCCAGCTGGTGGCTCCTTCGTGACAGAGCAGCTTAGTATGTGCCCCACCAAAGCATCAAATGGTGAAACAGCACTCGGAACTACTCAAAGCTCCATATGCCAGTCCTATTCACCTCTCTCTGTCTCACTCCTATCCATATGTTCACAGAATGAATGCAGCATTATTACAGCATCCTTGTAACTGGTCACTTGGAAGTGCAATCGAGATGGAATTTCCCCTTGTCTTTATGGAACATTTTCACATGAGAACATCTTGCATTGTTATTTGGCACTTCTAGCACACAATCCAAAATGCTGCTTTGGTTTCGTGCAATATCCTTTCTGAGATGTTTGCAACATGCACTTTCTTTGTAATGCCTCCCCAATCCACCATGTCTGGACTGATGGGGATCATCTTAGAATATGGAATGTTTGTGTGTGTGTGTGTTTGCCAGTTATATGGAATGATGGACACTGGAAACTTGAAAGGCCATACTTACATTTCAAGCATCTGCTAAGTTTCACATTCACTGAATTTGGTGGTGCTGGATTAAGGCTTAGAGGTAGATATAGAATCAAGTTAACAATACTTACAGTGTAGTTCCTTATATGAAGTCAATTCTGAAACTATTGTTTGTTTTTTGACACTTTTAAGAAAGGATTAGAGCAATTCATTGAGAACAAAGCTGCTAGTTGTGGTGGATACTCTGGTACCAAGTAAACATACTTTAGTCTGTCACTACTAGAGAATAGGAAGGGAAGATGCAGTTGCACTTATTGTGATTGTAGCCCTCCCAAAAGTAACTAGTTGCCACTGTGTGAAGAGAATGCTGGATGATGATGATGATGATGATGATGATGATGATGATGATGATGAAGAGGAGGAGGAGGAGGATCTTTGTTAATGTGGCTAAAACATACAAAAGGTAATGTGAAAATGTAATTAAAATGTCAGCAACATCAACAATAATTTAAAAATACCATTCAAATAATTTTAAGAACAATTAAAAAATTATGCCACAATTTTAGAATCTCTTTCCTTTAAAATGTTCATGTCTCAAAAATCTGTTGGAATAAAAAAGTAGTTGCCTGCTGGTAGAAGGTGAGCAAGGAGGGGAGCATTCTAGCTGCCTCACAGGAAGTTCCATAGCCAAGGCTCAGCCACAAAGAAGACCCTGTCCTATATCCCCACCAGACATGCCTGTGAGGTTTTAGAGTGAGATAAAAGCCTCTCCTGAGGACCTCAGAGTACAGCAAGGCTCATATGGGAAGATATGGTCTGTCAGATAGTCTAGATCTTTGGTGTGATCTAGTAATGCTTCTGATAAGATATGTTTCCCACAAGGGAACAGGCAGATTGTTTTCAACTAAATGGTGCACTATTTGGGGAAAAAGGATGGCAGAAGAATGCTGGAATGGAAGTCAAATTATAAAAAAAATATCAAAGTCAAAAAGCCAAAATGTTTGCAGGAATGATGTAAATCTTTTGTCAGAATCTGTATGATAAACGTTCACAAGAGTGGTAATGAATTGTGGGAGGCACTATTTTCTGTTAGAAGAACTGTGTTCTACCATGAAAACATACTCTTTGGCCTAGAAGGAAGGTAAAAAATGATATTCCAGGAACTATAATTCTCCCTGAGAGTGCAGGTTGTACACCTTCTCTCCTGCTGGTCATACTCAGTCAATGGAGCTTGCAGGGGTTCAGCTGACATTGATGGCAGCTGGCGGATTCTGTTTTAATGGGGCAGTGGTAAATCTCCTTTAGGTGTTGGTCCAAACTGTAAAGGAACTATGAGATAGAATTCAGCACCTTGGATGGTGTCTTGAAAGTTCAGAGTAAAACCCAGAGCAGATTTACCACCTCTTGGTCATGGGAGCCACTTGCTGCCATTGGTAGAGATCCAAGATCTCAAACACAGAGTTCTATCAAACAGGTAGCTCTGTTCATGGAAGCAAAATGCTAATTGTAAAGCAGCAAGCCCTCAAGTGCTACCACCCCCCTCAACACCATGAGCAGCCAATAATAGATTGAACATTTAGATCCCTAAACTGTATGATCTTCCTGGACTTCAAATTGGCCTCCATTTTCCCCCTTCCCCTTGCAGAAACTGATGTGAGTCACATTTGTTCTAAGTTGTCTTAATTTGTATGCAGAAGCCTTTTTAGCAGAAGCTCAGCAATAGGTAGTTATGGTGCCATTGATGTAAAGCTCAGTTATGGTTGGTGGGGGTGGGGGTGTGAGAAGGCAAACAATATACACCCTGGAGTGTGCCATTCTTTGTATAAAATCATAGTTCTTAGTTAATGGATCCCAACCTGGGCAGGTGTAGTCTCATAATTACATCTCTGAGAATCCTCATTAACCAATCAGCGTTGCTTTGTGCCAGTCCCTCCATATTTAATGGAGCTAATCATTTCTGCACAACCTCTTCAGGCGGTTCAGCTAACATGGAAAATTGTATTCAAATATATCCCTTCAACACCAATATGTTTGTTTGCCTGACAGTAAGTATACACAAGAAGGTTGAAATAAAGCTGGGAACAAAGAAGGGTGTAATATATCAGTGTATTCCACTCATTCTTTTGTGTTGATTTCATGGCCAATTCACACTGCAGTCTTGGAAGTGGAAAATTAACTTCTTTGAATTACAGTGTGAGATAAATTGGTCTTCTACAAATGTTTCCCCTAGACCAACTGCTGTTAAGTGGTAAGACCTCAAGTTATCAGAAACTAAAAAAAAAAAAAAAAACCCCCCAAATCAGAAACTTTGTCATTTTTGATCTTATTAAAAATATGGCTTTCATTTTTTCTTTACTTTTTGAAAGTAAGGGATAACTTGCATTCGTTTGTTTCAGCAAAAGCAGCAAGGAGTATGTTCTGTTCTGCTCTCTACTCTATTCTGTTCTATTCTATTCTATATTTCTATTTTTTCTATTTTTTATATTTACACTTATAAATGTATAGTTACATCCTTCTTTTTCTTGGAAAAGGGATTTAGAATAGCTTAAGAGATCAAAAAAGAAAATCCAAAACCTGTGTAGCTAAAAATGTTGGAATTGACAAGACTTACAACTTTAGTCATTATGGGGCTAATTGGTCTATTGGTGTTATAGAGGACCTTCACCTGCTACTGTTATTGGAAGCAGTTGTAAAGGCTCTATAAGAGTAGCATTCGCTTAGTGAACATTTGCTTCCTGATTTGCTGTTGTTGCAGTTTGTATCATATCCTGCTTCATTGTGGTATTGTATTATATTTTGTATTTGTATTTTAACTTGCCAAACTTGTACATGTTCTCTTTTAACCTTTTGTATATTAAGAACCCATATGCTATATTTATCTTTTAACTAGAATATATAAAAGACTATTTCTCTTCCCCTATTTTGTCTTCTGAATTTTTATTTACAATAAAAACATACAAAGCATTATGATTAAAATAATATTAAATTTAAACCAATGATTTAAAAGCAATGAACAAAACTAGTACAGCACACTTTAAAAAGCCATTGTCTTATAAAATAGTCACCCCCAAGAAGTCTACTACAATAAGAAGGTCCTCATCTGCTGGCAGAAGGACAGCAATGTGGGAGTCAGCCTAACACATTTAACTGGCATGTATTTTTGTGGGTGATAACAGAGTGGATATTTATGGTTGTAAATCTTCCATAGGTTTTTTTTTGTTCCCATGACCAAATAATTTTTCTATATTCTCCTTGAGTTGAGAAAATCATTGAAAACGTCACAGCCTTTGAAGACAATTCATAGTTCAGGACGTCATTTTATGCAAAACACATAGAGACACACATACATGCATGAGCTTTTTGTGCAGAATTCAGCATGTTCTGTGCAAGACAACATGGGGAGAGCCTTCTCTGTTGTACTTCACCCCCCAGTTTGTGGAATTCCATCATCTTGGGTGAACCAAATGGTGATGATGATGTTTTTCCTCTGGCTTGTTGTTGCTGTGTGCCTTCAAGTCATTTCTGACTTACGGCAACCCTAAGGCGAACCAATCATAGGGTTTTCTGAGGCTGAGAGTATATTATGCATCCAAAATCACCCAGGGGGTTTTCATGGCTCAGTGGGGAATGAAACCCTGGATCTCCAAGGTCATCATCCAACACTCAAACTGCTACATCTTCCTGGCTCTGGCACCGAGTTACAAAACATTATATAAGTCTTTGGGTCTCAATTCACTTTTCAAGTATACCTGTACATGGTTTAAAATGTTTTAGCCTTTTAACCTGTTGTAACTGGTTGACTGGTTTATCATGTTTTTCTCCTGTTTGACTTATTTTATTCTTTTGAATCTGGAATTGTTTTCAATTGTTGCTATTGTTTTTTTTTAATTGTACATCACCTTGAGACTGCATGATAAAAGATAGATAAAAACATTTAAATAAATTAGTGACTATTCTGAACAGGACTAAGTTGGATCAACTGAGTTCATTGAAATAAAGTTGGTTGCAGAATGTTATAATCCAAAAATGTTGCAGACACTCCCTTGAATTATTTTTGCTTGGTTGGCAGTTGGATAAGTTTCCTGGTTAATCAAATTATCTGTATGGTAATTATATATACTGTGTTTAATAAAAAAATTGTGTTGTGTTGTATTGTCAGAGTCACAGACCAGCATAACTGTGTTTTACCAGAGTTTCCACTGAACAGAGGATGAGATCTAGTCACTACAGCAATTTTTTCAGACTGTTATAATGTTGCTATGTGTCTTCAAGTCATTGCTAACTTATGCTGACCCTAAGACAAACCTATCATGGGGGTTTTCTTGGCATGATTTGTCCAGATGGGGTTGCCTATGCCTTCCTTTGAGGCTGGGATAGTGTGCCTTGCCCAAGGCCAGCCAGTGGGTTTCCATGGCTGAAACTAGATTGTCTCCAGAGTCATAGCCCAACATCATGACACCATGCTGGATCCCACAGACTATTACAATCCACAAATTTTGAAAAACAAGCACTTTTAATAAAGATGGTTGGCATCCTGTTAGATATTTATGGTATCATAAACTAACTTATGATCATGTAAAACTGAATCACAATGTTGCATAATGCCTGTATTCTCAGGGATGGAGCAGAGATATAGGTATGCCTTTGGGACCATAGGACATGCATTTTGGTGGGACATGTTACACAATGGGACATATTCCACAGTGTCCTATTGTGCATCACCTTAGTTCATTATTATGGCTGCATATTACATCAGTGGTGTAGCTCCATTATTACAAAATTATGAATCGTAGCCTCTGAGGCAGGATCTTAGCCAATAGTTTTGAGGTGTGGCCATTCAAGCAACTAGTTCTTTGGTGAAGTTTTTATATCCCCTAAAGAACAGCTGAGACTATACAATAGGCTAAAACACACTGAGGCTTTTTACAAATAAAAATTAGCTGAGCTCCTGCATTCACACTGATTCTACACTCACACAGTTACACAATGGGTGCTTTGCACCACACTTCTGCTGAATTCCAGTTTATGCAGCTCATTGTGTATCTGCCAATATGCTTATTTATTTTCTAATTGCACGATGGGAAATGCATAGTGCCTGTTTCTGCAATGCCAGTAAACAAAGAAAACACTGATATATCCTCCAAGAATGAATAAGTGTATGACTAGATTCCTGTTGATTAGTTCCAACTAGACAAGACTCATTGAATCAGTTGCTAATGATGAGTCAAGACACCAGTGAATCCAATTTATTCAATAGTTCTACTCTAATTGGGACTAAGAATAAGATTTATGCCTATATGAAATGGTTACACTTGTGGAATTCCACTTATTCAACGATGAACCAAATATATATAACAACAAATATAACTGCATGTATAAAGGAACTGATATTTGTGTCTGACACCAACAGGACTGCATCCACTTGGTATAATTTTCAACATCCTGAGATAACAATCTCTCCTTTTGCTTTTTGCAAGCAGATGCTTTCCAGTTCACCTTTATGTTCCTTTAGCCTGAAGCAACAGTATTCCATATGGCAGTTTATTTTTTGTGTATCTACTCTTCCTTACCTTACCAGTGGTATAGTTAGATAATTGTAGACTCTGGAATTAATGGTCTTATGGAGGGGAATGGTATCTTTGGATAGTAATGCCTATTATTTACCTTACCTCAAAATCTTATAAATTGGCCAAATCCATGCAGGCATTGCTTATTATCCTGAGAGAGACCATGAACTCTGCTACCAAGTCCTGCCCTAGTGGCATCACAGACCTTAACAACCAACAAATCCTATGTAAGACTTCCAAATTAATATCTGCTGCTGTATTTGAAATCAGTGGTCATGATCCAGCAGAGCTATATGCCTACTTTGGGAAGAAGTAAATAATTAATGCAGATGTTTTGGGGGGAAAAACCTCAAATACTTCAACTAAGTCAAATGTATTTTTTTCATCTAGTTTACATGTGAAACTGAAAAATATATTACTGTTTGTTCTGAATGAAATTTGTCTTAACTGAATTATTAATGGAAAGGTTGAGTCCCTGCTCATGAGAAAGTTAAATTTACCATAACCAAACAAACAGAAATGAAGGAGTTAGAACGAGAGCAATGAGTCTCATGAAATTTCTCAGAGATGAGAGTGTTAATCGAAGATGATTGTTATGAGTTTTGCCAAAGTAAAATTTTAAATGAATGTGAGAAAGTTCCTGGTTTCCCACTTAAACAAAGGAAAAAATGGGGGGTGAAATCTTAAAAGGAGTATTAAGCACTTCCTTAACTTGCTGTCCATTTTAGTAAAATTTCATAAGAGAAATTCACCTAGCCCTGTTTTTAGAACCACAAGAAATTTGAAGCTAATATTTCTGTTTTAACTACAATATCCAGAGCATCTGACAGTACACCATAGACTGCTGACATTTAGTCTTGGACTAGCCTTTATGAGCCGCTAGCCCACAGAATCTACGTTGTAGGGTCCATACTGTGGGTAATTATCTCCTCAAGCAAGGGCAAAGAAAAGTATTTCTAAACATTTCTGCATTCATGCACAAAAGCAGTACATCTATTCCAAACACTGTTAGGAAGGTTTCAGGGAACTGGAAATTAGCTAAAAGTATGGTGAAAGCAGGTGCTTCTTATGTTTATATAAACATATTATCACTCTTTTGATACAGCATGACCTGAACATGTAGTTCATGCTACTGGTAGCAGGAGAAACAATATCTGAGTGTGGTGAAGCAGAGTTCATTCAGACTCAGCAAAATTAACACCAGTACGCTTGCCACTGGTAATTAATCGGGAAAATTGCTGGAGGAGTTCTCCCACTGTGACAGATATTGGCAGAACTATTTACTGCTAATAGACCTTGTTTAAGCATACTCCACCAGCACTCTTCCCCTATTCAGATAAAATTTACAATAGAGGACAGAGTCCTGGTTAGATTATTCTGTCTGTGTATCCATCCGTTCATCTCTTTTTCCTACTTTGTTTGCTTGTTAGCACTATGGAATACACTGCAAGGTCTTTTTCCCCTGCTGCATAGCTAGAAATCCATATTGTGATTTGCTCATTCAAGACAGCTAAACCAGCTCTCCGAGGCAGTGTGGGGTGGGGGTGGAGACAGAGAAAGCAGAGAGGGAGGGAGGGAGAGAGAATATCACCTTTGGGAGCTTGTTTTCTCTACTCATCTAATGTTATCCTACATGTGGTAGCAGTAATTGGAAGACATCACAAGGGCTGGCTGGTGTATTCAGAAGCGGATAAGAGCTTTTCGAAGTCCAGGGAGCGATTTTTTCTGCTCTACAAACTCTTTGATTATGGCCATCATTTTTACCCATTTTCCTTGGGTTTTGTTTAGTCTTTTTCTTTTAAGGCTAACAATGGAAACAAAGGACTTTGCCTCTCCTGTCCTCCTGCTTCTGTTTGTTATTCACTTTGTTTTTGTTTTGTTTTTTGCACTGCTGTAGGATAACACAGAAAAGCATGTCAGCCATAATTCACATATGCTGTGTGCTAAATATTATATGAACAGGATAAATTGCAGAATGTTATATGAACTGAATAAATTGGGCACGGCATGGCATCTGAAAGCTTGTTCAGGTGTTCATCATGAATATGAAGTGGGAGGACTGGAACTGCTCACGCTAGCTCTGTTTCAATAACCTCATCCCTCCTGGCTGCGGCTTTAGACTCTGGATTGGCCCAATTATTAGACGCAAGGAACATGCAATTGCAGATGGCAGTTATTGGGTGCTATTGGGGGTTAGAGAAGCAACTGGTTAGTTATTTCCTTTGCTGTTATTGTTATGTTTAATGATAGGGATGGGGAGAGGTCTTTGTGGGAATTTCTGCTTCATGCTGTGACATAAGAACTTGGTAGTATGAACCTTGACTGCAGGGGAGGAGTTATTTGCTGGTCTGCCTGTAGAGCTTAGAAAGTTTACTTCCTGTACCATAATTACCTAAATACGGTGCCAACCAACTTCCATGGCCAGTAGTCCCACCAACTGGGGCATTTGGGGAGCAATATCATCCTCATCTACTCTTACTTTCCCAACATCTGGTGAAATACATTGGATTTGTGCTCTAGAGACCTTTGTGTCTTGAATGGAGAGTCGGAAGGAGGGATATTGGTATGTTCATACGCTCCAGTATTTCACAGATGAAACCATATCCTCCAACCATCCCTTCTAACATTTCACAGATGAAAACTGGGGCATATGTGACCAAGGAACATCTGAATGTGGTCAATATGGCAAAAGTTATTTATGTGGAAGAACAGACAAGTTGGCAAGGGCTGCAGCAGTTTGCTTTTGCCTGAGTTTATAGGGAAGGACAAGATTTCTTGTCTCCTTTTCCTAAACTGATTGAGTACAATCTACTTTTGCAGGCTGAACTCAGTCTGAAGCAATTGAAATAAGCTGAGGACAAGTGGAAACATGGGAGGAAGAGAATGAAGCTGGGACATTTTAAAAGCAGCTGAAAAAGTGAATGCCAGAGGATTAACTGAGACTGTTTCTGCCAAACTGGGACAACAGCAGGGGTGTTAAACCAGGGGCCTGCAAAGTGTGGCATACAAACCACAAACACCCCTCCCTTTCATTTGTAGCCTTCCGCTTCATATAGTTCCAGATGTTCTCCATCCTTCCCCGCAACAAAATTCCATTAAAACATTATTGTAACACTCCTAAAGCTGCCAATAGTTCTGATTTCATGTTAGCTCCTCAAAACGAAGGAACAAAACAAAAGTGTGCATTTGCAATATTGGTGTGCTTGCAGTCTTCCTTGGGATGGAAAATTGACCTATGGACTATCTAAAGTAGCCCATCCTTGAAGTAAACACTCTTAAAATCCTTCATGTGATTGGGAGCTCCAGTTGTGGAGCACTGGAAACCTTGGGGCTTGAGGACATTGATCAATATGCTTCAGTCTGCTCCTCTCTCTGCATATACTGAAAACACTCAGAGGCAAAAGTCTAAACAAATGTGTCTGATATTTCTAATTCACCTTTTTGGAAATGAGTTGGATTGGCAGGTGCTCTTGAATCAATGGGCTTTAGCTGTATTGACTCACCACTCAATGTTGATTCTGTTCTAGTGTTCTAGCTGGGGCTGTAAATGAGATTCAGGTCCACATTATCATTATTCCTCAAAATAAACCATCCATCCTTAAACTATTATAAACTACATATCCAAATATATAGTTAGCCAAATTTCTTGCAATGTATTTGATGACCAAACTAGGCTATAAAAATTCTAATATCAGGGAAACCAACAATCTATTGGAATGGCATTTAAAGAAAAATAGATTGGCCTCATTGATTTTTAAGCATATTTATTCAGGCTAAGCCATGACATGAATGAATACCACTTTTCTTATTCTAATCAAGAGCTTTTGTGTGAATATATAGATCAGGAGTATGCTCAGCACACAGTTCTCAAAAACTAGCAGGATTCTATGAAGCAGCAGTTGGTGACTTCCATATCAGTGGGGCTGTGAACTCATTCCAAGCTTTAAAGGAGATGTCCACAGTGCTGAATGAAATTTGGTCTAGAGCTGAGCAGTTTAAATGGTTTCATTAAAGTTTGGTCTAAAACCCAAAGTTAAATTACTACTCCTCTGGCATGGATGTCACCAGCTGCCACTAGTTTAATGGTATGAGAAGTTATTCTGACACTCTTTTGCACCCTAGGTTGCTGCTAAAGTTGCCACAAAATTTATGCAGTGTCCACAAAATTTCAGCAAAAGTGCTTCTGCTAGTAGTTTGATGTGAGTGTAATGCATCCCACTGTCCCAAGTAAACTGCCCACTCCTGATACAAATGGAACATCACGTTCAAATGGGAGTCTTTTTCTTTTCATCTTTTTTTTTCAGAAGGAAAGTTCTTGAGCGATGTCATTAGATTGTTTGACTGCTTTAGTATACTTTCTTATGAAAATCAACTTTTGCCTGAAGTCCTACTGAGACAATAGATAAACCAAAGGTCTCATTCCCATGATATACACATAAAACATTAAGGATACTCTTTATTTTCTATGCAATCTGTACAAGAAGTTTCTAATTTTTCAATTAAAGCTTCCAAACATTTTTTAAGAATAATAACATATATTTCTTTTAAATATTTCTGGTTAGTATTTGGTGTTTTTTTTAAGGTGCAATGAAAAGTTACTTTATTTATGAGTAAGTCATCATATAATGAGATAAATGTTGCAGTTAGCAATTTTGCTTGTTATACTCGTAGATGCACAGTGCCACAGTAAGTGCACCCTTCCTTTACTCTCACATCTTACCTTATTCATAGTAATAGACTAGCAGTCTGTTCTTAGCCTGTGACAGTTTTACAGATTTTCAATGCAGAGTTTGGAAAAGTTACTTTTTGTACTACAGGACCCAGAATCAACATTCCAGTTTCCAAGAAAATTCAACATTAAGTCAATTTATAAATGTTTCACTCAGTTTCCATCCAGCCTGGAAGATTGTTTTTTAAAGCTCTGCATTTAGTTTTGTGTGCAATTTTCTTTAACAATGTAGATTTGGTGTGAAGTCCTCCCCCCGCCCCCGCTTTATTTCAATGTTTGTATGCTTTTTTCAGGACAACTACTACTTCACATATGTATATATAACTTTCCTTTAACATGCATAGATGTATGCCATTCTTTGAGCTGAGAACTGCATCACAAAATTCAGAAAAAAAATGAGGGGGATGGAATATTTGACTACTGATAGTCCACAGAATAACAATGCTCCAGACCAAAACATTCCTCCAGTCTTACTCCACAGATAAATCAACTATAATAATAAATACTAAGTAGATAAAGAATCAGAAAAAAAATATGTTTTTGCTGATTGGGTTCAGTCAAGTTGACTGATGGTTATGAAGCCTCTTCAAATTTCATTCCAAATATTTCATAAGGCCTGGTCCTACCATGAAGCAGCCTGAGATGATGGCCTGAGGTGGCAGATATTGGGAAGTAGTGTTGATATCTCCTGGGCATTCATTCCGGCCTCTGCAGCTATTCTGCTTTGTTGAAGGACAAAGTTGTGTATGCTCAAAGTCTGTCCTGGGCCTTTTAAACTAGCCTCTCACTTTAGAGGTAGTGGATGATTTGAACCCATCAACAAAAGTCAACTGCCAGCCTATCTAGCTTCCTCACATGAAGTGGGGAAGGGATGCCATATTGTCCTTCATCTTAGACAGTAAAACTATATTGGGATAGCTTTTCATCTCCTTAAACTGAAATGGCCAAATTATCTATAGTGCCTATACAAATATGGATGTCTGTTTTCACACACATTTTAATCTATGCCACTCTTCCACCCTTTCATTTCCTTGAAATGTCACCCATTATGCCATAATCTCTTACTTATTCTTTGGAAACAGAAAAAGGGGGCAAAAGTGAAAGTGGCAGAGTTTGACGGAAACATGATCTCAGCATTTGCTTTCTATGACAGATGTAACAACTATGAAAGAACCATTAGAAGCCATCATGACAGAAAAAAAACCATTTAAGAAAGTGTGCCTTTGTATGGTTTTGCACAATAGACTGTGCAATTACAGCATATGGGGTAAATAGTATATGTTGTCAAAATTAGTATGCATGCCAAAATACATGTTTACCCTAATGACTGTAACAGCTTTGAACTACTTATTTTGGTCTATCAGGTAAATCGCACAGCTCTTCTATATGCAGTACAAATGTATATTATTATATGCTATGTGTGTTATTACATAATAGACTGTAGCAGCTTTGGAAAAGATAAAATAATTCCACTATATCATTAGAAATCATGTCAAAATCCTTGACACATTTAGTTAGCCATTTAAAACCTTGGTCTCTGTTCCGGCCTGCCCTCAACAAGCAATGCCCTGTTTCAAGGTCCAGTATATTCAGACTGGTTCTATGAACCCAGGGCTCACAGATTCAGAGTCTGGTTTTGCTGTTGCTAAGTGTCATGAGTTAACTTTGGCTGTTTCCACACTACACTGTTACAGTGCTATTATTCCACTTTCAACATCCTGTGGAATTCTGGGGTTTGTAGTTTACTGAGGCCAAAGACCTCTCTGACTGAGAATTCTTAAATGCCCCTCCTTAAACTACAAATCCCAGGATTCCATAGGATGTTGAAAGTGGAATAATAGCATTATAATTGTATAGAGCAAAAATGGCCTTTGACTTATGGTAGCCTGATAAATGAGAGATTTTCATGAACCAGTTCTGAAAGCACTGTGGGTTCCATGATTGAATCAATCCACCTTCAGTACAGTCTTCTTCTATTCCTGTTGTGTTTCACTGTAAAATTCATTATCATCTGTACTGACTGAATACAGAGTTATACCATCTCACAATACTTCACAACTACCACTCTATTCTGCATTGGTTAGACCTCATTTGGAACACTGTGTCCAGTTCTGGGCACCTCAATTAAAGAAGGATATTTACAAGCTGAAGCATGTCCAGAGGATGGCAACCAAAATGGTGACAGGTCTGGAAGCCATGCCTTATGAGGAATGGCTTAGGGAGCTAAGGAAGTTTAGTCTGCAGAAGAGAAGGTTAAGAGGAGACATGACAGCCATGTTCAAATATTTGAAGGGATGTCATGTCAAGGAGGGAGTGGGCTTGTTTTCTGTTGCTCCAGAGACTAGGATAAGGAGCAATGAATTCAAGCTGCAGGGAAGGAGATTCCACCTGAAACTCCGGAAGAACTTCCTGCTGGTCAGAGCTGTCCGGCAGTGGAATATGCTGCCTTGGAGTGTGGTAGAATCTCCTTCTTTGGAGGTTTTTAAGCAGAGGCTGAATGGCCATCTGTTGGGCATGCTTTGATGTGTGTTCCTGCATAGCAGGGGGTTGAACTGGATGGCCCCTGGGGTCTGTTCCAACTCTATGATTTTATGATTCTATGTCCAAATACAATAGCCTCAATTTCTTCGCTTTGACTTCTAAGCAGAGTTCACATTTGATTTGCTCCAAGAGCCATTATTTTGTATTTTGGGTTATCTGTGGTATCCATAGAATTCTAACTAGAATTTATGCAGATGGTGATGATAATAGTCAAGGGGTGTCAGCTTCATCTGATGACCTTGGGAGAGCAGTGGAGTTCCCAGAGGCTCAAGTGGGAGCAGGTGAGGCTCCTGACCTGGCTAGTGGGGTCACGGGAATATATTTGGACTTGAAGACCTTGGAGTGCTCCTGTTGGTCACCCTAGTATGCCAGATACCAGTAATGACTGAGATGCAGTAGGGAATGGGTTACTCATGCAACCAGCTTGGGGCAGCCTGAATGGGCTTCTTGATCCAGTTATTTCCCTAGTGCAAGTACTCAGCTATGGTAAGGTGACAATTAGGAAGATATAGTCTCTTTGCTCATGGTTCTTACAATACAGCTCCCTGTTTGGCAATTCCTTGTGGGGAGCACACACACTGTTTTGATGATCATCTCTTATAAGTCTTTTCTGCACCAGGCAATTAGAACAGGGCAGTGCGTCCTCTCACAGAGGTCATCTGCACCTTGGAGCAGACTAGGAGCGGACTACTTACCAGGGATTGGCACCTCAGTCTGCTCCAAAACAACCCCAAGTGGTCCTCCAGCGTGTTTTCTAAAGACTGCAAAAAAACCCCAGGTCTTTATTTTCCTGAAATGTGCCATTGCGTTCCTGCTCCCTTGTGCAGATTCGCAGGCTCGCACCAATGCGAGCCTGTGATCTGCAGAGGGCGGGCTTTAGGCGTGGGGAGCTTCAGCAGTTGGTTGGGACCCACGACCAACCAGAAGCTGCCATTTTGGAAGCTGGAAGCTGCCATTTTGGAAGCCGGAAGCTGCCATTTTGGAAGCCGGAAGCTGCCATTTTGGAAGCCGGAGCAGTGTGGATCTACAGACCTCGTACTGCTCTGATTCACCCTGGACCAAGGAGGAGCCCTGCGGAAGGGCTTCAGCACAGTCTGCGTTGCTTCGGACCCCAGAAGAAGTAGTAGGTAATGGCACAGAGCGATTCCTTCGCCTTGTACAGAAAGGGCCATAGTCTATGAGGGAAATGATACTGCACGGTGAATGCTTTGATGTTTTCACTCTGGTTTATCAGGAGTTGGAGCAAAAGGATAAATAGGAGATGAATGACAAGAAAAAAGAGAAATTAAAGAAGAGTAAATTGCATGTCCAGATCCTTCCTTTACACTGGGCTTATTTCTAGAGTACAGCCTTTGTGATCTTTTTCCTTGATCTAGTACATGAACATTATTTATCAAACCTATGTGGATTTTTCTAGTCCTGTTTGGCTTCTTTATGATAAGCCCTTTCAATATGAAGGCAGAAATTAACACTGCTCTGAGATGGAACTAAATGCAACTAAGGCTATGGATTCATTGTGCTGCTAACTCTGAGTCACTGCTCACACAGAGGTCATATTGCTCATAGGGCCCAAAGGAGTGTAACAGCTTACCCTCAAGATACTCAAAGTCAACAGCAGAACATACTCTACTAAGAATTCAAGGTGTTGGAATATAGACAAGACCTAAAACTTGAATCACTATAGAGTTAATGTTGTATTAGTGAGATAGAAAGGACCTTCAGCTTAACTGTTATTTGCAGCAGTTGTGAAGCCTCTATAAGACTAGCATTTTCCTTATTGAGCTTATCTGCTGCTGCTGTTATTGCCATTTGTCTTTGTATCCTGTTTGACCTAGCTTCATTGTGATATTTTGTTATTTGATATATTTTGTATTTTTGTATTTTACTTGCCCATATTGCTCATGTTCATTTTAACCTTTTTGACCACGTTTTCTCTTTTGTATATTGTCTTTATATAAATATCTTTGGTTGCTATTTTTCTCTTTAAATAACATAATATTTTTATTATCCATTTTGTCTTCTGAATTTTTACTTTACAACAAATGGTGCATGTGTACACCGCCCATGTAAATTGTGACATGAAAGCACAGTCTGTGGGGACCCCTATTCCTTTTGAAATTGTCCCAAAGGGAAGAGTCATCCAGGTAGTAACAGAGGCCATTTCTGCACTTCACTGTTATAGTGCTATTATTTCACTGTTACCCTGTATTCTGGGGGTCCCAGGAGGGGCGCCCAAATAAACACATATAAACACAAGACGGGGAAATTAACTCGAGCACTCTCTTAAGCTAGCGAGAGGCAGAGTAACGTAGCAGGGATCTTGTAACCCTATGTATACAGCCTCAGGTCAGAAGAGCAGTCAGACAAGTTTTAAAACAGTAAAATGATAGCTTTATTAAAGGACAAACAACAGAAAAGACAACACAAGTGCACAGCTAACTGGAAATTAGAAATGAGAGTTTTCGGGGGGAAATAGGTGATACGTCACCTTATCTTGTAGTCCTGGAGAAAAGCGGAGGTTTGCAGGGAAGAAAGCTCAGCACGGTTCGCTGAGGAGAGCTCATCAGACCGAACGACAGAAAGGCGGTATGGAAGTCCAGAGCAATCCAAGGAGCACTCAGAATCGGGGAGTTTTTATAGGGTGGATTGTGCCTACAGGCCATGCCATACTCAGTGAGAATAAAGGAAATTTGGAGCAGGACAAAACCATTGGAAAAAGTCAAGTTTTACATGATCAGCTTAGCACAGGATAACAATAGTGTAGCCAGTATGCAAATCGCTTAACATTGAAAGAGTGCTGACTCAAGGCCAAGCGTCTTTGTGTAAAGTTGCGCTTAAGCAAGGTGTGTCTGCAAAAAAGGTCCCTGAAGCAACAGAGTGGCATTAACCTGCCTGCCTAAGTGGGGATTGGAATGTCCAACCATTTACCAGCCCCGCCTGTTTACGTGCTTGTCCGGTGGCCTTGCAAACACGTGGAACAGGGTGACAGAGAAAGATCAAGTGAAGGCCAAATAAGTTTGATATCAAGAGATATCTAGTGCTCTCACCGGATATGTCTGAACCATGGTAACACCACGTTCATCATCCTGTGGAATTCTGGGGTTTGCAGTTTACTGAAGCCAAAGAGCTCTCTGGCTGAGAATTCTAAATGGCCCTCCCTAAAGTGCAAACCCCAGGATTCCATAGGATGTTGAAAGTGGAATAATAGCATTATAACAGTGTAGTGCAGAAATGGCCTTAGACTAGCAATCAGGTAAGCATGAGGCAGAAAATGCCCCCCACCTCCATTATGAGCCCAGACCCATTATTTTTAAGAGATTACTGGGTTTGTTCAATTGTACCCTGATCAAATAGTGGCACATTATTTGAGGGAGGGGTTTAGAGCAGGTTTTAGGATTCCATTTCAGGGAATTTCTTACTCTTAAATGGTCAGGAATTAATAATCAGTTTTACATTTGGATGATATAGTTAGGGAAAAGATTAGAAGGAGGTTTCAGAAGGGAGCGTGGTAAGTCTCTTCCCTTCCTGTTACTCCCATTCCCAATGTAAGGGTGTTTCCTCTAGGTGTGGTGCCAAAGAAGTCCCACAGTGAATATAAAATTATTCACCATTTGTCCTATACCAAAGGTGAGTCTGTTAATGATGCAATTCTCACAGCATTGTGCACCATTTAGTACACTTCATTTTATGTGGCTGTAAGGAAGGTTCACAGGCAGGATGTAAGGGCTGAATTGGTGAAATGTAACAGCAACTCAGTATTATGTCTTCTATCGGTACATCTGAATGATTTTATGCTGCTGACATTCTCATTTAACAGCATGTTTTACATGGAGTGGGGTCTTCCTATGGTGCACAAGGTGGCATGTGTGGCATTTGACAACTTCAGTACCTTCCTCAATTGAACAGTTAGGATGAGTACAGCACAAAGGAGAGGATATTACTCAGATTATTTTTTTGTTCATTGAGTGGTTTGCGATTGGACAATGTACTTTTCTTTTGTCTGAGTTTTGTTCCTTGTGGCAGAAACTGGGATTTCCACTGGCTCAGCAACTGGCTCTGGCACAGCAACTGGTATTTTTAGATGCCGAAACTGATATCATCAATCAAGATTGCAGACTCCTCATAGAGAAATCATAGGGTATGAAGGAAAGAGTTTCTTATCCCACACAGAAGAAGACTACACTCAAGAAATTTCAGGAATTCACTGGGCACCTGTCCACTCTCAGTCCAGGCAGTCAGTCAAAAAACAGCTGATAAGAACCAGTAGCAGCAATGAGCCACAGTCTCACAGTGCAATTCCTTATTTTAATGTAGTAGGGAAACAGACTCAAAACAAATATAAAGCACAACTACAGTCCCAGCAATATTCATAAATCAAAGCACAGTTAATACAGTCCTAAGGCAGAGGTCGGAGACACGGCAGGAGAAACAGTCAGTTAATCACTGACAAGTTCTAGAGAGGAATAGCTCAGCTTTTATAGGTTCATAGATCAGTGCAGCTAGAGCTTAACTGCTGTCTGTTATAAATGCACTATCTGTGTAGTTTTCCCTTTGGTGTCTACTCTTGGCAAAGGTGGGTATAGGTAAGTTATCTTCCATGTCAGAAAAAGCAGGGCTCTCTGCTGGGGCTGGCATTGCCCCCTTTTCTGTCTCTGGGGGAGTGGTACTGTCTCCTCCTGTTCAGGTTCCACTGTTTCAGTCTCTGAGTCTCTGAGCCTATTTCTAGGTCCTGAAAGCAGAACATGACAGCACTTGAATTTTGTTTGCTGCATAGTGATTGAGCATTTCTCAGGCATCTCTGTGATGCTATATGTGGATTTAGCAAAACACATCATAGGATTAGGACTGCACAGAGGATCAGGAAGGAACTGGTTGCATGACAGGAATTCATGGCTAATCTCCATGGGGGTTCCTTTGGCCTTGAGGAACTGAAATATAAAGATCCCCTTCAGATATCTTCTTGAAAATGGCAGGGTCAGTAGGTTTTGGTGTTTATTTCAGGAGCTTGGGGTGTGCACAGATTTTGCCTAATGATTGTGTTGAGGCTGGTCTCGAATTTTTGGAGTTTTTCCCAATCCTGGTTGCTGTATAGATGTGGATGGAGGAGTTAGCTAACTCGTCTGTTCATTTCTGATGCAACAACATGGCCACAGTAAATGAAATTAAATCCTTGTTTTCCAAGTTTCTCAGGATTATGAGATTGATTAGAGCATTTATTCTTTAGTGTCTGTCACAATATCCTTTTTGCAGCACTCAATGTGGTGGGGATAGACAACTGCATCTCTCCTGCACACAGATGCAACATTTCAGACAGCTGGCCATGGATCCAGCTTTCATACCAAACTCAGTGTCTGCAAACCTATGCATATTTGGTAGGGTGAGGTAGCAAGAGCTGTTAATTTATCTTTGGCTACTAACGCCAGAAAGAGTTATATTAAGGCAGTGAAGGAATTGTCAGAATTTAGAGTGCAGGAGGGGTTGGATGATGAATGGACTTTGCTTTTTCCTTGCCTTTTGCAATGTTGTGTCACTCTCAGTAGTAGGGGGCTGCCTCCTCAGTCTATTAGAGCCTCTGTTAGTCTATTGTCAGCTTTGGCTTTCTGACTGAAGGTGGAGGGCCAAGACACTGTGGGTGACCTTCACATTTATAAAATTTTAGAAGGCTGATCTCGTGGAGAGAGGTATGCTGGCAGACGATAGAAATCCTTTATCTTATGCAAATCTTATGCAAACATATTTGGCAATAATCTTCAGTACATTTAATGGGGTTTAATTGCAAATATCAGTTTATTCTTTTTTTTTAAATATCCCATCTCCTTTTCTACAAGAAGCCCAAGGTGACATTATAATTTGTAGTATGTTGAGAGTCATGTTGTACATGATCCCCCTGATACCCATTCTTTTGTACTATCTTCAGACTCTTATTTGAGCCACTCCACTTTGATCTTCTGCTTCAGGACTGGTGAATATCACTCCTTCCACTCAAAATCTCTCTCTATCCAACCTTTCCCACCTTTCCCTTCAATAACCTTTCACGGTTCACGAGATTGCTTGATTGCTTGTGTGTCTATTAACTTCCAATAAAATACTCTTTTAAATTTCAGCTGGAGTTCTCCCTACAGTTAATACTGGTATACACAAGTGAAAAGATCCTGCTGTTACCCACCTCTTGCAGGACTCCTTTGAACTATAATTCCCCAAATTCCAAGGAGATGCTGACATTGTGAATGGATCCCTAAATTTCCCACCATTTAGGGTAACAAACCCCATGAATTACAGCTGTCAAAGTTACTCTTTTATCAACAGCCTTGCTCAGAACTTGCAGGCTCAGTGCTGTGGCTCTCTTGATTGAATCTTTCTACCAGTCCCAGACTCTTCCTCTTTTCTGAGCTCTAATGTGTTCCATATGTCTGCACTATAGCACTAGGTCAGCCAAATGAATTGGATTGTCTTCACTGAATTGGACTATCATTTCACATGTTCAACACTGGCAAAATCTACCACTTGTGATCAATTACATCACAGGGCATTCTCAGTGGCTGCTCCCAGGCTGTGGAATTCTCTTCCAAAGGAGACTTGCCTGGCCCTCTCCCTATTGTCCTTTGACTAGTTGGGAAGGATTATTTTATCCAGGGGTACTGTCACATTACATAGCACCAAGATTTTACTTTATCTGCCATGGCAACATCCTATGGAATCCTGGGGTTTGTAGTCTGGTGAAGTACCAGGATTCTCTGGCAAGGAATTCTGAACACCCCTATCTAAACTGCAAATCTCAGGATTCCATAGGATGTTGCTATGGCAGTTAAAGTGCTTTAATTGTGTAGTTGGAAGGGCCCTAAATGGGCATTCAGTAATTGCTTGCTATGGAGGAAGCAAGTATTAACAAATTGGTGATTTCCTTTCACAAAAAGTGTGTTTAACTTTTTTTTTTTAAAAAAAAATTCAGGAGTCTTTTTATACCAAATTTTATTTATGGTAAGAATTACAGTTTTTTCACTGTTTTTAATCTTCACCTATATATGTACTTGTTTTAATGTTGTTGTGACTTACTTTGATTCCCATTTCTAAGAGAAAGGAAAAAGTTTCAGATAAATAATAAAAGTATAATCAAAGTTGAGTGATTTAAAGTAGGTGCACATGGAAACTCTAACATGTTAACTGGGCCCAGCTGCAAGAAAACATCTCTTTAAGGATGGTCAGTAGAACTTTTCTATGTATCTACTTAGGAGAAAGCCTGGATGAATGTATTTGCTCCAAAGTAAGTGCAGCTGTTGTCTTCCTGATAACATTCACTGCATTCTTCAATAGAATAGCGATATTTCCTAAGAGTGCTGTTGTTTTGTTTCTCCCCACTGTGCAAAACGAGAACAGAACAGAACAAGCATGATGCAGCCAACTATTGATGGTATGTTGCAGTAGTTAGAGTGTGGGATTGAGACACAGAAGATCCAAGTTAACTTACTGAATGAGCTTGGTTGAGTCACTATCTCTCAGCCTTGAGATGACCTACTTCATAGTTTTGTTCTGATCATAAAAGGGATGGGGGAAAGGGGTGTGTTTGTAATTAACACACAGTTGAGATATGTTTACTTAAAATTAAGTCCCACGGCATTCAATGAAACACATCCAGTGTAAAAGGATTTGCATCTTATAGATATTCCAGGAGACCCAATGTGGTATAGTGGTGTCGTGGAGACTGAAGAGACCTGGATTAGAACCTACACTCAGGCCTGACACTTCATTTGTACTCTTGGGCCAATCACTATCCTTCAACCTAACATACATCTTAGGATTGTTTCAAAATGGGCATAGGAACAAACAAATGTGTCACCTTGAACACCTTGTAGAAAAGGCAATGGGGCATTTTTTAAAAAACAAAAACATTGATATTTGCAATTAAGCCCCATGAAATGTGCTGAGAATTATTGCCAAATATATTTGCATAAGATTAATAGAACCAAACACTGTCTTATATTGACATATGAAAATCTGGACACATGTGGCGAAGCAACACCAGAGTGGTAACAAAATGATAGAGGCCATTTCCACACTACACTGTTATAGTGCTATTATTCCACTTTAAACATCCTATGAAATCCAGGGGTTTGCAGTTTAGGGAGGGGCATTTAGAATTCTCAGCCACAGAGCTCTTTGGCCTCAGTAAACTACAAACCCCAGAATTCCGCAGATTGTTGAAAGTGGAATAATAGCACTATAACAGTGTAGTGCAAAAATGGCCAAAGGTTAGTAATGAGGAAAAACACAGAAGCTAGAAGAAACTGCAGCAGTTTGCTTTTGTGTGAGCCTCCTGGAAAGGGCAAGATTCCTCTTCCTCTTCTCCCCCTCCAAATTAAATGAGTGCTTTTGCACATTGAACTCAGTTTGCAGCAACTAAGGAGAACCAATGTGGTATAGTGATCTGAGTGTTTGACTACAACCTTGGAGACTAGGGTTTGATTCCTTGCTCAGTCATAGAAACTCATTGGGTAACGTTGGGCATATCACACGCAGTCTGCTTCAGCAAACCCTGTGATTGATTTGCCTTAGAGTTGCCATAAATCAGAAATGACTTGAAGGCACACAACAGCAACAAAGTAAAGTGAAGACAAAAGTGAAAGGGGGAGAAGGAGAGAGAAACTGGGACAGATGGAAAAGCTGACAATTGGAGGGTGTGGAGGGTGTTTTTGTACTTCAAGTCAACTGTCAACTTATGGCAACCTCATAAATTTCATAGGATTTCTTTAGGCAAGGAATACTCAGAGGTGGTTTTGCCAGTTCCTTCCTTTGAAATATAGCCCACAGCACCTGATATTCACTGGCAGACTCCCATCCAAGTACTAACCAGGGATGATATGGAATCAGAAAAAAAGAAGGCAATCAAAAGTAAACTTTGAGATGAGTTTCGTCTCAGAGAGAAGAAAAAATCTTAAATCTGAATAGCTTAGGTAACACCCGTTAAAATGTTTCATTTTCTCCTTTATAGTCTTTTGTGAAAAGTATTTCGGCCTCGTATAGAATCTGAAAGCCAACTGTCCTTTGTTGTAGTTTGAGACACTACACCCCAGAATTTCAGGCCTATCTGTACTCTCAAGCAATTTTCTACGCTTGGACAAAAGCAGAAAGCTGAAAAATACAGGCAGCATCATGGCAGACACCATTTTCCACTCATAAAGCTATCTGTGGCATTTGAATCCAAAAGACAGGGAAAGAAGGTTTCTATTGCTGTCAGAATTGCCTTTCTTTGCCTTTCTTCTGTAGCACTTAAGTGTCATTTTAAGCCCGAGGCAGGAGAGACTTCCTTTGACCTGTTCTGTCTGGAATTGTGTTTACAGTGTCCCTTCCAAAATGTAAGGCAGGATCTCTCCGCTTATCAGTGCATAAAAGTCAGATAGTGGGCTCAAATTTCCCCTTCCAGGCAGTTTGTCCATTGTTTGCTGTGACAAAGGGCGAATTTCAGGGGGGTTGGGGAAGGGAGAATGCAGCTTGGATTTCTTCCCTGTTTGTGTCTATCTCACCCTCTAGGCTAGTAAGCAGCATTCTTCAGCTTCTCCTGAAATTGCCCAAAAGGCTGCTAGAAGCATTGTGTTTGGAAGACATTGAGTTCTGCACTGGGATCTCTTGCGGTGAAGTTGTACAAGTACTCTCACTGGGAGAGAAAAGGCACGATTAAGCAATGTCTGTAGGGGATGATTGCCCTTGGCATTTGCGATTACAAGTGTGCCATGCAGGTTTTGCACATTTGAGGCTTTTGTCAACATTGGTGAATCCATATGGCAGGAAATACTTTCAAAATGTGCCATGTGGCAAGAACTCCCACTGGGGAACAGCACTTCACTGAGTTTTGCTGATCATTCCTCGAGCATTACAGTATTTCCCTCTGCAACTCTGCTCATGCTTTCACTTGAAGCAAGACCTATGACAGGAGATAATGATGGTGTTAATCAAGGGTCATGTCCTTCTTAATTATAGGCAAATGCAACAAGCAACAGCTTGTAGACCAAGGATAGATTGGATCAACTGGCAGGAGGTTTGTAGTTCATCAGCAATAACTTTTCAATGGAAACTTCCATTGACTGGGAGAACTCCCAATGGTTGCTCTCAATGGCAACTGCTGAAAGCTTTATTTTTGTTTCTAGATTACAGGAGCAAGAAGTAGAAATGAAGGAGGCATATATGGATGTGTAGCTGAACAGATTTCTTCTTAGTTCTTGTACTGGAAAAAAAATGCTGGCTTGAACATACGCTTAGAACAAAAGTTGATAAAATGTTAGCCTTATTTAAAGCAGCCCTATTGAAATCCATGTGACTTAATTGTGTGACATTCATTTCAGTGGACCTATTCTGCATAAGAGAGGCAGTGCCGTATAATGGTTTGAGCATTAGACAATGAGTCTGGAGATCAGTGTTTGAATCCCTGTTCAACCATGGAAACTTACTGGCTGATACTGGGTGAGTCACACTCTCTCAGCCTCAGGGGAAGGCAAAGGTAAAAACCCCTCTGAACAAATATGGTCAAGAAAACCTCATGATAGGTTCACCTTAGGGTCACCATAAATTGGAAATTATTTGAAGGCACACAATAACAAACTTTGCATAGGGCTAACATTGGATGTAAGCTATAGGTGTTGTGAGATTACAATTCTGAGTACCAATGTTGTTGGACTACAAGTCACATTAGGCAACAGGGAATGATAAGGGAACCTGAGAACTGAAGTCTAACAACTTCTGGAGGATTGCATGACTCCTACCCTTGATTTAGCACTTTGCTTTCCTGAACCACTTGTGCCTCAAATTGTTGGATTTCATGTTTCTAGTAAAAAAAACATGAATAGTTCATAGAAGCCAAAGTCAACTCAGTTCTATTGTAAACCATTTTCTCAACAAAAATAACAGTTGTGGTAGTGTTGATGTGTCTTCAAGTTGTTCTGACTTATGGTGACCCTAAGAGAAACCTATCAATGGAGTTTTCTTGGTATGATTTATTCGGGGGGGGGTTGCCTTTCCCTTCCTCTGAGGCTGTGAGAGTATGACTTCCCAGAGGTCAATTAGTAAATTGTTAATTCAGTCCTCTCAACATTACTGCAAACAAGGTCATTCACAACCTGTATAATTAACATAGCCCAAGTACTAACTCAACCTAAAATAATCCCAAACATCTTTAACATAAGCTGAGACCTAGGAAGCAATACATCTGACAGCTCCACACTGGTTCAAAACACCAGAACTAATTTGTGCTTCTCAACAAGCAGTTCAAGGTTTGAACAGACAACAGTCCCTTGTTCCCTGCCTTGTCAGTTTTAGATGAGCTGCTGATGCTGTGACCTAAAGATATCAGAGCTAAGCGGTGGACTGGTAAGTATATGCCACCTAAGTTCCACATAGCAGAGTCAGATGTATGCAATGGTTATAAAAGGGCAGTCACGAAGGCTCCCACAATTCTACCTAAAGCTGAAACGGTGACTAGCTAATTCCATGCTACTTAACATGAGAGGTCAGCTCCTTTGAATTGCTTGCAGTAAGTGGATCTCATTTTAAGATAGAGTCTCCCTAATCATTCCTAGGGCAGCTTCACAAGCTTCTTCTAGACCTTCCTGCTGTTCTGTTAAGGCTGGGAAAGGACTGGGCAATCTGTAGCATGAGAAAGTAGTATCTTTCCACAGTATGCTCACTGTAAATGTACTGATGCCTCAGCCAGCAACAGCAGAATGAATAGCTAGCTTCCTGAATTTTGCAAAATGTGTTTTTTGAAAAGTCTCAATCACTGTTTTTTTTCATTTAGGAATTTGAATTATATATCATTCAGGAGCTGATTCTCAGTTAAGTGCCACCTACTCTGAAACTATTTAGTATTTTGGACTACAACCCCCAACATCCCCAACCAGTATGACCATCCATACTGGTCAAAGATTTTTGGGAGTTGTAGTCCCAAAACTAACTGCCAAGATCATACGTGAAAGGTTAAGATACATAATTACAATGATTGAGCTATGTCGCTGACATGGTGCACATCCATGCAATTGAAAAGGAGTGCTGTTCAAGGTGTCCTGTTGTATAACAGGGCTACCATTGCACATGAGGACACATCATATTTTGGGACATGTTGTGCAATGGTCATGTTGGTGCACAATGGTCTTGATAGTGTAGCTATGCCTTCCCTCCACTCCTGAAAACCTGAACATTGCCCAATGTCACAATTCAACTTTACATGATTGCACATTAGTTTACAATGATGTAACTTCCCAACAGGATGCAAACTAAGATTGCTGATAAAAATTAGTAAGAGCCAATGAAAATGGCTGCCAGTTCCACAGAATGTACAGCCCAACCCACTTAATGCAGACTTTCCTCCTGAAGGTACAGAGAAGAATTTACCAGTGTGCACCAGTTCTACACACATGGCTTTGTTCTTAGCTCCTGCTCAGCAGAATAGCTGTTAAAAAAACCCAAAAGGCATTGGAGAGTAGAAGTTAACTTTCCAATTTGATCTTAACCCCAGATTCTTTTGTAGAAGATGGTTTTATGACCGCTTTTGATCTTCACTATGAACATCAACCAATGTTTACTCCAGTGACTTGTTTTTTCTCTCCATATGGTTCTAATTCATAGCAGCTTATGCTTTGTTTCCAGAGGTCTTTAGATCCACTCCTTACTTTCACAAAGAAAGGTCATGCTCTATTGTCTTCTTGAACTTTTCTTATTGGTACTAATTCATATTTTCTAGTACATAATTTAGTATCACAAAGCTGTTGTACTTTTTTAGAAAAAACAAACAAACAAAAAACAACAGCAGCAAGACCAAAAAGAGCAGTAGAAACTATCCATGTACAACACACGGTGTTTTGACCACAGTGAAGGCACATATTCTGAGAATGGTTTTTCTTCAGTTTTTTAAAAAATCATTTATTTTAATTTATTCCTCTGAGACCCAGCATCTGGCTTTCACTAAAATCTGCATTTCTTTCTTTTTTTTAAACCCACTAAGCTGGCGCATATACATGTAAATCGAGAGATTCACCCACCTTTGTAGAGTTATTTATTGCTCCAAGAAAATTGGGACACAATCTTTTACCTTCTCTTCTTGGATAATAGATATTAATAATGGTTCATTTAAAAGTTTCTTGGATTTCTCAGCACAAATCCAGTGAAAAATGTTAGTATTCGCTTAGGAATATTATCCTGCTTTTGGGTAAACTCTTTAATGATTATATACCAACATTTTCATATTTTCCAAGTATGTTTAGTAATATGTATCGATAATAAAGTTTTACATTGGTACATTTCCTCTAACAATGATCTTGAGATGAAAGGACCTCCGATAAGAGCACATTCCATTTTATAGAGCATCTCTCACTGAAAGCCTTCAATTTAGGAGAATAATGCAATTTTCAATCCTGTCTGCAACCATCTGTCAATAAATTAAAGTCTGACTTTGGGAATCAGAGATATGGTAGAATTATCACTTGTGCAGGTGGAGGAAAGGAGGCGTACCATAGAAACCAGAAGGATGTGTGTGAGTGTCAACCCAAAGGTCAGAGGCAACAGGGCAGATTTCTTTATTGAATTAGGTACCTTTTACATCAACATACACCAAAGTCCCTTTCAAGCATTATTTGGAAGAAGGGGCAAAAATGTCTAAGAAAGGGTTACAGGGCCATCTATAAATGCACTCCTGGACTCCAGAGTCTTGTATAATCAAAATCCACATAGGGGAGGATTGCATCAGTCTATTTACACTTCCCGTCCCCATCACACTTTTGCAGGGTTGCCAGATTTAATAAAGACAATGCTTCTGCATCTCAGATTGTTAACCAAACCTGAAGCAGGAAGATATAATGAAAAGTTCTTCCAGGCAGAACTAAGCAATATCTTCTCCCTCAGTCTCACCAACCAAACTTTTAACTTCTTCATCCTTCCCTGTCCCCCCCGCCCCGCACTCAACATGACCATTTATGGTATCCCTTAAGGCTATGCATCCAGTTATACAAATCAGCTGGCCCTCTACCAGTCAATAAATGTCTGTGTACAGAAGGGATGCAGCAGCTAAAAGGTGAGTTTAGGTGCTTGGCAGAACTACCTAAACCAGGACCTGTTAACTTTTTACAGGTTCAGGAGCTCTGTCCCATTGAGCCTAGCAACTTGGTGCTTTTCCATATGCTCATTCACAAATCTAATCAAGCCTGTTTCTGCATTACCCTGCATTAAAAAAAAAAGACAGAAGAATTGTATCCAAATACATATTTTTTTTATGTATTCAGTTACATTATATTGTCCTATTCTTCCAGAGTCTGGGTTCAAGGCAGCTCACACAACACAATCTATCTGTCAAAATAATTCTGAATTAAAAGCTATTTTTTAAAAAATAAATAAATAAAGGGACAACAATCTGTGTCCTCTTGCCATTGTTAAAAGTCCTTTTCTCTATAGCTAGTCAGATGATGGAATTGAAAAGCCTTTGCCTGCTGGCAGACGGAAAATAGAAAGGGACTAGCCAAGACATTGTATTTGCTGGCATATAAGACTCACTTTCCCCCCAAAAAATGCTGTTTGAAAATGGGGTGCATCTTACACACGGATGTATAAGCAGCAGACAGTATTTGCCAATGTATAAATGGGGTGTATCTTATATACAGGTGTGTCTTATACGCTAGCAAATGCAGTACCTTTGGAAGGGAGTTCCAGATCTTGTAAACAGCCACCAAGAAGCATTTCCCTCTTCATAAGTACCTATGAATGAGCTCTGAAGGTCATAACCAGCATCTTGAATTGTGTTTAGAAATGCACTGGTAGCCTGTGGAACCCTTGTATAAGGGAGCTGTGTGCTCCCTCTAACCAAACCTTGAGGTCATATCAAGTTTCTGAACACTTTTCATTGGAACATGGTACAGTAATCCAAATGAAAACATACAGGAAGCATGTACCACTATGGCTAGATTAGGCATCTCCAGATATGAGCACAGCTGGTGCAAATTTACTTCTGCTCACTTCTGAAGCCTGGGCATCCAAGCTCAGGAGTGAATCTAGAAATACACTCAAGCTATGAATATGAGTCTTCAGGAGGAAGGTAACCCCATCCAGCACTAATCTGCCATCAGTATATGGATTTCCAAATGCATTTATCTGAGATATGGTAGCTCTAAATGTTTTTATATGCATTTTGGCACTTTTTTGAACCAAGAGCTGCACCAGAAATTTCCAAGCCATGAAAAATTCAAAGGCTAACTGCATTCCTTTGGCCCTTAGTTATGGAGTTGTGGGTCAGATTAGTCCACATTGAGATCTACATGTGAAATCTTATTCATATCACATGTTCATGCTAGCATATGAATGGAGTATCTGAGGCCATGGTCAGGCTTAGACCATTCAATCTAAACATGCAGCCACACAATTTCTACAGTTATATTCTGCAAAAGAAAAACATGAAACAGATTATACTCTCTCCTTTGCTAAGACTGGCACCAAATTTTTGAACCCCAATGGTTCAAAAAGGAAGAATCCCCCATTTTTTAAAATTAGATTTCAACTTTACAAAGTTTCACATTGGCTGAAGCTGAACTTAACACTTTTCAAGCAATGCTGCCTTTCGCATATTATGGTTTAATTAAGTGATCAGAGTATTCACATGCCACCTGATACTCATGGGCAGGGGGTGTCAAAGTGATTTAAGTATCAGTTAAGACAATATGCAATCAATGAAAGCAAATGAAATAAAGGAAACAAGCTAAAATAAGCAGCCAGATATAATAGTCATAGAAACTGAGTTGGAAAGATAGAATGTCAGAGAAGTTTCTTCTTAGTCCACAACTCCCAGAATCCCACAGCTTCCATGGCCACAGTCTGGGAATTCTAAAATGCAACATTTTCTTGTCTTCTGTTGTTGTCAGTATTCTGAAACATGCTGGGGGAAATCTAGCTTTTCAGGTTTAGAATTTCATAGCCGTGATGCTGCAGAGTGGAGAAAGCCTGACCTGCCTTATAATAGCAGGGGTATGAATGATTGTCAGAAGATGATCAAGTGGGCAGCCAACTTCATGAGTCTTCTTAGCAACTGAAATCATCTTCTAAGGCCCATCTACAGATATCCTTGCTTTCCAATGAGATAGTGGTCTTCTGGAGGACCTTTTTTGATGAGGCTCTGGAACTTGGGAGTAACATGGGGCAAACAACAATGCTACCTTTTCTAAGGAGACATGCTACTTTCCCCAATGTCAAATAGATAATAATGTTGTGTTTAAAATATAATGGTGAGGTGTAGCGATTATAGTATTGGAGTGAAACTTGGGAGATCTATGTTAAAATCCCTGCTAAGCTAAGTGGGAAAGGGTGTAACTTTTTTAAAAAAAGGAAAAATTGATTTTTCAAATAGTTAAAAAGATAACAGTGTTTAAAAAGATAAGTTAACATGTTAAGTAACACTGTGTCAAGTAATGCTAAGGAGTCACTTTAAAAATACTAGGTACCAAGTAATGACTTTTTTTAAAAAGAACATTGGTACAGAGTTATGATGAGCTCTTGACACTTCAAAACTATCTTACCAAAGACTGTTATCTGGATTCCGTTTGTCACTGAAAGCCTTTCACCTATGACAATACCCAGCAATTGGCTGTTGAATTAGGAATATGGACAAACGTACACAGGGAAATTGGCAAAGACAATCCTCTCTTTGTAAAAGCAACTATCCAGATTACAAAGAAAATGGAGATGCTATGTTTGCTTTAAATCCTAATTATTTTATATTGAAAAAAATCATGTGGCATCTTGACTTTATATGAATGCAAGGATTCAAATGGTATGGAATAAAGATATGACTTACATTTGGTACATTTGCTCTTAGAAAATACCAGCTCAGAAGAGCATACAGGAAAGTACAGGTCTCTTTCGCTAGAGTGCAAGTCTGTTTCAAGGCAAAATTAGTGCTTTTCTTGCCCTACTCCTGACCTCCACACTGACTAGACCACCCTTAGTAGAATGGGAGGTAATAAAGTCCCTAGGCTGGCTCAGCCCAGAGTCAAAGCTAAACAGTGACCATCAATCAGTGAAGAATGAAGCGCAGTGGTTTTGTGATGTGGACATTTACTGAGCTCACTGTTTATTTAAGACTCCAAGAAAGGCTTGGGTTTTAGAGTTGACTCTCCTGAAGCTGTTTAGATGATAGCAGAGCAGTATGAAGTTAAATGAGTCTGGTGTATATGCATGTGTGTGTCCGTGTGTGCATGAGTATGCACATGTGTATGCACATCTTGCTTTGGCTCAATAGGAAAATAATTAGGGAATGATAACATGTTACCAATAACACAAGTCATACTCTTTAAATAGATATGAAGATATGAAGGCGGAGGGAGTGAATTTTCCTCTGTTGCTAACCTGCTTACATAGTTCTTATAGCCATGGGGAGAGGGGGATAGATCACACTCACACAATTTGATTTTCTTTGTTTGCTTATGCACTATGTAACACTTGGGAGTCTCTCTTCAGTTGGATTCACACAGGATGGGTGAATGCACACAAACTCAAAAGCCCCATATACACGGATTCTTGTTGTTGTTGTTGTTGTTATGTACCTTCAGGGAAGGTTGTATTAATGTTTTCATAGCCCCTAGGAACTCTTGTGTTTGACCCCCAATCTCACCTCAACATGCCACTAGGGATAAAAAAAATTGTTAATTCTGTTTTCATAGGCCCGAATTTTTTTCCTTAATCCTATTTTCATACACCCTCAACTTTTTGTGGGCCCTAGGTAATATGCCTAAAAACTAATGGATAACGTGGCCTGCCTTCAACTAGTTTTTGACTTATGGCGACCCTATCAGGGGGTTTTCTGGGGCTGAGAGTGTGTGACATGCCTAAGACCACCCAGTGAGTTTCCATGGTTGAACAAGCAATTAAACCCTGGTCTTCTTAACCATAGTCCAACACTCAAACAAATATACTACACTGGCTATACCTAGCTATGGGAAGTGAATTGGATCACTATCTAGTTATAGCTGGGTAGAATTAGTTGTTTAGGGGCCTCGTTCTGTGACAGGAATACTTTGCTGTGAGAAGATGCTAGATCCCATCAACAAAAGGGATAGAATGCTTCTCAGCCCTATATCATCTGCTGCACCATTTGTCACTAATAAAGCTCATCCTATGGCAGTGATGCATTCCAGTGTTTGCCACCAAAAGGACCCTTGGAACTACATGCCATGGAACTATAGTCAGTGCCAGCACCTAACAGGGAAAGAGCCCCTTGTAGGCTGCATATGCTTTCAACCCCTTGGATTGGTCCCCAACCTAAGACCTCCCCACAAATGAGGAGCAAAGTTAGCCCACTAAGGAGAAAATAAATACAGCTACAACTGCTGGAGGCTCCTTCGTAGGTCCAAAAATACCTTTGAAAATTCAGAAGTCATCAATGGAAGTGAATTTGGGTTGTGACTTAATGGAAATATTCAGCTTAAAATTGGTTGGCATGACCTACTATGTGAGAGAGGCATTGGCTACTCTCTCACACACGTGTCTGCCCTGTTTTACAGTGAATTGTTAACCAGAGCCTTGGGTTCATCAGGTTTAGTTGCCCCCCCCCAAAAAAAACTGTCCAGTTTAGGGCATCAGTTTTCAAGCCCACAGTCAAGTCCTAAAGATGACAGATAGGAAGCTCTGAGAGTGTATTTTCCTAGTTTAAGCCTCTTTCACACTACATAATTATAGTAGTTGATTACTGCTTTGTGTGCCCCAGTCACATCCTGTGAAATCTTGGGCCTTGTAATTTGGCAAGGCATTAGAACTTTCTGGCAGGGAGTTCTAAATACCTTATGGAGTTATACATCTCAGGATTTCATAGGACAGAGCAATGGCAGTTAAAGTGGTATTGAAGTGCTGTGATGGTGTAGTGTGAAAGAAACCTTATTTGGCGATAGCATAAACACTTTGTCAACATCCAGGAATAGGGATCACGGTGTTTGGGTCAGAGGGCAGCATCTAGACAACACTGAGTATTAGTGACTTGATTTTTAACTCAGAAATTCAGCATTTCTATTAATGTAGAAAAAATTTTGATTTGCCTGCTAAGATTTGGGGTCCCAGTATTTTGAGCAGTCTTTTTCTATTGCTATGAATATCCTGAAGACACCAGATCCTATCTGATTTTGGAAGCTAAGTAGAGTTACCTCTGGCTAGTACCCATATGGGAGACAGTCAATGAATACCTGGTGCTATATTTCACATGAAGGGACTGACAAAACCACCTCTGAGTATTCTTTGCCTAAGAAAATCCAATGCAATTCATGAGGTTGCTAGAAGTGGACAGCTGACTTGAAGGATCATGGTCTCACACACATACCTACACAAGTCTTTTACTTCTGCTTAATTCATTTTATGATATGTACTAGTGTATTTACCCAGTGTTGCCCGAGGTTTTTATTTTCCTCTTAAGAACTCACCAAACTGTCTTCTCCATTTCCAATAACTTCGCTCCATATTTCCCAATGCAGTCTTTATTCAGAGATATTTACATACACAGTTTGGGTTCCTGAGGGACTACACTGTCTTCCTTCTTGCTGCTAGGCCTCTTGTCCATAGCAACCAGCCTATTCCAGTAACTGTAACTTTTCCCCATAGTCCCCAGTCCAATCTATGTTGTCTGCTGACATTGGCCATTTCCGCACTGGGTTGTTATAGCACTTTGATTCCACATTCAACATCCTATGGAATCCTGGGGTTTGCAGTTAGCCGGCCCCTCCCAAAACTGCAAGCCCCAGGATTCCATAGGATGTTGAATGTGGAATCAAAGTGCTATAACAGCCCAGTGAGGAAATGGCCATTGATGTACTGGCTTTTTTTTCCTCCTTTCTGTTGAATTTGTGCAATGGCTTTATGTTTTTCTGGAAGCATTTTTTTTTTTTTTTGATTTCAGCTTTAAGATTCCTTACATATGGAACCCATACAATCTACTGTGTGAGGTGAGAAGACCTTGTAACTATGGCCATTTCTGCACTACACTGTTATAGCGCTGTTATTCCACTTTCCTGTGGAATTCTGCGGTTTGTAGTTTACTGAAGCCAACGACTTCTCTGGCTGGAAATTCTTAAATGATCCTCCTTAAACTACAAATCCCAGGATTCCATAGGGGTTTGAAAGTGGAATAATAGCACTATGACAGTGTGATGTGAAAATTGGCTATGTTGTATATGTCACTTTAGTTTTTCTCACAGATGCCTCCCCAATGTTTTCTTACATCTTTATTGATAGGCCTCATCTCCATAGCAACCAGCCTGAGGCCCAAGAGCTCTCTGACTGGGAATTCTAAAGGACCCTCCCTAAACTGCCAATTCGAGGATTCCATGGAATCTTCACAGCCAGCCAATCATATGAGGTCTTCTTGCCTCACTCAGCCAATTGTATGAGGTCTTCACCTGCCTGACGCAGACAAACAGACAAACTCAGAAACATTGGCTTTTATATAGTAGATATTATTTACATTTTAAGCATTGTAAGTCATCTTTGATGCTTTTTTTAAAACTGGAATGGTGGGATATACATGTCCTAAAATAAATAGAAACATGGTTTGCATAACCGTCCATGGAACCTCCTCCCACAGAGTCCTGAAGCCTGATATGAAAGGACAGCACAGAATACCTATGGAATTTGGAGAAACAATACAGTCAAAAGTTAGTGATCACTAAATCTTTTTTTTAGAAGGAGGTGCCACAGATTTCAGTGATGTTTACTCCCATGTGATTGGTAATAGTTACATAATCTGCTTTAGTATTCTCCAATCGAATCTTACTTCCATTCTGGATCTTACCCTGGGCAAAACTGATGACAATAACAGTGAAAGGGAGGGAATGGGGCTGATAGGTTGCTTGCTAGTCATTCTGGAGGCCTTTCCAAAGACTTTAGAAAATGGCTAACATAAAGGGATATTGGTTGGTTCTTTACTTAAGAGTTCACACAGTACAACAATGGGCATTGTGGTAAATAACTCAGAGAAAAAGAAAACTCACAAAGAAATTAGGCATAGGATCAAATGAATCACATTTATTATAAGTTCTTCTGCAGAAGAGGGTGCCCATAAAAGAGGACACCCCCCCTACGTTGAATACCTTACGTTTTATTCCCTATCCCGATGCAAGTTTTCCCGCCCCTGTGACCCCATTGGTTAGGGTGACAGAGGTTACAACCCTACCAGAATCGCCTAAGAAGTTACATGCCCCCTTCCCCATATTTACAGCATATATGATCATGCACATAATCACGCTTTAACCTCGTGCTTTCTTAATTCTCATTTGCAATTTCAAAATGCCCATCAAACAGATTCTAACCTCCCATTTTGCTAAACAATGCCAAATTCTTGTCTTGTTTTCTTTATCAGCTTTGTTACCCCTTTCAGCTTTTGCTGACCTTCAGTCTGCATAAGCAGGTGCCTCTAAAAAAAAGTACATACATCCCACTGTTGAATCCTTATCTCTATCTGTCTGGTTCTTTTTGCTTCAAGACCTCCTTCAGCTACCAGTTTCTAAAAATATACCTCTTAGACTTCATTGTATTTCAAAAGCTCAAATACTAAAGTATATGTGTGTAAATATATTTAAAATGGGTTATAATCTATAAGATAATACATATGTTAGTAATACTTGTTAATAATACTGCAAGAACTAAAATGTATCTTATTTCTCTCAGGCATGACCAGGAATTATCCCCGTCTAACGGCCCAATAGAATTGCTGGCTTAGTTTATCTATATAAATAAAAAACAAAACACCAGCATAGTTCACAACTAAAAACAATCAGAGTAGGGCTGATTTTATTAGGACCTCTAAAGTATTACAGATTAAAGAATATTGCAGACCTCTAGAGGTGCATGGTCCATTTATGGAACATGCAGCTACTTTTTTTTCTATAAGAAGTACCACAATCCACCACACAGGGCTGGATTTGTCATTAGAGGAAAGAGAGCTTCAATATCCGAAAGGGACCGCACCACAGTGAAGATATCCAGTTACCTCAAAGTTGAACGTTCAAATCTACCCCTGCCATGATAGCAATGTACAACTGGCCTTTGATTGCTTTTTGGCTTAGTCTGTTTCCATCAATGTAATTTCCAGCATTGTCAATATATTCACTTCAGTTTGTTCTCTCTGCATCCATAATTCTGAAATCTGTGAAGGGGTGCTGAACGGTTTTGAGGGTATCAGCCAGCTCTCTAGTCAATGGATTTAAGAAGTGGGTTCATTCCTTAATCCAGGCTGGGATTGTTAAAGTGTCCTGGACTAGGTACAGAGAGGCCACTGTAAGATTTCTTTTGTGTGTCTGGGAAGGCTAGAGCAATTGGTTTGCAGTCTTGAATAAAGCCAGCATCCGTTAAGTATCCAAATAGTCATACTTGTGAGAATTCAGGCCTCTAAACACAATAGAATGAAACCATTACCTGTGAAGCCCAGAAAAGCTGAAAGCTGGTAACTTTTAACACCTTTTTTTTTTTCATTGAGCCAGCAGTCACCATGTTGCAGCTGTGGAGATATAATGATCAAACTGCCAGGTTGTTGAACTTATTTTTAATTCGGTGCTTGCAGCTTTCTAACAATGGTTCCATGGCCCACCTAGAGGTCATGGCCCACTCACTGGGAAACATTGATAGGGAAGGTACCCAGTCTCCATATCTTATGAACCTGCATAGACTAGATGTTTGTTTTATTACCCTTATTGACACCTCATGGCTGGGAAAATAATTGGTCCAAAGTCACCAATAGTCACAGTCTATTACAAAGCTAGGCCATTTCCACACTAGATGGTTATAGCACTATTATTCCACTTTCAACATCCTATGGAATCCTGGGGTTTGCAGTTTAGGAAGGGGCCTCAAAGGCCTCAAAGGCCCCTCCCAAAACTGCAAACCCCAGGATTCCATAGGACGTTGAAAGTGGAATAATAGCACAATAACAATCTAGTGCAGAAATGGCCCTAGTCTCCTAAATGCAATAGGTTGGATCAGTTAACCTCTAAAGACAACTTTTTTCTCTTTTACAAGTACTTTTTAAAAAAAACACAAACAAACAATATTTTAATGTCTCTAATATACAAAAGTCAAAGTGTGTGTCAGGTGAAGACCTCATATGATTGGCTGTGTCAGGCGAAGACCTGAGAATCACTCTTAAGGGTTATTTTTTTTTAAATAAGTGTTTCTTTCTCTTTAATCATTAAGAGATATATTATGATTTAGAATATGCTCTGACTGTTTTTTTTAAAAAATGTGGTATCTAAAAAGGAAAGAACATTGATAGTTTCTACAAAAAATGTATTTAATAATGTAATATAAAATATGCTTCATCTTTCATCTAAAGGTCTCCAAAAAACATACAATGTGATTATCTCCATTCTGACCTCATGATAATCTTGTGAAATAGGTTATGATGAGAGACACTGCTTAACTCCCAGTCACCCAGTAAGCTTCCATACTAATTGGTGAATTTGAGCCTGGTTGTTTTAGATTGTACCCTTTAATAATGGCACAGTAAAGCACTGAGATCAGATTGCCTTTTCAGGTACACAACAGGGATGACACTTGTGTCTTCAGGGTTATTGCACCTCTGTTAAATTATGGAAAAACATATTAGGATCATATTAAAAAACACAAATACCAGTTTGATACAGAAACAAAAACAGATATTTCTATTTTGGTTCCAAGCTATCCGTCACTTAATATTCAGGGAGGCCTTTTCACAACCTTGCTTCCTTCTGAGGATACATGAAGGAGATTTCTCATGGGCCAATACCAGTCTGTAGAATTCACTGCTAAGGCAGCTAGGTTGGCTTCCTACCTGTTGTCTTTCTACTGGTAGACAAAGTCCATTTGATTCATGAAGGGCTTTGGAAGTGGACCTAACTTCCTGTAAAGGGATTTTTCTCTTTTATTTTTCTTCTACCAGTACTTTTTTTAAACAAACTAACAAACAAACAGTGTTTCAATATTTTAATGTCTTTAACTAGTATATAAAAGTCAGTTTGTTTCTCTGTGCCAGGCAAAGACCTCATATGATTGGCTGCCTAAGAAGATTCTGTGGAATCCTGGGGTTTGCAGTTTAGGGAAAGGCCTTTAGAATTCTCAGCCAGAGAGTTCTTGGGCCTGTCTTGAACAAGCTGGTTGCTATGGAGATGAGGCCTAGCAGCAAGCAGGAAGGCAGTGAATTTCTCATGGTAGCAATGCTGTTGGTGGGGTCTTCTGGCCAAGAAACCAAACTAAATGCATGTCTAACAGCTACTGGGCAGCAGCAGCAGTACTGTGCGTGTTTGGAGCGGGGGGGGTGAGATTGGGGAAGAATCTTTCAGAAGCAATGACACTGGCACCAGAGCTAACACTTATTAGTACTGCAAAAAATGAAGCATGGTAAACCCATTTTGAATCTCTTTTAACTAGAGAACCCTATGATGAGACAATCCAAAATGAAAAAAAGACATAGGGCCAGAATATGAAGTTTCCAGGTTGAAACACATTCAACTAGCTACTGGGGTACAGGAGAGAACAACTGCAAGTAATGCTGTGTCTAATGACACAACTGGAAAAAGACCAAAAGGACATTGAACAGTTGATCTGCTTAGTGGTGAAGGGAAAGTCAAAATGTAACTTGAAGAACAGCCTCATAGGATTTAAAGATAATAGAACAAATTTATTTTTTTGCATTAAGTCTAATTGACTACAACCCAGAAGAATTCAGGACCGAAGCCAGGAACATTTTCAGAGAGCAATGCAAAAAGGCACTATCTGCAGAAAAAAGAGAAGCCTTAGTGGATGACATATGAAACTCTTCAAGCAGTGTAGATGAGAAGTAGAAATTGACAGAGTCAGATGCCTGAATGAAACTGTTCAGTAACTTGCACACAGGGACAAAAAGAACTAGTATAATGATTGATGCAGAGAAACAGAATATGATAAAGGAAAAAGGGGGAAAAACAAGAGATCTCTGCCACAAGATCTGAGAAATCAAAGGTAAATTCAAACCAAGAGTGGAGATCCTATGTCAGGGTCAGAGACCTGGGCGGTGAGCCAGCCCAGAGAAGAGAGTGGGAGAGCCAGCAAAGTCCAGCCGGGAGGAGACAAGCAAGCACTTACTCAAGGAAGTTCATTTACCAGAGTGCCAAGCAAAGCCATAGTCAGAGTTCCAAAGCTAAGGGACAAGAGTCTAGAGATCAATTCAAGGTATCAAGAACTGGGTGCTGGGAGCAAGGTACAGGCAAAAAAAGGAGGGCTTGTAAGAAGTTTGCCACAAGCAAAGGGAAGCTTCCAGGCAGGCAGTTATATAGGCACAGGTGTGTCCAGTCACCACTTCTTAAACTTAGCCAAGGAAGCCTCCCTTTGCACAGCCCTCTTGAGTCTCCACCTTGATTGTGGGCTTATTGAACCAGGCTCCAGAACCTCTTCAGAATCGGCTCCCTGTTGCTCTAAAGGAGCAGGCAGAGGAATGTCCATGCCTGCTTGGTCCGTGGCAGCAGGGGGAGCTCTCGAGCTGCAGGACTCATCTCCAGCCAGAGCAACAGGGACCAACAGCTGCTGCTTGTCATCTCCACCCTGAGCAACAGGGCCCAACAGCTGCTGCTCGTCATCAGCAGCTCTGACAGGGACTTCAGTTATCACATCCTATACTACAAGCAGGGGAACACATTACATGACCAACCACAAATAAAAAGATGATGGGAACAATACACTGCATAAAAGAGACAACAGGATAACAGATTTATTCAAGGGAGAACCATTTGAAGATGAATCTTCAGTTTTAGAAGGTGAAGTGGGAATTGTACTCAATGCACTTCGGAGAAATACATCACGAGGAATGGATGATATACCAATACAGGTGATTCAAGCTTCAGAGACAGAATCTACTCTAGTTTTAATTAAAATATGTCAACAAATATGGAAAACAAAACTATAAACTGGAAACAACAATAATAGATTGGAAACAATCAACATACAATCTAATCCCCAAGAAAGCGGAGACTAAGGATTTCAGTAACCACAGGACCATTGCATTAATCTCCCATGAAAATTCAGTGATGCTCAAAATTCTACAATAAATATTTTTTATGATTATATGGAGTGAGAAATGCCAGACATCCTAGGTGGGATCAGGAAAAGAAGAGGCACTAGGGGTCATATTGCAAACATACATTGGATAATAGCGCCCATCAAAGAATTTCAGAAGAAAATCAGCCTGTGTGTCTTATAAACTATAGCAAAGCTTTTGATTGTGTATATCATGAAAAACTATAGGCCTAAACTGCAAACCTCAGGCTTCCATAGGATGCTGAAAGTGAAATAATAGCACTATCACAGTCTAGTGCAGAAATGGCCTTTGATTAGAGTGCAGAGTCCTTGTCTACTGTCCATTTGTTTTCGGGGTACAGTGTTTCTGTTTTAGCCATGGTCACTTTGCAAAATTTACATCTGTGTAACTCGCTTTCAGTGTTCATCCTTAGTTTGCATAGTGCTTGCACAGGATCTCAGCAGAGTTGCACCATGATGTTTAAGGCAGCAACATTTTAAAAGTTTTTCTCCTTTAGTTGTTTCTGTAACAAAATATCTGGAACTTCAGTGAGTGTAGGAGGTACTCTGGATATCTCAGCATTAGGTTGCATTGTCCTGTACAATACAAAACTTTCTGGTAAAAGACACTCTGAAGCTAGTTGCTCAACTCACTTGAGTAACAAAAAACAGAGGGGCTCTCTCCACCTTGTCATAATAATCTAACTAGATAGACATGTAAATTGACAGGTGTCATCTACAGTCTTTTGTTTGGCTCTGGGATACAAAAATCCCTCCTCCCAAAATTGTCGGCAATCAATTTACAGGCATTTTCTCAGCAACTATTGTTCTGAGCATGGGAACTAAAAGCTTTGCCTACCAAATGTATCATACATGCTCAGTATAGTCATCAGGTCTCTCTTGCTACGGCACAATAGGAAAAATGCTACAATAGGGAACCCTCAGAAGCAAAACTACTCTTAATAACATCAAGCTGAGACACAATACTTTGGCCACTGTTATTTTCCTTCTTGCTTAGTAATGTAATAGCTTTCGGTATGACAGACTCACATATTCTGAAGCACGATGGAAGAGTGCAGTGTGTGTATGTACACACACATACACACACACACACACACACACAATATATATATATATGACTTAGGCCCTTTCCACACAAGGCTGGTGAATCTGTTCGTGCCATTTCTTACCGGATTCAGAGGAGTGCAAGTTCATGAATCCACACTGCCTCCACTGTGGCCACTCCTGCTACTCCCCTCACCCTGCCCTGTCAGCTGTGATTGGCCCTTTTTTCTTTTTGCATGGTTTAGTACGTCATTGCATATGTGCATACGTGTGTACGTGCGTAAGTCCATACTACCCCCCTGGCCCCTCCCATGAGCCCTGCCCTGACCACCAATTCACACTGGCACGAATGTACATGTCTGCACCACAGTGAAAGTATGAATTGGATCGATCTGGAAAATTGGAAAACCGATTTCTTCCAGTTTTCAAATAGTGCGCTTTACCACCACATGGGGGTGCATTTAGTTGAAATTACGTGCGGAACTAAAGTAAATAAACCAACCCTAGTCCGCTCCAAGGTGCAGAAGACCTCCGTGGCAAGACACATTGGCCCGCCTTAATAACCATGTGCAGAAAGGGCTTTAATCATCTCATATTCCTTCTGACAGCCCAGCGCTACAAAATAATAATAATTCAGCATTTTATATGTATGTGTACCTGTGTTTTCAGCACTTTCTAAAATATGTGATCAGACACAAAACACGCAGTTAAAGATGGGGAAGCGGAGTTCTGAAAGGACATTTGTGTTGTTCAAAAGCTGAAGTTATACAGGAGTTATCTGATCTTAGCTGATTTTTTAAAAAAAAAAGAAAAATGGATAATAGTGCAAAAAATAAACTGAACTGTCCCAGCTAGAACTTTTAAACCTGGACAAGGATACCCTTTTCTTCTTTTGTCAAAGATATCCACCAAAGAGACTCTATAGCTATTCCCCACAAAACTGTCACCATTGTCTCCAAGATGGTGGAAATCATTCTGGAACATACAGAATGATTTCATACTACATCTTCTGAGCTTGTGGCTAGCATGATAAAGGCAGTATGATGCCAGAAAATATCCAATATTTTGGATTAAGGACCTTAATGGCAAAAATCCCAGATCAGCAGTTGGTCTGATCCACTGTAGAGCAACCTCTCACTGAAACCACCAGAAGAGTCTACCAAATGTATTCATTTTATTTCTATACTGACTGTCTCACATAGACTCAAGGCAGCTCATAAAACCAATTAAAAAAATAATAATAGATGACAATACTAAAACACAAACACAGGTAGACAAAGCTAAGACAGAGCAGTAAAACTTCAGTGTTGTAGAAATACATTTCAAGTTCAGAAGGTAATTATAACAATATGTGTAACTCCCCCCCTCCAAAGCAGAACTACATTGCACAATAGTAATATATTAGAATCAGGATTCACACAGACTGTTAAATGGAAGTACTTCTCCATTGAATTCAATAGTAATTACTCTTGGACAGAAGAGATTCAAGGTATCTCAACAAAAGATCCTGACCCAGTAGAAGTTCAACCATTAGTTTTTAATTACAGAAGGGGTGAGAAGAAATCTTGGAGAGTACTATGGCCATTTTGATTGTCTTCATCCCCTGACTTCTTATGTAGTAATTTATAACAAAGAATGATGAAATTTCATATTCTCTTTTTACTTCATCTGCTTGCCACAATAAGGGGTAGGTAACAATTAGTTTTACTCTTTCAGGGGAAAAAAAATCCAGAACCCACCCCCCACCCCACAAGAAAAATAATGTTTTAGGTGAAACCAAGACTGTAAGATTCATCTAACAAAGCTCTAAATGCTTAACTTTCAAAAATTAGAATACGGAGAATACTCGCAAAATTTCTCATCCTTGACAAGATCAAAATCTGTCATGAAATCTCCCAGTATAATAACAAAATAGGGAGTGTTTTGCTTCTCACTGAGGTTTTTGTAATTTGTACAGAAAAGTCTATGTGCAAAACAACTATCTTTTGTCTTTATGAAACAAAGTACAATCATATATTCAGTATGGAAGGACTGGCTGATTGATTAAAAAGATATGAACAACTCATTCAATACTTGTAATTTTTAAAAGCCCATAAAACATTCAGCTGTCAGGGCTTAGTAATGTAACTTGTATAATTCAACACAGCACATGTCACCTCTAAACCTTCTTTTCATGAGGCTAAATATAACTAGCTCTGTAATCTACTCCTCATAGGGCATGATTTCCAGACCCTTCATCATCTTGGTCACCCATCTCTAGACACGTTCCAGCTTGTTAATATTCTTCTTGAATTGTGCCTAGAACTGGACACAGTATTCCAGGTGAGGTCTAACCACAGCAGACTAGAGTAGTATCGTTACTTCCTTGATCTTGACATTCCTATTGATGCAGTCCAGAATCACATTGGCTTTTTTTAGCTGCCGCTTTACACTGCTGACTCACATTCAGCTTGTGGTCCACTAAGATTCATAGATCCTTTTCATACATGCTGTTTTCAAGCCAGGTATCACCTATCCTACATCTGTACATTTCATTCTTTCTTCCTAAAAGTAGTATCCTAAATTTCTCCCTGTTAAAATTTATTCTGTTAGCTTTGGCCCAGTTCTCTGACCTGTCAAGGTCATTTTGAATTCTGATCCTGTTATCTGGGGTTTTAGCTATCCCTCCTAATTTGGTGTCATGTGCAAATTTGATACCCTCTATTCCTTCATTCAAGTCATTGATAAAGATGTTGAATAGCACTGGGCCTGGGATGGAACCCTGTGGCACTGTGTCTCACATTTCAGAATGAAATAAGTCAGGAATATATCCCTATTTAAAAGTCTAGGTTTGAATTCCTATATATTCAACAATGTTATTGCTGAATCAGGTTTCCATGTCCCCCTTTTTTTATTGAGAGGCTTTTCAATTTTAACACCAATGTACAGTAGCAGCCAGTGGCAGGTAAATCCATTCTGGTGTTTATTCCAGGCCATAAAGAACTACCCACAGCACTGAAACATAGCCCCAAAATAAATTTAGTATCTTGGATAGCTCTTTTAAAGCTTAGAAATATCCCAGAGTTGTTCACCACATAGGGATATGCTTGTTTGCTAATTTTCTTCTTAAGAAAGTAATGAGTATTTTTAGCAACTTTCTTTCTTCTGTGGAAAAGTTTTCAAAAACTGCAGTTTGCTAAGAGGACTTGAAGTTCAGGACTTACTCTGCATTAAATTTGAACTTGGAATTTTTGCACAGAAAATAGCACTTTCTGTGTCAGAAACAGCATTTTCTATGTAGAAAATATTTCTCTGCAGAAATAGGACTTTTTACAAAGAAAATGCTGTTTGCTGCATAGAAAAGCTAAAAGCACTTGCAAATTTTGTGCAGAATAATTCCCCATTTACCTCACTCTCCATCCAGGAAACAGCATTTTCTGCCCAGACATACACAATTCCCTTTATATTTGGTGCAAAAGAGAGGAAGGAGAAAGTGACATTGAAAGACTGTTCCGTTTATTTTATTTATATCCTGTAAATATATTAAGTTCTGACTTAAACTGATAATATACGTTTTGTATGGCTGGCCACAGGAATGTTAATACCTGGAATGTGCATTGGGTGCCATGGATAGATTTCATAAGAAAGAAGAAGAATACACTATTTTGCTTCGAAATGGGTGGTAACCAAGTTATCTAGTAAAATAAATATATGTGGCAAATGACACATGCCTTTTAATGACACTTGGGGTTCATGTGAAGTTTGGCAGCCTAATAAAATTCTTATCTCTTGCTTCCCCTGTTATTGCAGAGGTTTAAACTGCAGTCTCAGAGGCAGTTTTACTATCTTTTTCCAATCTGTCCCATAAAAGTGAGACTTGATTTGCTTAGCATGAGAACAGATCAATAAAAGCTAAGTTATACAGCAGATTAGATCACTAACTCAGAGATCAAAGATGTGGCTGTGGGTTGTATTGGGATGACCAGATCAAAAGTGCACTTCAGATGCAGTGTAGATGTTTGCAGGAATCCACAGAAGTCTCGTCTTTATACAGGACATTAAATAATTGTGGCATCATTCCTTCTCCTAGCCTTTACAAAACACATGTGAGAGCTGCTTGCCATTTGAAGGCTGATTGCTTAATCCTCAGGAAAAGGTTTTAAATGAAATAATCATTAATTTAGATACAGACAGTTTTGAGTATTTTTTTTTTTTAATTTTCATGGTTGTTGATACAGATAGTTTTGAGGGTTTTTTTACTTTTATTTTCATGGTTGTTGACTTTAGCTGATATATTGAGAATAACTGTCTAAATGTTGTATTAGTTTTCTTACTGCTTGACTTAGGTTGCCATCCCTTTTTCTTGTTATGAAGATTGTCGTGTTTCTCTGTACTTCTGACTGGAGAAACAATATATTTTCCCCAGGGAATGAGACAAATCACTGAACTATAATTAGCCATTGTGTTTTCAGAAATGAAGATGGCCCAATGCTGCATTTGTAGATCTACTCTGACAAGAGGACGTCGACTAATGATTCCTTCAGTCTGCAATCTCCATCTTGGGGCTAAGGTTAACTGTACAGCTCATGAGCTGATTTCCATTTTTTCTCCAGTATCCCACTTTTCTGTACCTCTTAGTCTGGTGAAGACTTCTAGAGAACTGAAAACTCACATTTTTGTGACATTTTTTGTGGGTCCTAATAGCAGCATTCTCCAAAAGTGGATCAGTTTTATATGGGACTATCAAAATACTCCCCTTTAGGATTGCCATAACTCACAAATGATTTGAAGGCAAACAACAACAACAAAAAACCTTACGTAGAGAGACAGCGTGGTATAGTAGTTTGACTAAGACACTGGGACACCTGGGTTCAAATCCCCACATAGCCATGCAAACCCACTGTCTGACTTTGAGTCAGTCATATTCTCTCAGCCTCAGAGCGCAATGGCAAACTCCTTCTGAACAAATTTTGCCTAGAAAACCCCATGATAAGTTTGCCTTAGGGTCACCACCCCCCAAAAGGCAGGGATTATCTATATCTTAGACCCTGTCCCTGGTAACAGAACAACCTTAAAGAAAGCTCTATTCCCTATCCGATTGCAAATGTATATATGTCCATTAGTACCACATGACCATTGAACCCTGTCAGCATGAGTGTAACATTGAAACACAACCCATCAGCAAGCTGGGAGCAGTATACTGAAAAGAAAGAAGCCACTTCATGCAAGATAAATGTCAGAAAACATAATTTCTTTGTGTTGTCTTCCATTATATTAAGCAAATATAGATATGTATGTGAGAGAGAGGGGAGAGGTGTGTCTACAAGTTAAAATAATGAAACTGAATTGTTTGTGAGCTCACTAGCACAAAGTTTCGAAAAATACCCATTCTGTTGGCTAACACTTATAAAGGAGCCACTATTATGGAAGCATTCCCTTTCTGCCATATGGTAATCATCTTGCCTACAAGATGATTACATCTGATCATCTTTGGACTGATTGATTGATCAGGCAGAGAGACAGACTAGGAAGTGCCTAATTGTAAGAAAAATGATAATGACTGATCGTTTCCCCTGCGTGTCACAGCAGTGAAAAAGAAACATTTGCATCACGTAATAACTGGAAATAATAATAAATAATAATGGTAATAATAGTAGTTTGTAGTATCTTGGAAAATGTGAGTGTTAAGGAGGTGATGCTAATTATTATCATGGACTTTCATGATGTAACCCATTCCAGGACAGATTGCTGTCTGCTCCTTACTGAAGATCAATGTTGTCAACAATGAAACCAGACTGATGAGAGAACTGGTTGTATGATTGGCATTTGGACACATTTCCCACAGCTTGGCTTTCCAGTCACAACCAGTTCAGTGATCTAGAACATCTGTGCTTAGCGGAAAAGAAAATTTTTTGTCATAATGCAGGCTGTTTTTGTTTGCTTTTCAGTCTTTTTCATATGGAAAAGATCTTAGGGGAGGAAAATCGCTTGTTTATCAACAACTTTTCAAGGCCATTTCACCACCATACCTAATGGGCATCGTTCAATGTTTATCCTCCCATTCATGTTTCCTGTAATATCATTGCTCCCACTCCTACACTGTTATTGTTGTCATGATTGCATTTATTATTGCCAGATATTATACAAGAGCCAAAATGTATATAAATGTCAAATCTTTTGGAGAAAGAAGGAGAAGCGAAAGGACAAAGGAGAGGCAGGCAGGAATAAGAGTTTTCTGAAGAGATATGTGCAGTAATATAATAAAGAGAAACACATAGGTATATTAAAATATTAAATGAAGCTGATATGTTGTGCATTAAGGTGAATCCTGGGTCATGGAAGGCCCATGATCCTGCATGTATTCTCTATCTCCATTTTCAGTGTGTGCTGTTGGAACAGTCTGCTGCTACAGCTTGACTATGAATGAATTTACTATTGCATTGCTGTAGTAAATATTTCTCGACATGTGAAGATATATGGGCTTTTAGATAAAATTGTTGTTACACACATGTCAGTCTTTTCCCTTTGATAATGATTATTCATTTTTAAAGTGCAATTTCTATAGGTAATTATTATTTCTTCTAGTTCCATATCAAATGTGTTTGTTTGTTTGTTTGTTACTCTTTATGTCCCTTGATTTGTCCCATCCACTTTGCAAGACAAAAAAACCTGGCATGCCATGAAGTACTATTCTCACATTATGTCTGACTCTTTGTAATATTGAACCCATGTGGAGATGTGCTGGACCAAAGCAGGATCACTGGTTGATCTCAATATGCAAGGAGGCTGTTTGCAGAAGTTTAAAGCCCCCTTTCTGTCCCCCGCAACAGACCCACTTAAAAAAAATCTGTGAAATTTTAGAGTAATGTTGGTCCCAAACAATAGATAAGAATTTCAAATACATGAAAATGTGTGAAAATCTTCACCCCACAAGCACACTACCATACAAATACATCTGTTTCCTTTACTTCCTGTCACCATTTTGAAAGGAATAATGGAGCAAAACAAGGGCATTTTAGTTTGCTGTGGTTTACCTTGCTCTAGGTGAGCAAGAATGTTGTGGGGTGGGGTCCCTGAACAGGGCAATGAAATAAACATGTTTTCTATTCTTAACCTGTGTGTGTGTGTGTGTGTATTTGATGGATGCATACACTTTTCCAAACAGGATCTCAATAAATAACAGCATGTTTACTCATAGATAAATCCCACTGAACTTATTTATGGTAGGGGGTTACTCTGCAGGGTGTCTTCCCAAGAAATTGCACCTAGAATGGTGCTTAGGATTGCTGCCTAAAGCAAAACAGCTACAACAAATGACACATTATTTCAGGCAACCTGGATTTAGACGGCTGGCATTCTGCAATGGATTCCTGAAGAATAAATAACATGAACTGACTTAATTGCAGTAATTATAGTGATTTACCATATTGACACAATATTATGGGTTTAATCACTCTGTTATTGTCTTTGATGTACACACATAATTCCTCTCAGCATTTATGTGAGTCATGCACATTATGTGCCTGAGATATATCCTCCTAAGATGGTGTAAGAAGTTAAGGAAGACGATTCCCCCCCCACAAAAAAATTGTGAATAATTAGTTGTTTTTGTTCTGGGGGAAGATAGACTCTTGTCCATTCCATTTGAAGAACCAGCCTCCCTCACATGAGTGCTCCTACCCACTGAGCAAGGAACTAGAAAACTTTTTGGCTGAGGCACCCAGATTCTAGTACTGCTTGAGATGCCTGACTGTTCCTCACCAAAATGCTTTTTAGGAAATGGATAAGATTTTTCTGTTTTGTAGAACTGTTGGATCATTTAAAATGTTTATTCTCTCTCTCTCTCTCTCCCCCTCCCTCTCCCTCGCCCTCTCTCTCTTTCATCCCTATTACAAAGTTATACATGAACAAGCCACCTAGATGACCTCCTCAATGGCCAAATGTAAGATAAATATATTTTTAAAATCAATACATAAGGAACTAGGTTAAACACTCCCATGTGGCAACTTTCAGGAATGCATAAATCTCAGACCATTTCTGCACAAGCCTGTTATAGCACATCATTCCACTTTCAACATCCTATGGAATCCTGGGGTTTGTAGTTTAGGGAGGGGCCAAGTGGTCCATAGGATGTTGAAAGTAGAATCATAGCACTATAACAGTCTCATGGGGAAATAGCCTCAACTTCCATATAAATCAAAGTGTGATTAAATCTCAGTCTCCATGTATGCAGTTTGCAAAAAGTCTATTGAGCCTTGCATCACTGTGTCTAGAATACTATGTACAGTTCTGGTCACCACACCTGGAAAAGAGTATCGTAGACCCGGGAAAGATGAAGAATCAAGCAATTGAAGCCATTTCCACATGAGACTGTTATAGTGCTATGATTCCACTTTCAACATCCTATGGAATCCTGGGGTTTTGTCTCTGGAGTGCATTTTGACACTGGAATGCATTCAGTATGAGGAAGGATTACAACTGCTGGGGATGTTTAGCTCACAGGGGTAGGGAAAACATGGCCAGGACCATTTTAAAAATTTATTTTTAAAATATTTTATCCCCAAATCCCCCCCGAATGTCTTATAGAAGCTTGGATACACTCACAGGTTAATTCAGAGCGAACTTGTATAGATTTGTACCATAAAGAAGGCCTCAGAAGTTCTTCTGATGGACTCCCAGGCTAATGTCATCTCACCCCTAGGTGCAGTATACAAACTTGTATTTTATAAACTATTTTTAGTGCTTCCAAAATGGCCATTACAGCCAATAATTGTTGGGGACAATGTGAATAAATGTTTGTTTTTTTAATTATGTATTTTAACTTTGTTTTAATTCTTATTTGATTACTTGTGTTTTAATGTTTATATTCCTTTGTTTCTTACTATTTTTTAAATTATTGCAAGCTGATTTGAGTCCTTACAAGGAAAAAAAATCAAGATATAAATGATGATGCTGATGATAATGATGCTGATGAGAAAAGGAGGAGGAGGAGGGGAAGAAGAAGAAGAAGAAGAAGAGAGGAGGAGGAGGAGGAGGAGGAGGAGGAGGAGGAGGAGGAGGGGAAAGGGGGAGGAGAAGAAGTAGTCACTTGCTGGAAGATGGGGGAGGAGGAGGAGGGGGAGCAGGAAAAGCAAGGACAATCTTCTGGGTGCATTATTTCTCTCTCCATCACAATATCCATCTGGTCCCTTTTAGCCAAACTGGATGTATGCTTGTGGCACAAACTGAACCAGTTTTGAACACATCTTCATTCATGTCTATCATTATGTGTGACTAGTTATAGAGAACTAGAACTGGCCCAGAGCCACTGTGTGTATTTGTGTGCATGTTTTCCCTTTTACGTTCTATAATCACCATAAATTTCATCTTGAGAACTTTCTGAACTGAAGAACAATAGACAATAGAATCTAACTATTTTTGTTTATAAGAAAAAAAAATGAGGAAACCCATGCTATCATCTGTTGCTTTTTGTATCTTTATAAGTTACAGATTTCTTAACTTTCAGAGCTTATCCACACAGTTGTTCCAGTGAAATGGCTTCATGGGAATCACAGGTACCTTTTAGGAGGAATAAAAGATAAGAATCACAGCCTTCTCATTCCATCTAAACCAGGTTTATGTGGCCGATGCTAGAGAAGGGACTGACAGATAGTGGTCACTGTGCCAATTTGTGGTTACTTTGGTCATGCTGTAATTCATTCAACAGATGTGTGTTAAGCTTTATAAATTCCGAAGCAAACATTTTTTTTCCAACAAAGGAAAGGAAGTGTTAATTGATAAGAGAACTCCAACTGATAAATGACGTTCTTCTGAAATTAAATGTATTTCTTCCAAGAATTGTTCTTTCCTCCATCATTCTTATTAGCACATAGAGAAAATGGAGACACAAAACCCTTTCTTTAACAAAAACAAGAAGAACAGAAAAGAAACCCACAATCTTTTCCATTTTCTAAGGCTTGGCAGTTTCAGATAACACCATGTGTCTAACAATCTTCTCTAGTTACAGAGGAAATGATGGAAACCTTTTTTTCTTCCAGGGGGATGGGAAAAAACTTGCTTGCAAAAAAGCAATACGAACTTCAATAGAATTTAGACACCATTTGCAGTTGCCATTTTTTTGTGGTGGTCATTGTGCTTTAGAATAGGAGTGGGAAAACGTGGGTCCTCCAGAAGTTTTGGCATTCAGCTCTGAGAAGTTCAACCCAGCATGGACAATGGTAGATGTTATGGAAGTTATAGCACAAAACATCTGGAGGGCCAAAGGTCTCCAAGCGCTTACCTTCAGTCTCCTCTTTCATTCTTTCCTCCACTGACAAGTACAATGTTCTTGTGATCTCTTTCCTACAGCAGGAAAACTTTTGTGTTTCTACAAGCCTTTGACTGCTAATTATCTGTTGCAGGTCTCCTAACAAAGGTCTTCTAATACAACACACACAGGACTGTGCTGTTATTATTATTACTAAAATTTCATTGCCTTTTAAAACTGTTTTGAATTAACAGTTTTAAGTATGATTGTTTAACAGATTTTTTTTTATTTTTAAAAACTCATGTAACTCATTTATTGCTTTAAATTTATATTGTTTTAACCTATATTATGAACTGCCTAGGATTCCATATTGGAGGAAGGAGGGAACAATGAATGAATGAATGAATGAATTATCTTTATATTTTAGATAATGATCTAAAGTTATCTTTAAAGGTTATCTTTTAGAATTTCTTCATAATCTTTGTTTTCTTCCTTCCTCCACAGATGACTGCCATGTTTTTGTGGAAACTATTATGTCATCCCTACTCCTATCCAAGAATATTCCCTGAAGCAGTGCTGTTATCTCAGTACTTGAGGATTTAACAAAATGATGATTTTGATACCTCCTGAAACTCAGAGAAAAGGCCCTGACATTGACTGCTTTTGATCTTGAGATCTGTAGTTGGAATGTCAATCACAAGATGTTCCTCTCCTCTAGAGGATGTGATCCCTGTCACAAGGCAGATGGGTTTTAGAGTCTCTGTCAGTGTCATGGCCAATTTTTAACTGCTATCCAGTGGCCCTGAAATTCTTACTCTGTGTCAGTAGGCCCTGCTAGATCGTTTGGCAGTTCAAGTTTGGGAACAGACCCAAACAGGCTGAAGGAGTAAACTTTCCTTTACCAATGTTCTTATAATGTTCTCATATCTATAAGATAGGGATATATTTGTTCACTATTTTTTTTTCTTGAAGGAAGGAAGCAAAGAAGAAAGGAAGGGATAATTGTCTTGAAGAAAGTAAAGAATAATTTTAGCAATTTTCTTCCTGTTATGAGAAACACGAGTTTTTGAAACCTATTGTAATTTTTAATTTCAGAGTATAAATATTATTTTCTTTACAGAAAATGCTGTTTTCTGTTCAGAAAATAACCATTTGCAAATTTTATTCAAAACAAGTCCTGAATTACAAAGATTCTCAGCAGTCCAGGATTCTTCTCATCAATTCTCAAGACTTTAAAAAAACAAAATTTTAAACAATTTTTCAGATATTTTCTAATATTCTTTTCATCTCTACTGTTAGGATGCAGGGGGATGAATGATGCCTATACATTTCAATTTCCTTTGGCTCTTTCCTCTAGAAACCCCTGGAGCCTGGAAGTGGCACATCCCAGCTCAGGGGACCCTTTATCAAGTTATGGGGATCTGTAATTTTGGCCCAGGATAGGCTGGGTAGTATTTGTTGTTTAGGTGTCCATTTCTATCACTTGTTGCAAAGGGATGCTTGAACTTATCAGCTAAAGAACTAGAGTGTTTTCCCCTCTTGTAGATTACCTGCTGCAGCATTTTCTACCAACAAAACTTATTTTATTGCTGCTCAATAAACCAGCCACACAACATTGGAGTAACAAGGGCCACTTTATTTGACCTATTTATTTACATTGCATTGGCCTGGATATGAGTGAGATAGGGGAAGCAACTTGCTTTGGGACCAGCTGATCCAGGTGTCACCCCGCGTGACCACCTTCTTGGCCTTCCCTTTGGTGACACATCTGATACTCGAGTGCAATCCATACATTCACTCCCCTCCCAGCAGAGCCACTGCTGGGATCACCACATGATATGTCAGAAGAAAGTAGGGTATGGAAAGGGCCTAACATTACACATTAAGTAAGCTAGATAAGTGACTGGACAAATATTTGGGCAATTTATGTTATGAAAAGAAAGCATGTAAATAGCTCCAAATTTTATGGAGAAGCAAAAAAAATTCAGGCAGAATAATCTAGTGGTTTGACCATTGGATCATATCTCGAGATCAGAGTTCAAATCTCAACTCAGACCCTCTTCACACGCAGTTTCTGTAGCGCAAGGGCCCCTTGAGCGTCACATAAATGGAAGCGTCAGTCCATACAATGCACTCCCATCCATGTGACACTCACGAGCCTAAAGCGGGACGGGTGTGCATTTCCTTATTTTTGGCTCTAAGCTGAAAATACTGCATGGTCGCGCAATGCTCCCGGGGCCCTCGCGCACTTACCTGTGTGCAGTGCGTCGGGTGAGCCGGGCCGGTCGCACTTCCTCCCCCAGCGCAGCCTACAGCTCCCAGACTGCGCTGCGGAAGGAAGGGGCGGGGCGCTAGCATGACGGTCGCGCTACCAGGAAGCGACCTGTGGGATGAAGGAGCAGGGAAGCGGCAGTGTTCCGGATGAGGCTTTTCGCTCGAGACGCCCGCCCCAGTCACGCAAACGGGTAACGTGCGAAAAGCCTCTCAGCCACGGAAACCCATTGGTTGAGCTTGGGCATGTTATGTTCTCTCATTTTCAGAGGAAGGCAAAGGCAAATCCCGTCTGAATAAATCTTGCCAAGAAAATCCCCTGATAAGTTCGTCTTAGAGTTGCCATAAGTCAGAAATGATGTTAAGGCACACAATAAAAAGAAAAAGAAGCAAAAACAGCAGTTTACACCACTCTTCCACAAACTGAGTTACAAGTTTACACAAATGAGGTCATAGAATATTAAAGTAATTAGCATGAAAGAGCAATTTACACTAAATGCAATATTTCCCAAGGGGTTGAAATTTTAGTTATGTAATTAGAAGTGACAGAAAATGACTGAACTAATTAAACTAGAGCTCCCCTAGCAATTTGTCTCATTAAAGGGTTTACAGTTCTGCAGCTCTATCCAAGTTACTTAGTGCTTGGTTTAACTGATCATAGAGGATGAAAAAAAATATCAAGGTTAATTGACATTTTAATAATGAGTATCTCAACTGAAATCATCTGCAGGGAAAGAAACAATTACAGCATGCCTTCGATAGGATTCATTCATCATGCAGTTAGGAGTACAAAGTACAATCCAAGCTGATAATCAACAGCCTTGATGGAAGCTCTGCATGGGCACTGCCAATGTAATGCTATCCACTTCCATTATTTTAACATTTTTTGTTAATATTGTCAATTAATTATCACAGGCAAAATAAAGCATCTATTATTCATGTCTATTCATGATACAATAATGTCACAGATCAAGGAATTTATATATGGAGGTAAAATGGAGCCTTTTTTTCTGAGTGTGGATTCAAACATTGCTTGCATGAGCTCCAACAATAATCCTTGACAATGTGAGAAATTGGCCAGATCAATCACAAATTGTTGAATTACAAGCAGACATTGTTCTTTTGTTTTAGCTTTGGCTTAATCCAAGTGTTACTACATAGATGAGGCCTTTCTCAGGATGAAAGATGAGTATTCTCTTCTCCTTCATATTATGACACACAAGAAACACATCTTCATTACTTTTCCACAAGCTGAAAGAATGCGCAAGGAATGCTATAGGGCTGCATGGTATACCCTCAGCCCCTACACTGATATCTACAGAGCTTGGCAAGTTCTTCTTTGGGGGACGAAAAATCACAGAGGGACCCAGCATGGTGTAGAAGTCTAAGCACTGGACTACAGTCCTAGATATCAGGATTCGATTCCCCATTCAACTGTGGAAACCCACTGGGTGACCTTGGGTATGTGACACATTCTCAGTCCCCAGAAAGCCCTGTGATAGGTTTGCCTTATGTTTGTCATAAATAGGAAATGACTTGAAGGTCATAACAACAAAACTTACAGAAACTGCTGCCAACATGATCAGTAGAGAGTAATCACAGAGATAGGGGTGGAGATAGGGCTAATGTATTTCCTTCCTGAAAATTTTCTAATATCTGACTAGAGTTTCAGAGTCTTCAGGCTCAGAGGGTTGTAGGCTGGGCAGACCTCTTTCAAACTGAAAAGATTTTGCTACAGAGTTAGATTGCAATTTGGTGTCTGGACTGAGGGTTAAGTCAGGGTCATTCTCATCCTGTATGGATAGGGGAGATACTGCATTGTAGCTGATCCTCAGAAAGGATCCTCAGAGAGAAGTGGACACATTGGCCAAGTATTTGGTGGGTTTCTGTTCTTCTGTCAATTGAAAATCAGTTGCCTGACACTCCCATCCCTCCCATCCAATTCAGGCAGGAAAAGGGCCACTGTCACAAATGCTCCTCAGGCCGGAGAATACTCATGTGTGTTGGAGGTGGGGGGAATCAGACAGCTGATCTAATCAACAGGGGAATGGACCCCTGTCAACTGGAGCAGCTGCTTAGTAAGTGGGGTTTAAGGAACTTGCATGGCCACTGCATAACACTCGATGTACTGGGGGCTATGTAGTGATTGTGCCTATGTAGCACTTGCATGACTATTTGCTCAACAGGATTCTGGCTAGTGTTTCTAGAAACATGAATTTTGCAAAAAATGTATTTTTCATGTAAAAATCCCACACTGCTTCCAGAAACACACATGTGTTTGTTTGTTTGTTTGTTTGTTTGATGCAGAAACTATTGAAACTAACCAGTTTTGCACAAAAGAGTGTGTTTCTGGAAACAGTTGTTCTTTAAATAAAAATGTTTAAAAAATAAACACATGATTTGCATGTTAAACAAACACACACACATTTCTGTGCTGAACTATTTTCAAAGACATTTCAAGATATGCAAATATAGGGCAAAAGCTGCTCAGAAATATTCATTTTCTTCCTTACTGGAGAGAAACCTACCGATATTAGTCATCCTTGTGTGTGATGATGAAACAGTAGGAGATTTATATCCCTATTCCCAGCTAACGTTGGCCTATTGAATCAATAGGGCCTTGGTAAATTAACGCACAGCTTCCATAGATTCGGTGGGTCTACTCCCATTGGTACTAACAACTGGATGTTGTTCACTGAAGTTGTAGCAGTTGTTTATCTAATGTTCTATGGCTAGACATCTTATTTTTGGAAAGGTCTAACTGTAATGATGATCTCACTTGGTTCAGATCCTTGCTTGAGATAGGATATGGAGGAAAGAAATGCATTGGTGTTTCTTGGGTCTTCCACCTCTTGAACCTGAATGAAAATTAGTAGTCTTTGTTTTTGTTACATAACCAGAGCAAAAAGGAAATGAGGCTGAGTGTTAAAATGAGAACTCAAGTCTACTTCGGCCCACATCACAATGAACTGGTGCAGTCAGTTTGCTTTAGGATAAAAATGGCTAATTGTTTTCTACTTGCACATAATGATCTGTTGACAAATATCTGTGATAAGAGATTTCCAGAAACAAAGGCCAAGAGACAGTGAGAAATTTGACTAGACTGAAGTAGATAAATTAATTAATAAATAAATTCGTATGTACATACATATGTATGTAAAGCAAATTTTGAAGAATAATAAGGATGCATATATTTTACTCAGCAGAAAGAAAGAAAAAAGATTTATAGGAAGAAAGCTGTAAGTGTAAAGCACTGTGCAATAGAATATGATGCAAAAATTAGTCCCCTCCTCTCTTCAAAAGAAACTCACAACCTACCCCCTTCCATTATTATCTAAAGATCCACAATTTAGAAAACAAAACTGAAGAGACACATGCCATTGCTTGTTAATAGCTATAGGCTGAAGAATGAAATGCAGAAGAAAGGAATTCTTAAAGTATTGTTGCGTTTGAGAGCAGCTTTCAATTTTATAGCACTTACAACCAGTTGGCGCACCAACCGCTTTGCTTTTCTGATTGCTTTCATCTTCCTGCTTTATAGACTTACCCAGGTTCTTCCATCTCGCACAGTATTCTGTGTGGAAAGAATGTTGGTTGAGTCTACTGTAAATATTTTACCTGATGATGGGACAGTTTACAGTGTCAGTCTTTTCTCATTTGATCTCTCTCTTCACCCCCCCTCAATAAATTCTATCCTTCCAACTAGGCTTTGAAGGGACTCTAAATGAGCAGGGAAAGAGCAACAAATGAGCAGACAGCATTTGGGACTCATTTGCTACTTCAGTTCAGTCCAGTTTTCCATTAGTTACAAAATGAACGCATACTATGAATACAGGTGTGGAAGTCATGTAGCTGGCAGGGAGCATGTAGACCTAGGGGTAGGCTGGGGTATCCAGTGTAGATCTTGCCCCCCCCAGTTCCCCAAACACAGAGAGATTAAAATCCATCTTTTTTAAAAAAAAACAAAAAAACACCTATTTTGTGTATAAAAACTGTCAAGGGATTCAATTTTGCCCCTAACACTGTTTCAGGGTCTCCAAACACTCTAAAATAGTATAATAAAAAGACTAGTAGTAGCCACACCAGTTTGGGTTTCAGGAGGTGATGTGAGCCTTCACTGGTTTGTTGTTGCTGTGTTTGTCTTCCAGTCATTTCTGACTTATGACAACCCTAAGGCAAGCCTATCAAGGAGTTTTCTTGGATGAATTGGTTCAAAGGGGGTTTGCCCTTGCCTTCCTCTGAGGCTGAGAAAATATGACTTGCCCAATGTCACCCATTGGGTTTCCACGACTGCATGGGGATTTCAATCCTGATGTCCCAGTGTCCTAGTTCATGCTCAAACAGCCACACCACAGTGGCTTTCTTTCACTGGTTTAAGAGGGCCTAAACATAGCACTCCAATCCTATGTGTATCTTCAAATGTTTTCCTTTCCTTTCCTTTATTTTTTTATAAGTACCGATTTATTTATTTTTTAGATTTTTCTTAAGTTTTTAAAGAATCCGCTCACTGCATCAATTCACTTTCCTGATGAAGAAAAGAAAGCCAGAAAATGTTTCTAGCCATAAGGGATAAATTATCATCTTCATGATCCTCATCACCTCAAGAGTGAGACCCAACATAGCTTACAAGTTAAAACTATTAGAATAGAGAAACATACAAAAAGTCAACATGAAACAAACACTAAACCATTAGCCGTAGTAAAACACTTTAGAAAGATTACAAACAGTTTAAATAGTGCAATTAAAAATGAAAGAGCACATCCTTTGCATAAAAGTTTTTTGTTCCAAAAGACTTTGAATAAAAAAAAAAATTGCCTGCTGGAAAAAGGGCAGCAAGGAGGGGGCCATTCTAGCCTTCCTCGTGAGGCGGTTTCAAAGTCTAGGGGCAGTCACTGAAAAGGTCCTATCCCATGTGTCCACCAAGCATGCCTGTGCAGGTAGTGGACTGAAAGATTTCAAGAGCCAAGCTTATAGGGGGAAGATACAATCTGGCCATTTCTGCACTACACTGTTATAGTACTATTATTCCACTTTCAACATCCTGTGGAATTCTGGAGTGTGTAGTTTACTGAGGCCAAAGAGGTTTCTGGCTGATAACTCTAAATGCTCCTCCCTAAACTGAAAACTCCAGGATTCCATAGGATGCTGAAAGCGGAACAATAATACTAAAACAGTGTAGTGCAGAGAGGCTCATTGACTCAAAAGATGAAAAGGCCTCTGTAGACCCATGACAGAAATATACATTCCATAGAGAGTGAGCTTGCTGTTGGGGTGGGTCCACATCCATCACCCTATTCATAGCAGATGTACTATATCTAAAAATCAAACACACCCAGGAGTAACCATTTCCCTGATGGCACAATGGTCAAATGCTGGTACTGCAGCCACAAGGTTGTGAGTTCAGTCCTACTGGGCTCTAGTTTGACTCAGCCTTCCATCCTTCTGTAGGTTGGTAAAATAAGTACCCAGCTTATTGGGAACACTTAGCTGCTAAGCGGTATAGAAATACACATGCTATTGCTATTCTTCCAGTCAGGTGGCTGTGCTGGAAAGCAACACTTTTAATGCTACAGCAAGCATCTACCTCTGGATTTGAGGTGTTAACTAATTACCAGTGGAGGCACAGGTGGTTTGTTAATGTGTCTGTTAAGCTGAACTCAGAATGTGTTCCTGTTCTGCCCTTTCCCTCTTTGTGGAGCTATACATCATTTATAGAAGAAAAAGAATTGGGAAAAGACCTTAACATAAGGATGAGCTGGAGAATCACAAAAGAGAATTCTTGATGGAGCTTGTTTCCATATGAAAGTAGCACCATAAATGACTTGAAAGACTTGTCTCTTTCTTTTTTTTGTGAATGGGGTCCTAAGTGCTCATGATTGTCCCCCGTATTCAGTGTTCTGTCATTAAGTAGCTTTGAAACAACAGGAGGAGAGAAAGGAAACATTTTGTACCTGCAGCACTCACTTGGGCAACACAGTTTTAGGCAGACTCTCCCCCTGTTTTGGATCTAAATTATGCAGGGATACAATGAGGCATGAATGGATGGAACAGGGAAATAATATATTTCTGAGCCATTAATAGTCAATTCCTTCTTCCAGTCACAGGTGTGTGGTGGTGGGGAGAATGGCATTGATTTTTTCCTCTCTGAATCAAATTCTCTTCCTCACTTTTGCTAGTCCAACTGCTGCTTTGACAGAATCAGGCTGCGTGGAAAAAGAGTTGATTCTCTTCAGATCTCAAGATAAATAAGTCATGCTTCTTCTTACCGCACAATAAAAACCCCTTTGGAGAGGGAAAAAAAATAGCTGTGCACCCTACCTACGTATTCAGGCAAAATGGTCGTTGTGCACAAAAGCTTCTTTTTAGTATATATTACAGGAACATCCCATTGAGAGGAAAAGAGGATGATGCTGTCATTATCTTGCTCTTCTTAACTTATTTCCACTACCCCTTAAAAAAAAATACCTGAACCAAATAAGGCAGACATGCATAGGACTATAAGAAAAGTTGGCTTAACTTTATATACTGATTCTGGTAGTGATTTCCATGTACATTTCTTTTAGGCATGGGTGGGCACAGTGTAGCCCTTGGACCCTACCTTTGTAGCCCTTGAAGCCCCATCCCCGAATATTGTTTTAAAAATTGACATTGTTTTGGGGCAATTTTTGTCCCAAAGTCACACAGAAAGCCCTCAAAATGTATGAGTGTATGTGAAAATAACTCATCTAACCCTCACAAGCACTCTAGAACTCTGAACTGCCCCTCTCAAAAACTCCATTTTCCTCTACTGTCCCTCTCAAAATGGCAACAGATAGTGACAAAATATAAGGTATGAGTGAACAGTGCAGTGAAGTTGTTAATGTGCATGTGCATAAAAAGACCAATGTGATTCTGGGCTGCATCAATTAGGTCAATTAGGTGCGTTGTTTAGGTCAAGGGAAGTGAGGGTACTGTTCCATTCCGTTTTGGTTAGACCCCACCTGGAATACTGTGTCCAGTTCTGAGCACTACAGTTCAGGAAGGATACCGACAAGCTGGAACGTGTCCAGAGGAGGGCAATCAAAATGATAGAAGGCTTAGAAACCATGCCCTATGAGGAGAGGCTTAAGAAGGGGGGTATGATTAGCTTGGAGAAGAGAAGACTAAGAACCATCATTATAGCTATGTTTAAATATTTGAAAGGATGTCATATGGAGGACGGAGCAAACCTGTTTTCTGCTGCTCCAGAGACTAGAACACAGAACAAATTCCATCTAAATATTAGGAAGAATTTTCTGATGGTAAGAGCAGTCCAACAGTGGGATACACTGCCTTGGAGGGTAGTGGGGTCTGTCACAGACACCACCTGTCTGTGCCAGGCAACAGAGTGCAGGATCATCAGGAGGCCATTCTCTGTCAAACAGAGACACTAACAGTCAGTACAGCTTGCCTGTTTATGGTGGGAAGAAATGTTATCCAGAAACAATCCAAAGGTCCAGGAATCTGGCAGGCAACACAGTCAGACAGTCCGGGGTCAGAAAATCTAGGCAGGCAATGAGCAGGGAATCCAGAGAACACAAGACAAGGACCAGCAACACACAAGTTGTTTCTAGCACCGAGCTACCACCCTGTGCCTTCCTTGAGAAGGCTGGAGCCAGCTGGCTCTCGTCCCAGCCTGATAAGCTCCTGGTGCCCTTCTTCTGTGTATTCTCCTTCAAGGTTGCTGTTTACCTGGGGAAGCGAAGTCCTGGCCCATGACAGAGGCTCCTTCTTTGGAGGTTTTTAAACAGAGGCTGGATGGCCATCTGACGGAAATGCTTTCATAGTATCTGCAGGGCAGGGGATTGAACTCATTGGCCTTTGTGGTCTCTTTCAACTCTATGATTCTATATGCATATTAACAACTTTCTGTTGCCATTTTCAGTGGGGCTACAGAAGATAATGGAAGTATTTGAGAGGGACTACAGGGGAAAATGGAACTATTGTGGGGGGATGGATAGTCCAAGGGGGTCTGTAGGAAATTGGCTCTTCATTTCACAAAGTTGTCTACCATGGCCCTAAGGAAAGGAATCATGCACACAAAAAGAGTGCAATGTTCATGCTTGGCCCCATGAATTTTAGAGTGGGGAAAATTAACAATTTGGAAATTATCCCCTCCATTCTTATTTTTGTGACAGATAGGTAATTGATGGGCTGCTCCATGTATGCATTCACAGTCTTCACCCAAATAAATCATGATTTAATGAACTGGCATTCACCACAGCCCTAGGGGAAAGTAGGTTTCTGGTTGTCACAAGAGTTAGCCAATTGGTCTTTTAAATCAGTTTCCTTTAGATTTGGACCTGATCCAAAGAAGAATTCAGGAGAAAGTTTTCACAAGTCCTTAACATTTGTATCTACCTCATTTGGAGAAAGCTCACTAGCATCCTACCAAATGGGGAAAGAAATAACCCATTAGAAAATCCATGGTGGGTCTTGCTAAGAGAAATAAGAGAAACTGAACTAGCATTCAGTTTCCAAGGTGGCCAACTGCATACCTACAAGGAAACTCATGATATGACACAAAGGTAACAATATTCTCTTGTTTTGATTTATTTCAAGGTGGCAAAATCACACCTCCATTCTCATCTCATTCTTTGTTTCTATCAAGTTGTGAGACTGTGTTTTTTTCTCTCCACCTTCATGGAAATTCATGTGCACATCAGTTTTTCCTGATGTGCACATTTTATGTACTTATTTTACCCCCAGTGTGCAGATTTTGTATGGATTTTCCACCTCCATGAAGTGTATTTCTGTGTGCTTGTCAACTGATAAACTTATAGCCATCTATAGATATTAAATGTAGAAATAGTTTTGTGCATAGTTCATTTCTCTGAATAGCACGGCAATCATCACAAAAGTGAGAATTTCTGAGGCAAAGTGTACATTGTTGAATAACGAATCTTGGAAGGTGGAAAAAGAACTTTGTGTATGTGTGGACAATTTTCACTCTAATTATATCTACCCCTTTCATAGGAGCCCTTCTCCCTCATGTTTTCTTGAAAATGTCATTCAATGGTATATTGTCTCACACACTCCTACTAGAGCAGGGGCATTACTAGCAACAATTTGTATGAGCACAGCAGAAGCTATGACAGCACCCACCAGTGGCAATTCTCTCAGGATTATGGGTGTGTGTGTTGTGTGTATGTGTGTGTGTGCTTTCAGGTCACTTATCAACTTATTGTGTTCCCATTAATTTTCATAGGGCTTTCTAAGGCAAGGAATACTCAGAGGTGGTTTTGCCAGTTTCTTCCTCTGAAATACAGCCTTCAGCACCTGGTATACATTGGTGGTCTCCCATCCTAATACTAACCAGGGCTAACCCTGTGCAGGTTCCAAGATCTGATGGCACCTGATGACTTTGTGGTATTTAGGCCTGACAGGTACTGGAGGTGATAAATAGCCATCAGGATCCATAGCTTTTACAGACTTACTGTAACCCCTTCCCCATTGAGGCAAACACAGAACAATTAAATCTGAACAAAATATTATGACTATCTCCATTTCCCTCGAAACTTTGCACACAAATAGAGCTAAATAGAAGCTCAGTGATGAGAATATTATGGAATGCTTCTCAACATTCTAACCTTCAGAATTTAGTATTTAATCACCACACAAAAGACCAAACAACAAATGATGTTGTTGGTACACTACACCATCTGCATAGGAAGGAAGTAATACACTCAATATGTGATTGGTACTTGTGGGACTTCTGGTTCTTGTAAAAAAAAAATAGATTTGTTATAGGTGAACAATACAATAAACATGTTAATGTGCATGGGAACATGAATGAAGTGATATGGAATGACATTGCAAAATGGAAAAAAAATCTCATCGCCCTTTTTTCCCTGGTATTTGTCCAGTACATTCAGGTGAAAGAGATCTTGTTTATGAAGGCTACATTTTAGAAGATATAGGATGAGGAAGAGGAAGAGAAGGATGACAGAGAAACCATGGGCTAACATCTACCACTGTGGATCACAGTGATGATTGTATCAATTTCAGGTTCTCTACTAACAATAGGTGTCTGATTGGACACCACTGGCTTTATTGGGAAGTAGATGTGATATAATACCCCTTCCAGTGCATTAGTTGTTTCTGCTGATTGGATGAAGGATAAATTTCACATGGAGGACAGTAGGTGTCCTATCATTCTTACAATTACTTTGAACAATGAGGAATGGGACCCTGTTGATTCTGCCTTTTCTATCAGCAAATTAGTAAGAGGCTTTTTTCTTTTTACTTTGTTATCAGAAATCTGTGTCTCTCTCTGTGTGCCTCTCTCCCTCCCGCTCTCCAAGTTCAACACTCATTTTAAACAGGGCAGGTAAATGAAAGCAAGACAACGTTCACTTTTAAAAGAAATACTCCAGAATACATCAGTAAATTAGATAAATATAACATTGTCCTTGCCATTTCAAAGTCCTAGGAAATGTTTCTTCAAAACAGAGCCTAATTTTCATGTTTACTTTTAAAATGTTTATTCCTTCATATCTATTAAATGCAGTTCTCTGGAGGGCAGCTGGTAGCTCTGATAGTAGCAAGGCCATTCTGGCTTTTAGTCTAGACTTGGAAGGAATTATCCTAAGTGCTGAATTGAAACTGCAGGATTCCCCCTTGTCTCCCCACTTTAGCAAAAGGGAATATTTGACTTGGATTTTGCTATCTTGTGCTCCTGTAATGTCTGGTCTTATCCTAACTCAATAAGCAGTATTCATGGTAGATCCAGAAAACTTATTAAAGACTAGTGTATATATCCAGCGTTGCCCAGGATTTTATTTTCTCATAGGTAGTACTAGTTAGAAATACCTTAGGAATTGCCTTACCTTACCTTAGGAATTAGATGTGCTTGAAATCCACAGATTCGAGATCCTGTGTCTCTAATTCCCCAAACTGCCTTGTCCAGTAACCTGTAACCTGTAACAGTAACCTGTAACTTTTCCCCATATTCCCCAATCCAATCTGTATTCAGAGTTGTTAACTTACAGAGATTTGGTTTCTGAGGGAATACGCTGGCCTTCTCCTTGCTGCTAGGCCTCATTTCCATAGCAACCAGCCAGGCCTAAGACCTCTCTGGCTGAGAATTCTAAACTGCCAACCTCGGGATTCCATAGAATCTTCACAGTCAGCCAATCATGTGATGTCTTCTCACCTGACACAGCCAATCATATGAAGTTTTTGCCTGTCTGACACAGACAAACTCACAAACTTGGACTTTTATATATTAGATTAGGTACAGCACACAGACAACATCCTTGCCAGAAATGAGGATTACAACATAGTTTTTGTTTTGTAGAACTGCTCTTGCCCCTCCCAACTCCTTCCAGTTTGCATTCCATCCTCACACCAGATCATACCGGTCCCTTAGAATGACCTTGGTTCCCATGTCTCAGCCAGCCTCCCCCTCCCATCATTCAACCACCGAAAGGAAGACAACATCAAGAGGAACACTACGTGGCTACACTACAAATGGCTACACTACAAATAATATAGGCATGGCTAACATGGCAGGGGTGGCGGCAGCTTGATAGGTCCTACCTAATCTGTGGGCATGTTTTTAATCTACCCTGCATCTTACAAAGGAGGGGGAATTTGAGATTTCTGGATTTTTTAAAAAACAGATGAAGTGGACAAGTGAATGTGAGCAAGCAAAAACAAGCAAAAAAGTGAAAGAAGAAACACATATTATCTGGCGGGGGGGAGGGAGGGAAAGACATCTGGAATGTTGGCCATTTCCACATGGGGGTTTTAACACAGGGCAGAACGTCCTCCAGGAAGAACTCAATGTAGATCCGCACCCCAGCCCACTCCGGAACCACCCCAAGTGGTTGTCCAGTGTGCTTTTGAAAGACCTCTTAAAACAGGTCTTTCAAAAGCACGGAGCACGCCACTGAGAGTCTGCTCCCTTATGCAGATCCGCAGGCTCGTATTGGTGTGAGCCTGTGATCTTTCAGGGCTGGGCTTTAGGCTGGCGAGCTTCAGCGGTTGGTCGAGACCCTTGACCAACCGGAAGCCACCATTTTTGTCCCCAGAGCAGTGCGGAGTGGTGACCACACGCTGCTCCGGAGAAGTGTGGACCGGATCGGGGAGCCCAAAAGTTTGGTGACTGGCGTCATGGGGCGATTCCCTCACCCCATGCGGAAAAGGCCATTGTGTTCATTTCTGGGCACCACAGTTCAAGAAGGGTATTGATAAGCTGGTATGTGTTCAGAGAAAGGTGATCAATGGTATGGAATTCAAAATTTATGAGGAACAACTCAGAAAGTTGATGAGTATGTTTAAATTGGAGAAGACTGAAAAGTAACCTGACAGCCACCTTTGAAGAGATGTCACATAGAAGAAGGGAGGATGTTTTCCATTTCTCCAGAGATTAAAACTGGAAACCATGGGTTCAAATTACCAGAAAAGAGATTGCATCTAAACATTACGAAGAGTTTTAGTATAAGAGCTATTTGGCGGTGGAATAGACTGCCTTGAAGAGTGATTGACTCAGTATCTTTGAAGGTCTTTAAAACAGAGTTTGGATGGAGTGTTTTATTTGTGTATTCCTGCACGCCAGGCAATTGAACTCAATAGTCCTTGTGGTTCCTTTCAAAGATTCTATGATTTTAAGATGCTGCTTTCCCCTCATCACCCTGTTTACTGTGAACTCACCACTACACAAGGCACAAATAAGGTAAAGCTGCTGCTAACTACCTGAGGGAGTGGTTAAAGGTATTAAGCAAGACACACAGTCAGAAAACAAATGTATCTGAGGGGCTGAAATTCCCTGAAGGATGTTCTGAGCAATGAAGAATCTCACGTCTCTTCTTTGTTTCTTTAGAGTGGAAGTCTGGAGTGTCAGAACAATCTTTTGTCCTCAAAATTACAAACATGAAAGATATTTTTTCACATCCTTAATCTTGACAACACCCCTCAGTCCCAGATGTGCTTTCATTGAGCATGAGAGCCTGCAAGGACATTCTAATCATGTTCACTTGGACAAGACTAGTGTGCTTCATGCAACTGGGGACTCTACTTACTAGGTTAATTATGTGGGACCTTCTACCTTTGTTTTTGTGAACAATGAGTAGAGAGTCCCCCTGATCTTAGCCATCAACATGGAGGATTCAGGATTCAGGCAAGTGTAGGGATGTATGGACAAGTCCCTCAAAGAGCCTCTCTCTTTCTTTCTCCTTCTTATTTACCTAACTTTCCCCCACTTCCTTCGTCTGATTTTCTTACTTGACTTTGTTTCTTTATATTTCTTCTTACCTATCCTTTTCTTTGTCTACAAAAGATCACAGTGGTCTCATGGTGTAACCAATCCTAAATCAGGTTGCCCTTGAGACTCAACTTTAACTCAATGCCAATAGCTTATATAAAGGAGACTTGTGGTTTTTGTTAATGACTAGAGTTATTGTAAACAAATTATTATAGTTTTACAACCAACAAAGAGCACAGGAAGTTACTTTCACATAATTTTATGACTAATTATACTTTTTGGTTTTTCCTTTTTTTAATGATTTTTATAGTACTGTAATGATGGCATTTTTTGTACATGTATTTTGTTCACTATCATGATTTAGTCTATTAGATTTAGTCCAGAAAGATGCATCTCTTCTCTCTCTCTCTCTCTCTCTCTCTGGCCATTTCCACACAACATCATCATACCACCATAGCAGCAGTTTATTTCCAGGTCAGGAGTCATGTACCGCATGACATGGTGGCCATCCAGAAAAAATCAATTAAGCACTTCCTTTAGTGATTCAATCCCATCAGCCAGCTCACTGCAGAACCGTAATAGCACTTGATAGTACTTCCTCTTGTCATGGATCCAGCAGTGAGTGGGCTGTCCCTCCCTCAGTGACTCCCATGGCATGGTAACTTCAAAATCTATCACCTCTTCATGTTTATGTTAAAGTTCTCCTTTGAATTAAAACTTTTATTATTTTTTAAACACATTTTTAGGCATTATAGCATGAAAATGCAATAGTGTACTGGTATGTTTAGTATAGCTTCCAAAGGTGTGTGGGGGGGAGACAATCAGAGGCAGTGGGGTGAGGTGAAGGCAGAGAAAGGGAGTGGCCAAAGATGCTTCAGTGCAAGAAGGAACAGTGGTGGCAATACTGCTACTCATCAGCTGAAGGTGGGAGGGTGCAGAAAACAGCATTCCTAATCTACTACCATCACACAATTGGCAATGCCAGGATTGTAACAATACATAAAGCTAATGGCATTTAGTGTGGAAATGGCCATGTGTATTCCCTGGTAGCCATAAGAAACCATAGATTGGACTTTATGTATTCCACGATTTCACAGACACACACACACACACACTTTGCAGAGTTTTCCTAAAGGAGATTTAATTATACTTTTTAAAATAGTAGTGACCTATTTTTTCATGGTTTGCTGCTCCTCCTCCTCATCATCATCACCACCATCATCAGCTTCCAAATCATTTCTTCCTTCAGCAAAAAAAATAAAAAAAAATAAATCTTTTAGTATAATACATGAAGTCTTCCATCCTAGACATTTACCACGCAATCATATACATGTTTACTCAGAGGTAAGTCTTGTTGCATTCAGTGGAAATTGTCCTTAATAATCCTCATGGGATTTCACTGAAAATAAGTACGAGAACTTTGGAATTCCAGTAGTGTTTTCCTGATTTTGATATCTGTCACCTTCAGCTCTGCTCACACCAAGATTCTCCTCCTGGAAGATCCAAATATACCCTGATACAGTAAAGCTTTGAAGGGCCCACATTCTTTTCTTCCTGGCTTCCTTCCTCTTTTTCTTTCTTTCTGTATCGTTTACTGAGCCCCTTTGCTCTGTTCGACTTCACCAAATGACAAAGCTATTTGGAAGCCATAAACCTCCTTGCCCCCATGCAGTTATGGCATGCAACCAAAGACGGCTGAAGGGAAAATGAAGTCATAATCAACAGCAGCTGCTTATGCCTAGGATTCTCAAACAACTGTTCTAGGCTGGCTTGCTCTGTTTGTTTGTTTGTTTGTTTGTTTGTTTTCTCAAGCTTTGATGCTTCCGTGCCCTGAACAACTGACTCACTGCAGATCTTCATGATTTATCAGCTTAGGTAAACTGAGGAAGCCTCAAAGTGATCTTTCAGGATTTCTTTGTTGCCCACACCAGGACGTGACCTCCGAAAAGATGCAAGTGATTGACATGGGTCTGATTGCTGTTTGCTTGTTACTGTTTGGTGGTCAGGATCAAAGTGAAATGACAGTAATTTTCTTTACTCATGTATCATTATTAACTTGGTGCAAGGTTTTGTCATCAAAGCAGGGGGATGTACTCCATCCTTTAGAGGTTACTATTAAAATAGGGAATGGAAAGATCACATTTTATTGGTTTAGCCTTTCCCTGCACTGCCTATAAAAACAGACAGTGCTTTAAAATGTCTCACTAATGTTCATTTTCCTGAGGGTGGAGCTGACCTCTTGTCGTTTACAACTTGGCTGTTAGTTAGGACTAATTAACTTTGACTTTGTTGTTAGGATGGCCTAATCTGAGGTTTCATCTTAAATAATGTTGAAGAAATCCTGCCTCCAGCAGAAATACATGAACATTCTGAGCATTTGTACATTGGCCATATAAGGATGCTTTTAGTTTTGAGGCCTTTGTGCACAGAATTATTAAACTGTGCTTTTGCAAACTTGGGAAATTATTAACATTGATTTCAGTGAATGTGGTTGGCCCTACTCACATGGCTTTCCAAGTGGGCTGAACTTACGTGAATGTTTTGTGAGTTTGAGCATAGAGTGAACAGTCATCTGATTAACTCACTCTGTTTCCAATTCTTTTTTTCCCCTCCTTACAGTATGTGTGTAGACATTCTAATGTGCCACAACTGAGCATGGAAAAATGTTGAAAAACAAGAGTAAATCAAAATTAATTAGTAAATGAGTAAATCAGTGCCACTGTGTATGTCAAACCATGCATAGACCTACTGCTGCCATAAGCTTGCCTTGGGAGCATTTTTAGTGCTTAGAAAAGGTAATATTAAATATAGTCATACAGCAGGTCTGAATGAAAGGTAGGCAAGGATTTTGTCCAGGATCTTGAAACTTCAGGATCTGTGGCCAGTGAGAAACTTAGGCCCTTTCTGCACGAGGAAGTTAAAACAGGCCAAGGCGTCCTGGCACGGAGGTTGTCCACACCTTGGATCGGACTAAGTCTGGACTACTTACCTTAGTTCCGCACCTTAGTCCGATCCAAAACGCCCCGAAGTGGTCCTCCAGCACACTAAGTGAAGACTGGAAAAATCTGGTCTTTCAATCTTCTGGAGTGTACCATTGTGTTCCTGTTGACTTGTGCAGATGCATAGGCTCGCATCAATGTGAGCCTGCAATCAGCGGAGGGTGAGCTGTGGGCATGGTCAGCATCAGCAGTTGGTACAGATCCACGAAGAAACAGGAAATCACCATTTTCAGCCGGAGTAGTGCGGATCTAAAGACCTCACGCTGCTCTGATTTGCTCTGGACTAATGGAGGAGCCCTGCAGAAGGGCTTAAGGGAAAGTCCATGTTACTTCGGACCCAGAAGAACTGGTAAGTAATGGCACAGAGCAATTCACTTGCCTTGTGCGGAAAGGGCCTTGATGAACTAATCTGGATTGTGGCAAGTCAACCTACAGGGTCCTTGCCAAGTGTTGGTGAGAACATGGACATGAAATATAAGTTCCTGTTAGTATCAGGCAATATGAAGTCTTGACATTACAGCAGAGGGATATGTGATCCAGAGGTTGAACCACCGATTATATAATCTTTTACCGTGATCTAAGCTGTCTAGGTCAGATGGGAGTTGCAGTACTATGCATCTAGATGGCCACATTTTCCCTGGCGTGCTTTAGACTGACCTCTTTGCTTAGACTGACCTCTTTCTATGGTCATGGCTTTCTGCTTCATTCGGGCACAAAACAGGTGTGAAGAACAATTAGGATTATTCAGTGGTTCCCAAGTGTTCACAAAGCAACAAAGTAGTTTTAGTAGGAGGAGAAGCAAAGTAGTTTTGGAGAGCCAGCATGATGTAGTGGTCTGAGTGTTGGTCTGTGTCTCTGGGAAACCAGAGTTCAAATCTCCACTGAGCCATGGAAACTCACTGGGTGATCTTGCGCAAGTCATATTATCTCAGCCTTAAAGGAAGGCAAACCTTCTCTTAAGAATTCTTGCCAACAACAACCACAATGTAGTTTTGTTGGTCCTTCCAGCTAGGTTCACCAGTTTTTTTTTCTTGTTCAAAGTAGTCTACTTTTTTCATGCTGAAAGTTAAGATTTAGCTTCTAAAGTACTGCTGATGTCAGGGCTGACAGATCCCTTCATATCTAGGTTTGTCAATGTTTGTCCATAGCCCCAGAAAACCCCATTCCTGACATAACTGAAATACTATGGAAGTGCAGGCTGCCAAATAAAAAAAAAGATGAAAAGAAAACCTGGTTGGTCTGTTATGGCCTTTGAGCAGCAACATGCTTACAAAAAGTCAGCAACCAGAGTGCTTCAGAGCAGGGAGATAAGCAGAATCACCTGCTCATGTCTGCAGATGAAGCATCTGTTAAAGACACAGCCAGGGTGACTAGCTGAAGAGCAGATGGCACCATTACTGCATATGCTCTTGCATCCTCCAAGCATTTGAATGACAGAACAGAATAATCAAAGATGCCTTTGGCCAGGGATGCATATATTGGCATAGTATGAATTTGTAGACATCTGCAGAGTTCAACTCCCAGCTCATGCCTCTCTGCCAGTAAGGGAAGGAAGGCAATAGTACTTGCCCAAGAGGAGAAGGCAGTGGGGAGTGTCCAATGCAAACAATCAATAGAAGTGCTGAGCCCAGTCAAAGTCAAGGTCTAATCCAAAAGATTCAGAATGCCAAAGGTCTGTCCAAACAGGGTCAAGAGAGATGGAATTCAAGAGTAGTGAGGGCTTGAGTAGAGATTTGCTACAAGCAAACAGCAAGCCACACCAAGAGACTTATAATGCCAACAGAAACATTGTCGTTGTTCTGTTTTCTCAGTCTCAGCAAAACAGCTTCCCTCTGATCTGCTCATTTTTGCCTCCACCATGATTGGAGGCTGGGGGGCAAAGGTGGATCTAATTCCTCTAGATCATTTCTGGTGTCTTCTCCTTCTGGCACTGGTTGCAACAACTCCATCTCAGCTTGTCTTTCAGCTGATGATAAGCTGGTAAGGTAGTTTGGTTTATCACTGGCTCTGTTTCTGGCACAATCATTTGCTCATCAACCTCTGAGCTGTCATCTGTCACAACATCCTCACTTTCTTACTCTTGTTTTTGCTCCATGCCTAGCTCTGATGTATTTTGTTTTATAGGAAAGGAAGAAGATCTGTCCCTTTCTGTAGCTTTGCTTATTTCTGTTAGTTGTGCCCATATCCAAGTGCAGGTTTATAAATTATGTTAAATTTAATAGAATTTAACTATAATTATATTTAATTTGATATATTGTGAAAAAGTATGTTTAAACTGTACTCAAGCTTGGACTAAACTATGATTATTATTATTGTTTTTGCTAGCATTTTTAGAGTATGCATTTTTCTATGTGCAGTTCTCAAATGTTGTGCATTGTTGGATGTATCAATAGCTCCCCATCCATCTCAGGATTCTGCATCCACACCATGGATAGTTTAGGAAATGTGAACTGAGATAAGCCCCATGAAGGTCAGACTGAAAGGATTCACTACACATCAGTACACTTGGCAACACTAAATCGTATCTATGCAGTGCAGTCTTATGTATACTCAGAAGTAAGTCTTGTAGATTTTAACGGTGCATATAGCACGGCAGCTTTTTACTTTTCAAGCAAAATTCTGTTTTACTTCTTTGGAAATAGCAACTATCTTTCTATTGGTCTGCAAAGATATATTGCAATTTAATGTGCAAGCAATGGGTGAACCCTAAAAAATTGGATGAAACTGTTCGAGTGTTTGAGCTTCATAACAGGGAAACAATTTATATAAAAATGGCAGTCCAAGATTCTATGGTGGATTGTGCCCAGTGTCATGCTGTAACATTATTCCTTATAAATATTATTTAATGCTGCTTTTTAAAAAAGTTGGGTAATGAGGACTAAATAATTTGCCATCATTAATTTTTAATGATGTCATTAATTCCCACAATGTTTACTCTGTGGTGACTATTTAAAAAAAATGTTATCACTAGCTTTATACATCAGCGAAGGAGAACCACAAACAATATTTCACTTGATCGTGATGGTATTGTAATTCCAAATGGACATGTAATGCAGAATCACATGTTTAAATTATGCTGGAATTACAAAAATGACCATATCCCTCGTAGATATACAAAGAAATAATTTAACTGGGTAATAAATTTTGAGCAAACAAGCATCTTTAACAGCAAAAAAGACATAGGTGGGATTTGTATAATGGCCCGAAAAGTGGTTTTAATGTGACTTTCCACTTTCATATATCAATTAGATCAACACATTAAGCATTGATTTAACCCAAGCAAAAAGTTAAATAATTCAGGGTTTGGTTTTGTTGCAAAATACAGGCTGTCATCCTGTAATTATTCTTTTCTAAACTATTGTTTGGGTAAAATTTGCATCTCTGCTGTGCTAACATAAGACAAATCCCCACTATGAAACTAATTACAATGAAGTGAGGTGCCAAATGAAAAAAGAAAATCCAAAATTCAAAATCCAGAGGCAGGCAATATATTTATTAACACAAAGTGTACTTCCATAATAGTGCAGAAGTTTTTGAATGCTTTAGAACTCTTTGCCAGGCTAGGTGATGAAAGTTAGAGTGGAGAGGGAACTCAACATTTGTCAGGATGTATTAAACCATGAGGTCTGTGACTGAAAGTCACAAGATGAAGAATGCAACTTGAAGAGTCACTGGTAGGCAAAAGGTATCACGTGACAAATACCTATGACTTCTGGGAAGAAAACATAATAGTAAATCTCCATAGGCTGCCACAGGGAAAGCACAAGCCTCTATTTGACATAATGAGGTTGACTGTATAATGCTATGCACGTCTTCACAGAAGCAGAACTCATTGAGTTCCATGGGGCTTACCCCAGGTGAGCGTGTATAGGATTATAGCTTTATCATCCAAACTTCCTCCTAAGCAACATGCATGGGGCTATTTTATTATTCAAAGAAAAGAACTGGACATGGAGATGATCCAACAAACACAAGTCCAACCATCCATAGTTTCTTTTTGAATAGAGGAAGAACCATCCAAATGAAATGAGATCAGCTCAAAGGACACTGGTTAGTCATATCTGATTAGAATTTCTTGCTCTCCTTCTTCATCAACATTATAGCCTTTTCTGCTCCTCTGTTCTCTGTGAGCCTACTTTCCAGATAGCCCTTATTTGACCATCCTCTTCTAAAAGTACCTGATCCCATCTGATGTTGGAGGCTAAGCAAGGTCAACTCTAGTTAGTACTTGGATGAGAGACCACCAATTAATATCAGGTGCTGTATAGGAAGTAATTGGTAAAATGCTCTTTGAATATTCCTTGCCCAAAAATACTCTATGAAATTCATGAGCTTACCAAAAAGCCACAGGTGACTTTAAGGCATGTACACATACACACAATGCAATTCAGATATATGTATGTGTGCATATATATATATATATATATATATACATACATACATACACATATACATATACATGAATGAAATATATTTGAGGGTGTTCCTGCATGGCAGGGGGTTGGACTGGATGGCCTGTGTGGTCTCTTCCAACTCTACATTTCTATGATTCTATGATTCATACATACACACACACACACACACACACACACACACACATATCTGAAGTATATATCTTATTATATCAAGGAGAAAGTTACACTAAGCTTCTCAGACATCCAATTTCTTTTGTTACGTGTAAAAGAGATACAGTTTTTTCTTACAGTTATATCCCTATTGTCTTTCATGGTGCTAAGGAATGAGGTTCTTTCCCTCTTTCCATTTTTATCCTTATAATGGTTTAGGCTGAGAAACAGGGCAAGGTTTCTTAATTTTCCCCTATTCCAAAATCATATTGTTTCCTGAACAGGTAACCTATTTTCTATTCATAAAACAGTTTTCTCCAACGAAAATATCCATTTGTTTTTCTACACAGGATAAGTCCCCTACAATACTTCAGGACATTCAAATACATACATAATAGTGTATGTGGGATTTTGGGGTTTGTAGTGTACCGAGGCCAAAGAGCTCTCTGGCTGAGAATTCTAAAGGCCCCTCCCTAAACTGCAAACCGCAGGATTCCACAGGATGTTGAAAGTGGAATAATAGCACTATAACAGTGTAATGCAGAAATGGCCTCTGTTTCCTCATGCAGTAGGAAGAGAACAATCATAATTATTCATCCATGCTTAGGAGGATGAAATAGTCAATGGTTTTTATCCTTACATTCTGGCAGTAATAAAGAGACCCTGGGTGCATCATACACACTCAGCCCTAGAAAACACTGTGATAGGTTCACCTTAGGATCACCACTACAACAAATAGATCGACATAGTGTGACCTCTGGGCTACATACAGTCTGTGCAAACCCCAAATATGGCCTCTGAAGTCCTCTTGAAATCCCACAAGTTTTCATTTTTTTAAAAATGGGGCTATTGGAGGGATGGTTGCCAAAAGTAACCAAAACCAACAGAAAAGGTGGTGGTTTGCCTCCCCTAGCCCTCCAAAGTTACCCCAAAAGAAAAAAAAGACTGAAAAATCACCCAAAATGGTGGGTAGAAGTGACATTGCCCCACTTCAGATGCACTGACATTAACCAGTGTGATCTGCCAGGCGGGAACAGCCAGAGAAATGACCCCTACCCCAGTACAGTTGGCCACCCCTCCTCTAGTAAAACCAACAACTGCAGAACTGAGAGAGAGCCTTTCAGTTCACCTTTGAAAGTGCTGCTCACTGCCTCACTACTAAGTTCATAAGGCAGAAGGGAGAAGGCCTTTTCAGTTGTGGCACTTACCCTATCACATTCTCTCTCAAAGATATATATGACTAGTGCTCTGTATAGCTATAAAGACTTTAAGATCAGAACTGTTTTCCTTAGCTTTGAAATGAAAATATTATTAAGATATTTGCTGCTCATTCTGCCTTTCACTATTTCACTCTAGTAATTGTATTTTAATGGACTGGTTTTAAAATGGTTTAATTAATTAATTTTGTAATTTTGTTCAAGTTAGTTTGAACAGTGATGACTTCCTAACTGGGAGAAGAACTATATAGCCTGACTTAATTTCAACCTATTGAAGGCTTTAGTTGTCTCCAGAGTGTTAGGAGAGACACATCTAAAGTCTGCAGCTTTTGGATGTGTGCATTATTCAGTCTCTGTTCCACTGGCAGCTCTCCTTGGTTCTGGATCCTTGGCTGAACTTTTGCTTCACCTTCACCATTCTCTTTACAGACTCTACCTTGGATACAACATGTTGTGGTTTGTGATCATCCACTAGTACAGTACTTAATATGTTTTACCCTCAGTATTTTCTGGGAAACCAAATAACTTTGCAGATTACATTGAGATAGAAATTGGATTAAAATAGACTGAGAGCCAGTGTGGGGTAGTGATTTGAGCATTGGACTATGGCTCTGGAGACCATGGTTTTTGAAACACTTTTTGGCCATGGAAACCCACTGGGTGACCTTGAGCAGGTCACATTCTCTCAGCCTTGGAGGAAGACAAATGCACCCCCTCCCCAAGCAAATACAAATCTTGCCAAGAAAACCCTGTGATAGATTTTCCTAAGGGTTGCCATAAGTCAGAAATGACTTGAAAGCACACAAGAAGAACAAGAAATTGGATTGAAATAGACACAACTTTTATTGGTCACAGCTCCAAAAATCTGACATGACATGGCATGGCATGAGCACTGCTTCCTACTTGGGAAAACATTAAAAGCAGAAGAAAGATCTGGCCCACAATGGTGTGGTATGGAGTGGTATGTTGGGCCATCTTGGAAAGTGCTGTGTGTTTCAGACAAGCCACTTAGTTAGCTAGGTCCAGCCTACCTTAAGGGAATCCCTCACTGGGCAGCATGGAGATTATCTCTGCTTTAAGTTAGAGACTCCAGGCTCGCCAGCGTGAATATCTCTTATCCAGCACATAATTTCCAATGTCTGAGATATGGGCATATCAGCTTTGAGCAACTCTATCAGTTTGTGGAGAATTTCTAGATGCTGTATCACTTGATCCCAAAAGAGGCAACAAAGATAGGTGCAGGTCTGGACAGGTGAGAGCCATTGCAAAGCCCAGTTGAAGACAACATGCCATTTTGGAAGACACTGATACATCCAGTGACTACAGATTGTGGCTATAGATTTAAATGCATGTCAGTCCAGAACCTGTGGCTAGTAGAAAAGGATCAGCCATAAGAAATCCACAGTTAGTGTATCTATATCCTGGCAGACAGAGGATTTGCATCTGCAAACAGCATAGCCCCTGAGGCTTCTGCAAATATCATAGCCTCATTCCCACAAAAGAAGATTCCAAAATATAGAGCTAGAGTCTTGAAGTAAAGAAGAATGAAAGACCACTTACCCAAAATCCTATGACTAATTAAATTTGAATTACTTAATCTGGTTTAAAACCCAGTATTTGCCATTAGTCAAAATATGAAGCTACATTTCATCATACCATTAGTACCCTTACCCTTTGTTATTGTTATGATGTACAGCTGCAAACACTGTTTGCCATATTTCTCATCTTTCTTGTCACCCTTGCCAAGAGAAAGAGAGAATCCAACATGTTGGGACTTGCTGTTCACCAACTGGCAAACCCTGGATTACCAAATTAAAACACCAAAGCCATCAGGTCTTTCTTTCTTTCTTTCTTCCTTTCTTCCTTCCTTCCTTCCTTCCTTCCTTCCTTCCTTTCTTTCATTTGTGCAGGAAACCTTTGCAGAAATCTAGTATTTTCTCCCTTTGTAAAATGAAGCACAAACACAGAAAGTAAGCACAGAGGGACAAAATCATTGATGCAAAGAATGCAGAGACAATGCCACCCAGTGCTTCTGCTTTTGAAAAGTCTATTCCGTGAAGCAAAGTCAGAGAAAATATATTTTTGTATAAAAAATATCATTCATGGCACATTTTTCCAGGGACGATGGGCTTGTTAATGATCATATCAAATAATCAGAGAGGTATTAGCTCTCTCCATTCTGTGATGGAAAATTTCCACATCTTTCCCCTACCCCAAGCAGAGGATGTTTTTGTTTTTGTTCTCATGGTGGTGATGGAGAAAGAGGTTCACCGAAGGCAGAGAGGTGGCCACCGACTGCGTCCCACAAACATTTTATGAATGTTTATTTAACGCTATGGTTTATGAACATTTATTGGAGAGGCTGGTGGAATGACATTGTTTTTCATAGTGAGTATTCTTGTGTTCATCTGTTATGCTCCCAATTTTGTAAACATTGACATTTGCAGGTAAATGTTAACAGCCTCAGTTTAATTTTGTGAACATCCAAAACCAATCTATCTCCTCACTTCAGGGAACACTAACAAGCATATTTAATTGACCAACAGTATTTACAGGTGGAATTTTTTAAAGTGTTTTGACATCTACAAATTTGCCCTGGAACTCTCAAAATTTAGAGCGCTCCTATACAGACCTTTATGTTGATACATGATGAATATATACAATCCAAAGGCATCCCGCTTGGATTAACATGTTTCAGTGGGAAACCGTACAAAAGCCCCCTTTCCTCCCCCCTTTTGCTTTAAAAGACCAATATTTAAAGGGTGTTGATTTATGTAAATCAATAATTTATCAACTTGTTCTCATTCTCTGCTGCTAGCCAGATGCTTCCAGGTTTCCATTGCCAGACGATGTCAGCTGTGAAGCATAATGGCCTTGTGCTGCATGCAGAAATAAGAACATAAATATTTTAAAAATCCTGCTACAGGAAGTAAGGGGAATGGGGTGGAGAGGCAAGCAGGCAGGGAGAGATTTTACTGGTTTACTCAAGGACTAGCACAGGTCTACATATTTTATGGCTTAGCTTTATCCACAGTAGAGACAGTGGCATCTCTTTGGCTGATTAAAAAAAAAGAGAGAGAGAAGAAGGCACCCTGCTAACAAGGGCTGGAACGTGGAAGTCTTTCCATGGCAATTTGTTGAAGAGATCTGGTAGAAACTTTCTAGAATGTGAACACCCGGCAGAGTGTTCCTCTGGTTTTGGTTGGCATGGCAACCAGTACAAGACTATTCGACATCAGTAGGTTTGAAAAGGTTCAGGCCTAGCTGAAGATCCATTTGGACATATAAATTCATTTTCTTCTTAAAAATGCCAGAAATCTCTTCCTTGGAATCTTGATAGGTAGAACTAGTACTTAACAGAACTGGTACCTTAAGGTTTTGTGTTGTTTTTCAAACAGCAGTTTTAATCATTTCAAGATGCAAAGAAATCAAATGTGGGCAATGAAATTGCTAACATGTTACCGAGAAGAGGATCCTTAGGACATCTGTTAACAGGATGCAAGGGTAGAAGAGCATGTTATTATCAAGGTTTAATATGTTGATTACTATGAGGCACCAGTGGACAAATCACTAATTATACAGCATCATTATTTACTATTAAATATGTAAAAACTGCATATTTTAACCTTCTCTTTCTCCTCTTTCCCCCTTCCATCATTAGGTAAGATTGCTGCTTTCACGGTATCACTTTTCTTCCCCAGTATATGACAAAAAATATTTGTTCTGGATTAATAACAACAACAGCAACAGCAACAACAGAAAGGCAAGCATTACGACATAAGAACAAAAAATGACAGATAGGGAGATTAAAAAAATCTCACACAACAGAAACCCCACTATATTATTATCATATCTTTTGTTTGTTTTTTCCCCTAAATGGAAATCCATACACATTTTCCATAGGTATTTTTCCTAAAACGTGTATTTCCATATACATGTCTCCATGACATTCATATACAGTTCCATAAGTATTTTTCCTCAATAATATATAGCTCACACACATTTCCAAATGTACACATTTTGTATGAATTTTTCTCACAAATTAATATATGTTTAGATGTACACATACTTTGCCTCCATTTTTTCTCTCTCTTTCGTTTGCCTTGTCTTTATGCACAGTTTGGAAATTCCACAAAGAAAAGACTAATCATCTTATACCTTGTAAAACCTCATGAACGATAGTGGTTCTCTGTTTAGTTCAGTTTTGTATGTATTTAATCATAAATCAATGAGAGTTGGCATAGTAGAGTGGTTTGAATGTTGGGCTATGACTTGAGAGACTAGAGTTTGATTCCCCAGTCAATCATTGGAAACCCACTGAGTGGCCTTGGTTGTGTCACACACTCTCAGCCCCAGAAGACCCATGATAGGTTTGCTTTAAGGCCTTCATAAGTTGGAAAAACTTGAAGGCACACAACAGCAACAATCATAAGTCAATTCTGCCCAATTTATGCATCAGTTTTCATTTTATAAACAGACAGATTTTGTAACACAGTTTCACCAAACCCATGCATTTTAATGCATTTCTCAAAACATATATTGGATTCTCTGAGAATTGCAGTTTTCCCTACTGTATGCATTTCTGTAGACAATTTCAAAACAAGGAGCTGAATCACAACATATGAAGAACTATACAATCCAAAGGATAATTGTGTTCCAATTCATTTACTAGTCTGGGAAGTGAAAATTGAGTTGCTTCACTTAAAAATGCAGACCAAACAAAATTGTCTTTCATCCTTGCCCCTGAAAGGGGCTTAATTCATATACAGGTTCCTAAGCTGTCAAAATACACTTTGTTATCCATGTATTTGCATCATTTCAGTATTTAATTCTGCTTTTGTTTGTCATGGAAGAGTTAAGGAGCTATGAAGGACCCCAAAGATCTGACTTCTGGCTAGTGGAAAGCTTGGTTTAGTTTCTATGGTTTCGTCAGGTACAGTCCAGCTATTTCTAAGTATGCCTTTGTGCTTTTGAAAAATAAAAACTAAGGTTTCCAAGAAAATAGAGAAAAATATAACTCTCTCCTTGGAGGAATCTGATTATATATATTAAATAAATAAATAAACAGGCCACAGAGTAGAACAAGTATATATACATGAATTTAGCTTGACCAGATTTTTTTGACCTTTGGTAAAGAGAAGTCTGGAGAAGGATGAGAATCACTGGAGCTAGGAATTGCACAGTTCTCCAGATGTTGTTGGACTGCAATTCCTGGCATAAATCTTTGGCTATCTTGGCTAGATATGCTGGGACTTACAGCTGAATTATATCCAAAGGGCTGCATGATTTTATTTCCTGGTCTGGACACTTAAAAATCCATGAACATTTAAGGGAGTTGGAAAAATACCTAGCCCTTGTGGTTGGAGCTAGTATTATATAGAGGTCTGAGTGTTGGACTACAACTCCAGGAGACCAGGGTTGGAATCCTTGCTCAGCCATGGAAAGATGGTATAGTGGGGAAGCGTTGGACTATGACCCTGGAAACTAGGGTTTGATTCCCTGCTCTTCCATGGAACCCCACTGGGTGATCTTGGGTGTGTTACACACACACAAGCCCTTTCTGAAGCACCCTTGCATCCCGCCATGGGGATGGGAGAAGGACAGAACCATGACAATGTCATGCAGAAGTGTCCTCAAGCAGCACAATCACAAGTTAAATCATTGACAGGTTTTCGCTGTCAATGATCTACTATCACACCACCATCCCACACTTACCTGTCTTGCAGAAGGGCAGGAAGTGCTATGGTGGCACTTCTTGCCCTAGTGCAGTGTTACCCTGTTTTCTGGGGGTCACATGAGGGACACCTAAATGTGCTCCAAATTATATAAGTTGGGGAAATTAGCAAAGAGTACAAGCTAGCAATACGAGAGGCAGGGCAACGGTGCAAGATCTTTTACCCAATGTCTACGGGATCAGGCCGAGTCAAGAATTGAATTGAAAACAGAATTGAAATAATAATTGTGATCTTTATTAAAATACAGTCAAACAGTGTATGCAGCACACTCACTCAGATAACTAGAGAAATAAAAGTTGGAGTGGGATAGAGGGATTTTTAGAGGAGTTGTTGGTTTGGGTAATACTACACCTGTCCTGAAGCCCAGGTAGTCTGCAGCAGAAGTTCGGAGGTATGGAGTTCTCAGTACGTCGGACTGAGGGGAAGGCTCACCAAGCAAAGCAGCAGCAAGGCGGGATAGAAGTTGGGAGCAATCCAAAGAAGCTCTCAGAGTCAGGGGTTCTTATAGGGGAAAATGTGGCCATAGGCTAGTCCGTACTTGGGGAAAACAATGAGTTTCGGGCTGGAGACAAAGCCTCCAAAAGGTCAGAATTTAGCATGATTGAGTTAAGTCCGAACTGACAATAGGGTAGACAGTATGCAAACGTAGAGTGCTTGACAGATGAGGATTCGTCTAATCAAGCTGCCTGCTCAGGGCAGGGAGTTCTTTGTAAGGAGCATGCATACATAATAGAGTACTTGCCTTTGAGGTCTCCTGAAGTGGCGGGACGGCTATTTCTGACCAGCCTGTATCGCTTGGAATATTACAGCGATTAGCGGCCGTGCCTGTCTGCGAGCTTGTCCGGGGGACCTCGCAGCACATGGAGAGGAAAAGGTAAAGAAGGCCAAATTATTGATATCAAAGTGATATCTGATATCCCACAAGTCCGGGCTAGAGACTACAGTAACAGCAGCCTGGGAAAGTACTCAGCTGTGCTGCAGAAGGAAAAGGCATGTCCATTGCATTCTCTTCCACAAGAAGCAAGTCCCACGTGGAGGGGAGTGCTGTCGTCATGCCCCCCTCCTGGCAGAGCTGCTGTTCGGATCACCACCTGATGCCATCACAAGAAGGTAAGCTGTGGAAAGGGCCTTAGCCACAGAAAACCCCATGATAGGTTATCCTTTGGATCACCATAAAGTAGAAATGAATTGAAGGCACACAACAATAAACAACAAAGCCTATGATTTGAGTTGACTTCAGAGTCAACTTGAAGGCATATAACAGCAATAACATTCAGACTGATAAGTGATCTCTCAAACATGCAGCTAAAATAAGTGTGCAGGAATACAGTTCCTTAATACAAATAAGGATGCAGTATTCTTGCCGTGGAAATCTGCATTAATGGGCAGAGATAATTGGGCTGAAGACATGACGAGCAAGAAGCATGTCAGAGGGAGACTCGTAAACAATGATGACTGGAATATTTGAAGCAAACAAAATAGCGCTGAATGCATTAGAAAGAGAGACATATAATGTGGAAGTCATGTTGAATGTGGTTCTTTTCCTAAGATTTTTTTAAAAATCCTTTTTTTTTTTTTTGGACTTCATATTCCTGAACCCCCAGTCAGCATGACTACTAGCCATGATGACTGCAAAGTTCTATGAGTTGTAGCGTGAAAGAGGAATTTTTGCAAAGTCATTTTGATCCTCTCTGGGAAGCTCCATGCCAGTGGTTTACTATGCTGTAAGATTTCCCTCTCTGAAAACACATATTTAAATACTCAGTTGTTTTTATTTTATTTTATTTTGAGATTTGAACTTTGGAAACATTGAAGAAGTTGGCCAGGAACAAATTTAGCTGGTGAAGACCTAATATCTGTCCAGACATTATTCAAGGAAGTGCAGAGCAAGAGTATCATAATTCCAAAAATCAGCATTCCTCAGAACATCCTGACTTTAAATGTGGACTTTATATCATATCATTGATATATCATATCAACGTTTCGAACATTGTTCTTCTTTTATTTATATCAACAGACCACAGAGCTGCTTATTTCTAGGTGAATCATGCCCCAATAATTTTATGAAAATTACAAATAATTGTATAGTAATTAAATCACTAAGAATTGCACAATAATTTCAAAAATTGTTTGCTGCTTCAAGGTGAAGTGAGTTAATATTATTAACACATTTCCTGTGGCTGCCCTTGTGTTCAGGTTCTCCTTATACAACCAACAGAACAGAGCAGAGAAGGATAAAACAGAACCACAGTGATAATATACTGTTGACTGCATCACAATTCACTTGCCCAAATGCATCTGATCTCCCAAGTCTCTAAACCCAGCTTTCCTTTTTAATTAACAAATATCAAACTGTTGGCGACCCCTTTTCAACACAGTGCTTCCAGTCACACTTTCTAGTTATCCTTTAATCAAAGAAAGCTGTTTTAACATCCTCACCTGCAGGGTCAAACACACATCCCTATTGTTTGCTGGCATGATTCAGAAATAAATCTTCTTCCTGGTGAAGATCCATGTCATTTTAAACTAACAAGTTCATTCTTGAGAGAACTGAATAGTACATGATTATCCCTATGAACAGATTTATTTCACAGTTGTTTCTGGTTGCTCTTTTTTTCTTTTTCAAAGGAAATTTACTTTGAGATAACTAGGTAGTATATTAGAGAGAGAGGTCTGAACAATTAGTACAATTTTATGAAGACCATATATCAGTTTGTTCCCGTGATGAGGTGATTGCTCCATCATAGGCTCAGGCTGGGAATTAGGTTCAGAAAACCTAACTCAGAGGTGGGCAACTGAGGATGGTCCAGGGTTCACACCCTTCCCAATTTCACATACACCTCTGGACTCTAACAAGAGATATGCATCCCTGTGGAAGAAACCAAAGAAGATCATTACAGGAAGATCATTACGGCTGTGTCAAAATGAAATTTCAGGCCAAAGGAAGTTTGATGAAGGGGATCACAACTTTTTTTTAAGAATAGCCTCCTGCAGTGTGATTCTAAAACTTTGTTTTAAAAAGTTATTATCACAGGAAGAGTTGAAAGGATATCAAGGAGGAATCTGGAACTGCCTGGCTAGCCTTTGGGTATACATATGGCCACGGCCTGCACAATTCCTACCTCTGACCAAACTGTCTTCCTTCCAGTTCAGAAAATAGCTTGAATTATCAAGCACATTCTCAGCCATACTGGAACTCAGCCATACCGGAACTCATGAGTCTGGGAGGATGTCAAGATTCTATTTCTTCTCCCACTCTGTCAGTCTTTCTAACTGATCTACTTATATTTTTAGCACCATCAGTAATAGTGGTGGCAGTGGTGGAATGGAGGGGGAGATTGCTCTCTTAATCCCAGCAATCAATGGGTAGAAATGGCATTTCCTAATAAATAACTTGCAGCCATAGCAAACAATTGGAGGAAGTGGGAAGACTTAAGCATGGAAAAAAGAGAAAATGAAAACTACTGTTTATTGGGGATTAAAATATGAGCCTAGAGAATGTCCACCCAACATAGAGATGAGCATTAGTAGCTTCATGTTTTTGAGCTGGGAAATGGAACCTATCACACAAGGTCTACAGCAAGATTAACTGTGTAGGAGTTATATGAGGCAGGATAGAATCATAGAATTATAGACTTGGAAGAGACCACAGGGGCCATCCAGTCCAACTCCCTGCTATGCAGGAACACACATCAAAGCATTCCCAACAGATGGCCATCCAGCCTTTGCTTAAAAACCCCCAAAGAAGGAGACTCTGAGGCAACAAATTCCATTGCTGGACAGCTCTGTCCGTCAGGAAGTTCTTCCTGAGGTTCAGGTGGAATCTCTTTTCCTGTAGTTTGAATCCATTGCTCCTTGTCCTAGTCTCTGGAGCAGCAGAAAACAAGCCCACTCCCTCTTCAACATGACATCCCTTCAAATATTTAAACATGGCTATCACGTCCCCTCTTAACCTTCTCTTCTGCAGGAATTCTTCTTCTTTGCTGTATCATAGATGAACAGAGCATTCCTGAGATGCAAGCATACTATCCTGACTTACATTCATCACATCTTGTCAAAACTTACTATCTGCCTGAACCCATGGTTTTAAGTACGTGCTCCAGGAAAGTATCAGAAATGTTTCTTTCTCAGTATATGTGTTCCACAGCCCCTGAGCAGTATTAGGTTATGTACGGGCAGTATTAGGCAATGTACTAGGATATTTTGGTGGCTCTCTGCCTCTTCCAGTCTCCTTGATATCCCTGTTTTGTCCAAAAAATAGGATGATATGCTTTTTCTTGAATACCCCAGGAGTGGCAAGGTTGTACCCACAGGAACACTTCTCAATACTTTAAAATGTTTTCCAAAAGTAGACTCCCAGCCCTTTTCAGAACTAGAAGTAGACTTTCAGCACTTTTTATAGGCTTTTGTTAGACTTGGTGTGGAGAAAGGCATTTTGGTTGTCTGTACAGAAAATCTGCCAATTGCTCACAATTTGGCCAATGAACCCACTGCAAGTCTAAGAGAGGGTTGAACAAGTGCAGCCTATGGACCACAGGTGGACTTAAGGGATGTTTCCTGGTTCCCAGAGGTTAAAAATAAATCTAACCTCCCCTCCCCAAATGTCTCCAAGCACCCTCTGGGGTCAATTGAGGCATTTTGATCACATTCCCCCAGGATATTTTAGGCTCAGGGGAGACCTTTTTCAAAAAAACAGGCAGTGCACAGGAAGTGAATCCTGAGTTACTTTCTGTTGTGAGAAATGTTTCTCATAGGCCTAATATTTATGCATGCATGCATGTATTTGATTTATATCTCACCTTTCTCCCACTATGATACCCAATATAGAACCCACAATGGCCCAAGAGCCCCAAAAATATAGGAAAAATGCCTCCCATATGCCCTAGATGGTGTTTGGGGGCATTTGACTACAAGATTTGATTTTTTAAATGTTTGATGTGGTGGGGATAAAATCTATGAGGTCTCCTGCCTCTGAAAACTGCCTACCCCAGTCTTAGCCAAACATTCAAAGAAAATTACTATAAAATGTTTTATAGATGGCATCTGACCCCAGCAAAACTTGCAAAAATGTAATGACAGATGCTGGAAATGTAAAACAGAAAGAGGATCATTTTATCATTACTGGTGGCAATGCAAGAGGTCTAAACATTCTGGAAAAAAATATAGAGATTACAAAAGTTATTAAAAAAGATTTCCTATGTGATCAGAATTTTATCTCCTCAATATGCTTAATATTATAGAGGATTATATTGGAAAACAGTACAACAAAATCCTATTATACATGGTCACTAAGGCAAGGATATTATATGCCAGAGAATGGAAAAAGGAAGAAGTACCCAAAATTGCTGATTGGCTGATGGAAATATATGATGTTATGGAGACAGATAAATTGACTAAGGTCCTGAAAGGCCAAACTACAGATACCTTTAGAGAGCACTGGGAATGTTTAAGTAATCATTTAGAGCAGAAATGAGAAGAGGTCTTAATAGTTGCTTTGAAAGCATGAATACTGTTTAGATAACAAATTTAGAAAACAGAAAAAGTATAGGAAATTATAGAAAGTATAGAAAGATTAAAGATACTAAATTTCTAGATATATAAAATATACTTGGTACTAAGATTACAATGATTAAGATTATATAAAGATTAGGCAATCAAGATTTCTAAAGTATTATAAAGTATTGTGGGGAAATATGCCTGTGAAACTAATGGGCAAAGTATGTACTAATTCACATGTATGTATGTTCAATGTATTGTCATATATAAGCTATGTTTGTACTTAATCTATGGTTTGAGATATGAACATATATGGAAGATTGTAAATGAATGAATGAATGAATGAATGAATGAATGACAAAATTGACTACTCCATTCTAAGGTATCTCCTTATATCATAGCTTATGAATCTACGGTCACCTCCTCAGACCTTTTCTAGCCCTTCTTTTCCCTGCCCTGCCTTACCATTTTGATCTACCCATTCATAAGAGTAGAATTTGTTCTGACCTCACACAGCTACCGTATAGGATGACTGCAAGAGTACAGCCCTGCAATCCAGGTCTAACTACTACTACAGGTTTAAAAAACTAAACACACCTTACTGAGTCTTCTAAACTGACCAGCCTCACTTATATCAGATAAGGTATATAAGCATTCCTTATTATTTATGTGCTTTGAATTTTACCCAGCATTACCTGGATTCATGATTTTGGATGAAACAAAAATTCTAGTGGTAGCACTGATAATCCTTCCAAAAAGTGGCAGGGGGAAGGATATCACAGCATGTACTATGCAAAATGAACCAAAACCAGCCATCTTCTTTAAAAAGTCAAGATATAAAAGATGTGCTTAAACTTGCATAGGAAATATGTTCATGATATCATCTCAATTGTAAATATCAAGTTTGATCAATATAGATCTATAAATGTGTATTTTATGGCAAAAAGGAGAAGGAGAGGGAGAGAAATCTCAAGTTCTTCCTTCACAAACATCTAAAATGTTTGACAGATGGGATATGAAACATTACTATGGTCTTTCTTTTGGTTCCATTAGATAATATGGCAAATTTTGTGACTTTGTTATCAAACATGTGGGTCTGTATGGCATAACAGACACTTTGTACTACAGTATACTCTAGGTTTATTTGCTTAGCAGCTGCCATGTTAGCATTTTCAAGCAGAAATACAGGAATTTAAAAAAAAAAAGACAATCTACACAGAAGATAAAATTTTAAGACTATCCAACATAGACAGCAGCTAACAGAGGAAAACTGTAAGAGCTGGCGCTACAAACAACCAAAAGCCAAAGTTAAGCACTGAAGATATAATAGTGTAAGCAAGGTACATATCTTATATCCGGAAAGGGCTGTAGTTTCAGGGCATGGGCATTACAAGAGAGTAAACTTTTGTCTCGGGTGTTGGCATACAATTGTCTTCAAGTTGTGGCACCACAAGGGAGGTCTTTCAGGATGAATGCCATTTTTGGACATGTCTTTACAGGAGCTGGCAACCTCTCAGGTACATATGATGGATACTTGGAATATTATATTTTACTATCTCTGCTGGAGCTTACAGCCTGCTAGTGTACACTCTGCATTTGATGGCCAGCTTTAGTATAGTAAAATATTTGGTAAGACTTCCCCATATTTGCAAATATTTCCAAAAATGGGACAGAATTTAAAAAAATAGGACAGAAAGATGTCCATAAATGGGACAGAAAGATTAAAACAGGGAGGGAGGGAGGGAGGGAGGGAGGGATTAGGTGAATTTGATTGGATACATATTTTGAGCAAAGTGGGTTAGATCACATATCCAGGTCTAATATCTAGATTGAAACATAATTATCTGTTGGACACACTGTACTCTGAATTTTACAATGCACTAATTTTGCAACATACATTGCAATTTTGCAGTGTACTAAATTATGTACTAAAATATACAGGCTGGAATTCATTAAGGGAATTACAAATGTGTAATGTAGATTTACACATCAGTGTCTGGCTTGTATTCATGATCTCTACATATTCCCTCAGTTTAGGAGCTAGATACAGACCATGAAATCCCCCAATCCCAATTTACCTGGCAGCAGCCACTGAGATCAATGGGGTTTTGTTCCCCTGTCAATCAGCAAGTAGCTGGTTGATGTTCCCACCCAAAACTGTGCAAGCAATCTTCAGTACAAGGAGGAATTGCGAAAAAGTACCTGCCTGCTTAGTGGAAATTGGAGTAGCTGGATCGGGAGACACAACATAGCTATGGAACTATGGGGGTTATGCTTTCGTAATTGTCTTAGTGAATTCCAGCCATATATATTAGAGATAGTTACAAACAATCATGTGCACATGATGGGAAAATGTATTGTTTGGGGAAGAGGTTTGTACAGGACAAAGACATGTTGCATGTTATGGAAAATTAAGTATGAAACTAATTGCAGATGTTAATTCAGAGTTTCTTGGTTTTTTATATCCAAAATCATGCAGAAATCAGACATGACAGAATTGTGGCCGAATGCATACAAAACTAACATGGATCTAATAGATGTAAACTGATCCAAGATCCATATTTATAGATCCATTCATTTCAGTCTCCAAGAACTTGCATTGCTATATATTCAGCTATGTTTGTGGTACTGAGATAGGGTTGCCACATCTCTTTTCTAACATGCTCCTCAACCTTAAATGCTACCTGGCAGGAAAATACAACAAAAACCTGGAAATGTTACTTTTTCAGATGATAGTTTCCACAGTGTTCTTTCCAGCATGGCAACTATTCATGCAGCACATGGATTCTAGGAATGGTAGTCCAAAAGAAGAGAGAGAGAAAAAGATCAGTGTTTCCAAGAACTAGGTATAATATAGTATCTCCATTCAGGAATGGCTGCCTCTATTCTAGTCTAGAATAGGTTTGGCTGGTACCTTCTCCACTCTTTTTCTACTGGCAGGTAAAGAGCTCTCCATTTAAATAGGCTGCTGGTTCTTAACTGGATGTGCAGAAGGGTCCTCTAGTGGATGTATATACTTCACTTGTATTGCTATTGTTTTTTAATGGTTTGCACTGTTAGACTGGTACTATTTCAGTAGAATAGTTTACTTAACAGGTGTTTAAATCTTTAATGATTAGCTAGCATCCTGTTAGTAACTTACAATGGTGTATGTCCAATTTATCCTATTGTAACATTTTGTTCATTACAGTGGTTGGAATTCTGTACTATCCTTGTAGTGACCAAAATCCCCTCCCCCCTTACTCATCTTTTTACTGATGCTGCCTCCTCATGTGACAATTTCCTGGCCAGTGGAGAAAGAAGACCTACTGCGGTGTGACCAGCTTTAAGAAAATGGGCAGATATTTCTTGCCACTCCCCCGCTCTTCATTGTCCAAGCAATGGCCATGTTGGGGGAAATGAAGCAGAGAAAAAGGCAGGTTTGAAATGGTTGGGATAGAAGATGGATCATAGGCCATTTCCATACTACACTCTTATAGCGCGATTATTTCACTTTCAACATCCTATGGAATTCTGGGGTTTGCAGTTTAGGGAGGGACCAGCTGGCCCCTCCATAAACTGCAAACCCAAGGATTCCATAGGATGTTGAAAGTGGAATAATCACACTGTAAGAGTGTAGTGCGGAAACGGCCATAGTTGTGTATGTGTGATATGTCTCCTGATCCAGGATCTTGGCATTGTTTTTAGTTGTACTTCATTTTAATCAATGCTTTGAGCTGGCTATGTTGGAAAGAAATTAAATAAATAAAAGAGTATAATTGAAATAATTAAATCAAAATAACATTGGATTTAATTGGCTGCAAGCAGGAAAGAATTTTGCTTGCTTAATTTTTTGTAGAAAAAAACCCTGTGAGCATCACTTCCACTCATCATAAATGGATTAGAATGAATTTCAGGTTTGCTTGTTTTTCAATGATTTTGAGAAAAAGCTAAAGTGAACAATTTGCCCAATCTACCGTAAACAGATTTGAATAACTGTTGGTTTCTATTTTTTTTTCCCCCAGATGCATAAGAGCATCAAATATTCAGTGGCAGCTGGTGGCTTCCATGTCATTTAGGTGCTGAATGTACTCTGTCTTGTGTCTAGACATTAAAGGTACTGACCAAGGTGCTGAAGTCTAATTCCCAAACACATTCAGCACTTCAGTTAGCTCTTTTACGTTTCAGACTGAAACCTGACACTGCCAACCCCTTCTGCCATTATTTTTTCTATGTATTCCATAGTCCAGACTGTAATCTTTGGCAAAAGACAACTTACCCAATGAGGTTGCCAAGAACTTCCTGAATAACTGTTTCCAAACTTCAAAATACTAGAGACTGAGCTTTTTCCATATTCTATTTCTTGCTTTCTCTTTCCTTTCCCCCTTTTGTGGTTGCTGTTGCTGTTGCTGTTGTTATTGTGTTTAACATCCCACTTGAAGATCAGTCCTGTGAAACCTCAGAAGTTAGTTTAGTGCTTTGTAATCCACCCTCACTGAGCTGTTGTTTTTGGACAGTCCCCGTTTGTATTTTTTTTTTTTTTTAGTGTGATTCCTTTGGAAACAGGCAGTGAAAGCATAGATAAACATCCTAGCTGTACAAAACTGTCCTTTTGCTTTGGTCAATTTATATTTCATATCTGTTGCCTAGGGATTTGTGCTTCGGAGAAAAAAGGCTACTCAGTCCATTAGCAAAGCTGAATTTATGATGATAAAATCCCTGGCTGTTCAGCTGTGACAGGCAGTACTCTGCTCTAATGAGTAATAAATGTAGATAAGTCATGTGTCCCTATGGATTACTTGGCCAGAAATTGCATTTAGAAGAAGGCTAATTGTCTAAAATTTATCCAAATTCAATACAAATTTTATTGCTGCTAATTGCTTTTCCAGTTTAGCAGCATTAACAATATTTAAATGTATTTGTCAACCACTCGGGTGCATTTGCAGCCCTTGAGAACTGGAGAAACAGCCACCTGATTTGGACATTTCAACAATTTCTGTAATTCAGCAGTAAATCATTATGACTAAAGGACACAATCTTCCCATATTTAATCCCATAAGAGATCATGTTTTCACAATTGTGTTCATGTTTCCATCATAAACATTGCCTCTGCCCTATTTTTGCTGTACTAGTTCTGACATTATGTGGTTTATGTGGCAGCAGAAATTAATACCAGCAATAGAACAACCTGATCACACTTTCCATTGCCATAGAATTAAGCATCAAATGCTACTGCCCAGTACTTCCTTTCCTTCTAACGTATAACATCTGAGCCATTTACCTAGACTAGAAGTACTGAGAAACAGTAAAACCTTTCCAACTTTTCATGTGCTTTGAGGAATATCTTATTTTAACCAGGAACATTTTTACACTACACAATGAAAGCACTATGATTCCACTTTACATGCTATGGCTGCATCCTAAGGAACCCTAGGATATGTAGTTGGTGAGGCTCTAGAGGTCTCTAGTTGAGAATTCCAAACACCCCTCCCTAGTACAATCATTAATGCTATAAGTATGCAGTATGAAAAGGCCATTTGATCATATGGAGTCTTAAAGATATTTACATAATTATTCTCATGCCCATTCTAATTGTGTTCTTCTTCTGCCATTAAAATAAGGATGGTGAACCTGTGGTCCTGCAGATATTGTTGGACAACAACTCATATATGATCCCTATGAACTCATAAGCCATTCTAGGCAAGACTAGTGGCAAATGAATTTTGACAACATTGAGGCAGGGCATATGGACTTATCGCACCTCAATTAAAACAGCACTGGTAGGAAACATACTTGGTGAACCAACTTTTATCAAGAAGTAGAGTGATGTGTGACTAAAGTGAACCACAGTAGGAGACAAAGACAACTTCCTTCCTTCCTTCCTTCCTTCCTTCCTCCCTCCCTCCTTCCTTCCTTCCTTCCTTCCTTCCTTCCTTCCTTCCTTCCTTCCTTCCTTCCTTCCTTCCTTCCTTCTTTCTGTCCTTACTTTTCATAAGTTGTTTTATCCACCCATTTTGGTACCTTTGCCCAAGAAGAAACCAGAAACAAGTATTGAGTAAACTAAAGGCCACCATATTAAACTGTTTGCATAGGATTGGAAGTGGGGCTACAAATGCTGTGGACTTATGCTGACTCAGGGATTCATCTAGATGTCTCACTCAGACACCTTAACCATGCACTGGCTGCAAGCCATGTTGACTAGCTTGCTACAACCCAGAGAGGGAGTCTAGCCAAGGTCATAGCTCTTCCCACAAGGTCCAAGACTCAAGGTGGAGAAACACCTAGGCTTGCCCCCAGTGTTTGTTCTTTTCCCTGGGCCCTGGGACTTGAACGGAATGTCAAAGGAAACTCTTTCACTCTAAGGCCCTTTCCACACGATGTCGCTGTCTCGTTTCTGCCACAGGATGGCAGCAGTTGGCAGGTCGCACTTCCGCATGATGTCATTGCTATCCTGCTGCCATTCTGTCGCAGAGCATTGCAGTTGTGCAGTTTTCACAAAACAGAAAAAAACCGTTTTGCGTCTATGATCACACGGTGCTCCTGTCACTTCTGGACATGCGGAAGCTACGGAAGTGCACTGGCAATGCTTCCTTATATAGTGCAGCAATGGAAAAAGCCTGGCTGCGCTGTGGAAGGAAGACATGGCCCCATTGAATTGTCTTCCACATGGACCGAGCAGGTGAAGAGGGGAGCATTGCTGACACGCTCCCTTCTGGACCCAGGACTGCAGCGAGATGACATAGAAGAGTGTCATCATGCTGAAATGGCCTAAATTTCCTGTGGGTGATCATCAATAATATCAGTCTAAGACCTTGGACTTCTCAACTTGTTAAATTCTAGTTTTGTATCTCTGTGTATTCCACCATATTTGTGATACTGAATTAGGGTTCTTGCTTCCTTTTTCCTGCAGGTGTTCTTCATTTTTAACAATGGCACATCAGGCAGACACTAAAGGATCTTTCCCATACTGGAAATTTGCTGGATTTATTGACTGGTCAGGGTGTTATGGTTGAGAATTTTGTTTTGCTTGTTTTTGAAAATAATTAACCCTAATTCACAAACTTCTTCACAAACTGGAGAGAAAGAACATAAAATGTAAAAGCCTGCCATGGGGAGAAAGCAAAACTCCACCCCTACTTTGTTTATTTCCATTTCACTTTAAAGCTGTTTTAAGTCTGAAAGAAAACAAGTTATGTAGAAAGTGTGTATTGTGATTGGAGGGGGCAAAAAGACATCCTGGTTTATGGAGGCTTCTAGAAGTGATAGAATTTTCTTGCTGTCCCAGATAACTGTAAAGAAACGGAATGAGTAGCAAGGAAAGTAACCTTGCCATTAGTATATAAAATTTAGCATGATTGGACAGGTATATGTATAAAACTATATGAAAGGCAACAGTTCAGTATGAAGAGAAATACAGTCAATTTACTCCTACAGCACATTAAGAGCTGGTTGTCTATAATTTCCCACATTATTCAAAACAGGAGCTAAGGCAAGTGTATTTAGCTTCAATGAAAAGTGACAGATATCCCCTAAATAGAAGTGCAGAGAAGTCAGTAGGACTCCTAGTGTACAAAATGTCAGCTGTCTGTGGCCTGTATAGGCCCTTGCCACTTTCAATCATATCAGGATAATAACTGTGGACTCAAATTAGGCAGATTAGACCCCAAACCACTGTTTCACATTCAGTAACTATGTACATACTATGTCACCCCCCCCCCAAAAAAAGACAAAAAGAGGATGCTGAAATGCAAATGTAAACATACAAATGCAATATTAGAAATGATTTTTATAATGATTATATTATTTTTATAATATAAGAAACAATACATTTTATAAGAGTTGGGGAGAGCATGGCCAGATGACTCGTGTGCTGAGTCTATGGCCATTTCCGCACTAGGGTGTTATAGCGCGATGATTCCACTTTCAACATCCTCTGGAATCCTGGGGTTTGCAGTTTGGGGAGGGGCCGGCCCCTCCCGAAACTGCAAAGCCCAGGATTCCAGAGGATGTTGAAAGTGGAATCATCCACTATAACAGGCTAGTGTGGAAATGGCCACGTTATTCAACAGTTAATGGAGGGTGGGCAACTTCAAGGTCTCCGTACATTCTAGTTACAATTTAACTAGGATGGAGAGGGCAGCTTTAAAAAAAAAAGGGGGTGTCCTCTGTCAGTGTTTCAGAGTGCTGTGCACTCATGGCAAAAAAGGTAAAATAAATGTAAGATTGATATTTGCACTGTCAGAAATATCTGAAATAGTATGAAGTGAAAATTGAAATTATGTAATAAGTTGTATGAAGAAAGAAGTAGGGCCATATGTATAAATATGTAAACAAATTAGTTTTGAAGGAAAGTTGAGATATCATGAAGCACCCACCATTTTGAGAGAAGGAAGTTTGTATGGAGAGAAGAATCATTTGATAGAAGAGTATATAATGAAGATATTAGGAGTAATACTGATGTTATTAATATTTGGGAATTCAAATTTAACAGAGATTTTTTGTAATTCTTTTTCTTTGTAAATTTATTATGAACCATGAATTGTTATGTTCTTTTATCAAAGTATTTCTTTAGTAATAAAAAAAAAGGGAAAAGTAGATAGCAACCCTAGATTTTCACAATATCTGTAGTTTAGAAATGATACTTCCAATGTGAGTACTTCCTCATGGTAAATAAGAGTTTCTAGGCCAGGGCTAGAAACCCATGGCTTCACAAATATCTCCTCCATATAAAGCAGGGGTCAGAACAGTGTGAATTGTAGTTGGATAGGGCCTTGTGGCCACGTCTATGAGCCCCAAGGGTCCCGAAGGCCCACAAATGATCCTTGGGGAAAAAATTAAAAACCCTAGGGGTCTGGACAAGGAATTTTGGCATGTTTTGTCATCCCTCCTTGTCTTCCAAAAGCTTGTCTTCCAAAAGAGAGTGACATGGAAATTAGTTTTGATATCAATTCTTGTCCAAAAATTAAAAACCCCAGTTAGGCCCAAAACATCCCACAGAGGGCCTAAAATACATTGAAATGGTCTCCAATCCCCCTTTGGAGTTTTAGGGGAGAATAAGGGAGCAAATACAATTTAAAACTCCTGCGGAGTATGTGTGGCCCTCCAGGATTCCAGATGGTAGGAGAGCACTGCATTTCCCCAGCCCCCAACAATTACTTCCTGAAAGCCCTTTAATAGCCAGGTTTTCCTTCCCCTGTGTCGCCACTACCCACCTCATAAAATAGCTATCTCACTGCCCTTCCCACCCTATCTGCCCATCTGTTATCACAGTTATGATATGTCTGGTGAGAGCACTAGATATCCTTTTGATATCAAATAATTTGGCCTTTGCTTGACCTTTCTCTGCCATCCTACTCCACATGTTTGCAGAGGTCCACCGGACAAGCACGTATTGGGCGTGGCCGTTAATGGTTGTAAATTCCAAACCTCATTTAGGCAGGCAACTTAAGCCTCTCTGATGCTTCAGGGAAAACCTTCTTGCAAACCGGCCTTGCTCAGCACAAATCTACACAAAGACACACAGCCGAGTGCCGAGCCATTCCTTTATGTTGGGCCATTTGCATACTGGCCATACTATTGTCATCAAGTGCTAAGCCCATCATGTAAAATCTTTTCCAACGCCTTTGTCCAGCTACAAATTTCCTTTGTTCTCACCGAGCATGGCATAGCCTGTAGGTAAAATCCACCCTATAAAAGGTCCCCATTTTCTAGTCCTCCTTGGATCGCTCCTGAATTCCATCCAGCCTTGCTGCCACTGTGTTTGGTGAGCTGTCCCCTCAGTTTCCAATAACTGAGTCTGCCTCCCTTTTTGGAACACTTTGGATCACCTTGGACTTCCATCTAGCCTTGCTCTCAGTTTGTCCAGTGAGCTCCCCTCAGCGAACCGCACTGAACTTCCTCCCCTCGACCTCCTCTTCTCTCCAGGCCTATGAGACCAGGTGTCGTATTACCCATTCCCCCGAAAACTCTCTATGTCTATTCCTTAGTTAGCTGTGTTCATGTGTTGTCTTATTCGTTGTTTGTCCTTTAATAAAAGCTATCATTTTCGTTACTTTTAAACGTGCCTGGCTACACTCTCTGACCTGACGCCATAGACATAGGGTAAAAGATCCTAGCTAAAGTTACCCTGCCTCTCGTTAGCTTAAGAGAGTGCTCGAGACTAATTTCCCCATCTTGTGTTGTTGTTTGGTTATTTGGGCGCCCCCTCCCGGGACCCCCAACATACAGGGTAACACATCTGCCTGCTTTCCTTGCCACTGAGAATTACGTTTAGGTGTGCCCAACTAGGAGACCTCTTAGGCAATAGGTCTCTGGGGTTGCTTCTTGGCCTGCAGAAAGTCATCAGGGAGGGAGGAAAGTGAGGTGAGTGAGAAAAGAACCCCTATCTCAGATCCCTCTTCTCCAGGCACAGCCAGAAGCCCTTTTTCTCCTTTGCCCACAGCTACAACCATGGCCCACAGTTGCTTACTTAGTAGGGCTGCTGCCCTATGGTCACCCACAAATCTACATCCCTTCGGTCTGCTGCTGGGGAGCCCACCTGGGGGGGGAGGGAATCAGCAGGGCCCAAAGTCACTTTCAGTGACCCTGGCTGGGAAACTATCTCTTATCTGAGTGCTGCTCAGACAGATGTAAGTTGGAGATTTTGGACTCATTTCCAAGTTAAATGTTGGCTCGCCCATAAACTTACAACGAAAACGAGATCCTAGCACAACCTCTGCCTCACTTCACTGCCAGCCTTAATGGAAACAGATAAAGTTGTGACCCCAGTTGACCCAACATCAGTGACTAATCTCTTTTTTTCTAGGTAGGCTTTGAATATATGTACCCTTTTTTTCCCTATTGCTTTTTTGAAGATTGTACTTGTTTCTTTTCATTTGGTAGGTTGCAAACCATTAGTGGAAATACAAATGAAAAAAGGAGGATAAACTGATAAATGCAATCATCATTCCAAGTTTACAAAAGTATAGTGGGAATTCTAGTGGATATAGGCCCTTTCTACACTTACCTGAATTCCACAATGTCCTGGTGTCATCCCATTTTTTGATGGGATGGGAACGTGTACCGAATGCTCCCCTCTGCACCTGGACAGCTACTGGTGGATGATAGCGATTTGGACCCGCTCCTTCTTTCTTCAGTGCAGTCATCCTCTTCCTGTTCTGCACCGAGGAAGGAAGCGCCTAGACAGCGCCTAGACAGCGCATGGCCCCAGCTGACATGATTGTCATGCAAAAGGGGCCTATTACTGGATTTTTTCTGGTAATAGTATAATGCTCAATCATGACGGCTGGGAACATGACTGGAGCAGGACCGTGACAACATCATGCATCACAGTCTGGCTTCAATGCATCCCCATGCCATGATGGTGCCATAGTGTAGAAGTGGCCATAGAGAGTAAGAGGCAGATGCTTCTGAAAATGTAGAGCAGAAAATCTTAGTACAACAGTTCCCAGGATTCTTTGGATGTAACTGTAGCAGGCGAAAAATTACAACACTTACATAACTTTTTTCAGTGATGTGGGGCCATAAAGACCACACATAGAGTCATGTCTACAAGGGGGGGGGGATGGTTTCTTTTTAAAATTCCATCACAAGTAGCTTTCTTAATAGTTGAAGTAATAATTCTGGATTTACTTAAAGCAAATACATTGTTTAATTGCAAATAAGATTCTAACTAGGTGTGAATGAGGGTCCCAAATTGCAAGCAAAGAAATGACAAGGACTTCCATTCTCTTGACAACTGCCACAGGAGGAAGGAATTGTTATATAAGGTTGCATTAGGAAACATTGACAGCTTGTCTCTCTGATTTGTACAAAACATAGCTCTTCATTCATCATGAATATGCTTCCACGATTTTTCCCACTAAGACAATTAGGACAAAAGATGTGCTTATTTTGCTGTGGTTAGGAACTGATGACTCAAAGGAAAAAAGAGGAGGAGGAGAAAGAGAGAATATATTTGCTCACATTTCCTAATTATACCAGTATTAGAAGTTATTTTTCATTTTGTCATTTGATTTAAGGGATGACAAGCAGAAGACTAAAACTGATCCCATGTTGGCACAGTCACTTCCAAGTCCTCTCAGTTATGCAGCTTTATGGTTTTTATGGCATTTTGTCTTTTCATGGTTGACTATGAATTATGAAGGGAATATTTTAAACATAAATATACTGGCTGATTTCCAATACCATTTGTTTTTAGGTGGTGGTCAAGTTGTTCCTTCGGGCAGAAAACAAATGGAAACTTATGCGGTCAAATATCCCAGTCCTTTAGGGTTATCAGCAACTTCATTTCCCCACCAAATTAATTAATTAATTAATTAAATTTAACGAATTAGCATATCCTCCAAATAAAACTGCTTCAAACAGAAGGGCCTAGATCTATCATATGTCTGCCTGCCTGCCTGCCTGCCTGCCTGTCTGTCTGCCTGTCTACCTACCTACTTAATTTCTATTTGTCTATCTGCAATATTTACATAGTGCTTACATCCCAAAATTTCAAAATAACGTACATCAATAAATGCAAAATATACACAAAACTCAATGCACAAATTCTTTATCTAAACTTTTGGTTAGTTGCCAGCTATAATAGACCTATGCAGTGCTGACTTTCCAAGTGCTTGCTGATTTTATGGATCTTCTTTAGGTGGACATAACAACTGAGTTTGGCTCCAAAGGCTTTTTCAGCTGCAGACGTTGTAGAAGTATTTGGAAAACTTCTGATGAAAGCTTGTTCCATACGAATGGCACAATTGTTAAGTGTGATTGCACATGCCCTTACCAGTTAAGTGCAAATGTAGAGTTGATAAAAAGCCTATATAGGCATTGATATTGCCCTAATAACTGTAATGTGAGTGTAGAACACAGTTGCACACCCCCAGACTACTTCCCCTATGTCCCTCTGGGCACCTCTCATCCTCCCTCCCAATCTTTCCATGTTCTGTGAACGGTTCTTCTATGTGAGTTTGATTGGGTATTTCTTCTCACCATTGGGAATGACTTATGAGAATCATTGGTTGGATGGATGCTTCTACACATTCAAGTAAATAGATATAGAAGCCCCTTCATCTCTAACAGATCAACAAAAGAATGGTGAAGCTGTAGAACGCTGAGGTGCAGATGTGGGAAGTATGTTTAGCCTAGGAAAGAAAAGACTGAGGGATGATATCATAGCCATTTTCAAATATCAGGACTATCACATGGAAGAGGGCAGAAGCTTGTGTTGTTGTTGTTGTTGTTGTGGTTGTTGTTGTTGCTCTGAAGACTAGGACCCAAGCCAAGAGATTAAAATTCTAAGGAAGTAGATTCCAACTAAATATTATCAGGAACTTCCTGACACTAAAGAGCTGTTCAGTAGCATGACAGTTCACTCAGAAAGTGAAAATTTTTAAACAAAGGTTGGGTGGCCACTTATCAGGCGTGCTTTAGCTTTGAATTTCCTGAACTGACAGGGTATGGGTCAGATGAGTCTTAGCTACCTTCCAGCTAAAACAGTGCAAAGATTTCACGTTTGCAAACATGAGTGGAAATTTATACCCACAGTTGCAAGCCTGATCTAACATAAATAATCTCACCAAAGAAACTTCATTGACTGATGTATGGTTGTAACACACTTAGATGGGAGAACGTTGACTCATTTTGGTACAATCCAGACATATTTCATTCTAGCCTTATATCTATAATTTTAGGAACTGTTTGAAGTCAAAGCCAATCAGTTACTGGTCCCAATAATCTCTGCCTCAATAGTACCACTTATTCACTAAAAATCATCTATACTCATTTTTGAATTGGTGGTCTCAATAATACTAGATAGCACAGGTCATGATGATGAATTCTGGAAGTGGAAGTGTAATAATATCTGGAGTGCTGGATGATTCCCACCCTGATATTGGCCAATGTAATTATAGTAGTTGTGGTGTTGAGTTCATATTAGTTGGCAATAAACCAGTTTTGTATGCCTTTCATATGAGCATACCATTAGAAAACGACCCTAGAAAATGATGGGAAATTGCTTCATATATTTTTTTTAAAAAGTAGTAAATTAGGATCTTGATGAGGTCCAATAAAACATACACACTTTAGGTAACGTCCTTCTCACCCCTCCCTGAACAAAGTACTGCTGACCTGAACAGAACCGCTTTTCCCTTTTAATCAGATTCATTAATGCTTTGCTAGACTCAGTGAAATCTGTTCATGTTAACAGTTCACAGTTTATTCATCAACAGTGAGACAAATAACGTTCTTTTGCTGCTTAAAATGTGTCCTTCAGTGAGAATAGCTTTGTAAATTCCCTGTGAAGCTAATTGAATTTCTTGATTACCACATCAGAGTGAGTCACTTAGAATGGCCTTCTTTTACCAGGTGGAAAACTAAATGAATTTCTTTTCTTTAGTTTTCTTTTCTTTTCTAGGAATAATACTCTTCTTTTCTTCATTATGTATGTGTTGCCTTGAATAAGCTAAGTATTCTGTTCCTTGTTGGTTTTCCATACTTCTTTCTTGTAAACCATCTGGTGGTGAAATTGTTCAGAAAAATAGCATGTCTAACTCATTTGTATATAATTTATTTCAGAAACCAAGAAGGGTGGCATTATGCTGAAGTATCACACCTGATTTTAAAGATGTAGTTTCACTGCACATTGCCTATTAAACTACTGAGCATTTTGGGACCTTTCTGCACAACACTATGATAGTGCTATTATTCCACTTTCAACTTCCTGTGGAATTCTGCATTTGTAGTTTACTGGGGCCAAAGAGCTCTCTGGCTGGGAATTCTAAATGTCCCTCCCTAAACTGCAAACCCCGTTTCCATAGGATGTTGAAAGTGGAATAATAGCACTATAACAGTGTAGTACAGAAAGGCTCATAATACCTTCTAACATACTACTTTTCTATAAGAGTCCAACTCTCTCACATCTTTTCATTATAGTTGAAATGGATGTTACGGGAGATAGTCTTTGAAAATCAGAAATTCAAATTCATTTCAAACATAGAAATTTACAGGCATTCATTATGGTTCTATTTTCTGCAACAGGAGATAAACTAATTATGTGACATTTACTGCTTGCTATTTATCTATGAATAATATTTATCTATAAATATTTCTGCCCCAAAATTATATGCATTTAGTTTTAAAATAAAACAGAATCACTGGTGTTTTATAATGGTATTATTTTACAGAATTAGCACTGCAATGTGAATATTGTCTGTTGCAACCATGTGGACCATGAAAGTAATACAATTCATTTTGGATTCAAGCTGCAGGAAAGGAGATTCCACCTGAACCTCAGGAAGAACTTCTTGACAGTCAGGGCTGTCCGGCAGTGGAATCTGCTGCCTCGGAGTGTAGTGGAGTCTCCTTCCTTGGAGGTTTTTAAGCAGAGGCTAGATGGCCATCTGTCGGGATTGCTTTGAGGGTGTTCCGCATAGCAGGGGGTTGGACTGGATGGCCTGTGTGGTCTCTTCCAACTCTACATTTCTATGATTCTATGATTCTTTAGGATCACATGATTTCTACTTCACAAAAAGAAATCTGAAATTAAAATAATGACTGATGCAAAAAATATACAACATACTGTGTGGCAAAGGTAGGACTTGGATCTATTTCTCCCAAGTAAAGTGGCCCATTGGAGCATGCTGGTCATTCTAACACATCCTGCAGAAAATGCCAATTAGGTGTGACTCAAATGCTAATTGTGGTTCCATTAAGCTGTGGCTTGGGCAGTACATCTCTGTTCATCTTTTTTAAACATAGTAATCCTTTACAAAAGCTCTTGAAAGCAGATACTCCAATCCAGTAGCTCACTGGAACAGGAAAGCTTTTTGTGAGTGTCAGAGCCACCCGCAGAGCTCTGGATCAAAGCCAATGTCTTCAGTTCTACAAAATTATAATTTACAAATGTGATTATCACAGGGAGCTTCATAAGGATATTCCTGGCACCTTCGTCTTTCATACCAGCCAAATATTGACTAAAATGATACCTTTGTCACTGCCTCCTTCTACCTCTTCTATAGGGCAAGAGAGGTATTGAATCTGCCGTTCATCAGTTACCTGATTATACCAATTTCAAGGTGCATGTTTACAAATATTATTTGTTTCTTTTCTGCTATTTGCATGCTGAACCCCTCTCATTCCATGTTTCCATGGAGACTGTCCTACAGCTTTCTCATTAGAGAGATGTTCTCTTTAATTGATTTCCCAGTGTATTGCTTAATAGTGACTGGCAAACTATCTTTTGTTTCCAGGTTATGTCTATGGGTTCACAAAACTACATATTGGGTTTTTTGTTTTTTGTTTTTGCAGTGGGGGGGATTTTATTGAAATTAATAATTAGCAGTCATTTTCTTCCTCCATTTTCAATATCTGGTTCCTTATAGAAGTCTTCCAAATAGAAAATATTTATAGTTTGTGGAAGCTGCATGACTGTCATCGTGACTGCTTTTGTTTCCCTGATTAAGCAAGGAAATGATAACTCATTAACATTCTGGTAAGGACAAAAGGGAGATGATTTCTTATTACTTCTTCCATTGCTCCCAGTCCAAAGGAAATTTGAAACTAGTGTACTAAATAGGGGCCAAGATGTGCATTTAAAGGAGAAGCTTGGAACAGATATAAGATTGTAGCAAGTAACTATGTGGACCAAACTAAATGCAGCTGTGAACTGACCACAGAACATTCTCCTTTTTAAGGAAATGAAAAGAGGGCGAATGTGATTAGATTGTAGAAGGTACTTTTTTTCTGCTTAGGAGCCAAATGGTGTTCGGGAAAGGGGATTTTGATCAAGGAATCAGCATGAGTAGAAAGGATTAAATATTTCTCCCACAATTTACTTACTCTCACCAGAGCAGTCCATGCTGGAAATGTGAAAAATGTTCACCCTTGTGTTGTTGCTGTTCTTCAAACCTTCACCTGGATTTTTATCCTATCTTTTTCCTATGAGGTCATGAGACCTTCACCAAGTTCCTGGATCAACAGATGCATTGCATACGTGTAACTGTAGGGATAGACTGAAATTTCAGTTTACCTGTGCCTTCCCAAGTGAAGTATGGAGCTGGACTTAGGCCCTGAACCAAGTTAGGAAGAAGTCATGCACGCAAAATTACTCTTGGCCAAGAGGGAACACCTTCTCACACTCTGCTGTCAGCTTGGCTGCAGCACTAGTCTGATGAGATGGGCAAGGTTTATTTGAAACAAGAGTGTATTTATAAAACTTTCAGTGTTACAGGAAACAGAGAGAAAATGTGCAGGAATTAAAAAGTTGCTTAACAAAAATTGTGATGTCTACAGAACAAGAGTCTTTGTGCCTTCCCATCTTAGTATAAAACATCCTCTGCAAACAGAGCAAGACAGTCAGCTATCAAATTGTTCTTATCGACTTTTGACATCGTTCTTATAACTCAGCAAAGGTACACAATAAAATGGCTTCAGCTCAGCTATGTTGGTAGTTACAGAGATGTACATTTATGTGTGCAGAAAAACTTTTTACCCCCAACAGAACAACAATATGTTTCCTTATCTAACCATTTCCAAATCTTACATTTTTCTGTGCTAAAGCCACCACCAGCACCCAAACACTGCCACAGCCATTTTCTGGCTGGTGGAGAACAGAGGAAAGTGGCAGAGAAGTGCCCAGCTATTTTCATATTGCTGGACACAAAGTGACAGGTATCCTCCAGGACCTATCAAATGATCTCTAGAGATCATTGAGGATTATTCCTTAAGTTAAGCTTACATTCACATAACTCAATAACAGGATGCCAGGCTTTGTTTTTAATTCCTACATTTTTTTAATTCCTACATTTTAATTCCACAAGCATCTTCCATTTCTAGTTACATATTTATTTACCAATATAGGAGGAGGGCTATTCAACTTCTGATCACAATGCAAGTGGGATGAACTTTCCACTCCCTTTCCACTAGCGAGTGAGGAAATGACAATCAGAAGCAGGATCTTTGCTGAAATTCCCTGTTGCAGTCTAACTCACTGGTGAGAGAGGCAGCTCCTTGCATCCCAAGCAGCAGCTTTACTTGATCTGGCTGCTGCCTGTTAAAGTGGGCTGAGGGCCATTTACAATCAAGGCCACTGTCATGGTCTTATTGAATATGGAGCAGTTACAAATCCATAGCTCTAGACTACAAATCTGTAACTGTATTACAGAATGCTAGACATTAAACTGTGTTTGACTTTGTGAAATTTATGAATACCAAACATTAGTTATCATTGGCTCTGGGAGTAGAAAAGAATATTGATATGCCAGCAAACAGGACTACCTGAATCTACTTTTTCCAGTAACACATCATTTTTAAAATAACTACTACAGTCTTCATAAATAGGTTGTAGATAGTATCTTTATGATAAGCTCTAGAAAATACAATTAGTACATATAATCTTTCTTCTTTTACTTTTCCCCCTCTTGACTTCTTGACCTCTTTATAGAAACTCTAATACCACTACTGTTATACTAAGGTAAAAACACTAGACAGCACAACAAATGCTACTTGACATTATATTTTTAATAATCCTTTTCTAAAATGTTGTTCTGTTGGGACTCAGTGTCTTTAACTTTGACAAATTAAGTAAACATTTCTTGGATATATTCTGATAAGTACCCTTTGGTGCTATCACTGAGGTCCTTTCTGGTTTATGGCATGTGACTATTGGCTTCCATTCATCTTACCACCTGTAATTTTGTTAAATAGCAATTATTCATGCATAACATGGGTTTCAAGAGCATTTAAAAGCTGCAGCACTCTTTCCTTGAATGTTAAAAGGTATTTTCAAATTATTGTGCAAAGATTATGCACTTTACATGGATTATAAAAGCTCACAATTGTACTTTCTGAGTGTTCTTTGCAAACCAACACGCGAATGAACCATAAGCATTAAGTCAGTCCTAATAACTGCTTATTGTTGTTTTGATACCCTACTTTGGAACAGTGACTTTGAGTTTCTACTGTGATCTAAATAACTTCAGGCACAATCTGCTCTTGAAAGCCAATACTGTATGGCTGTCTTTCACAGTCTCCAGAAGTCACCTGCTGCAGGACTGTAATAATTATTTTGAAAGGGAGGTTTCTGTCTCCTCCTCATACTGAATAAGCAAAATCTAATTTCATTCGAGGATTCTTGACATGTAGACACAGGGAGTTTTATGTGTGCGAGTGTTGTTGTTGTTTTTTAAAAAATAAAGAAATATTTACAGCCTAACCAGAAAGACCGCAATGTGTATTTCTGCTTTAAACAGTTTCCATTTAGAAATAGTCCTTTCCAGATTGTGCCTAGGCTAATGAATCAGTTGGCATTTTCTTGTCAAAATTCAGTATTTAGTTTAGGGGTAAAGCAAAATGTAGTTCTCGGGATGCTATGGGGCTGCATACCCTAGCATGCCTCTCAATTGGTGAGGACATTCGGGAACTGCAGTCCAACAACATCTGAAAGGGCTACGCTTTGCCTCCTCACCCCTACCCCACTGAGTCTATTGCTACCAGTGGAACAATTTAAAGGACAGCTTCATTTGACATTCCTCAACGTTTCACAGAAAAAAATGAGGATACATGTGGTCAAGCAACCTCAGAGTGTGGTCACAATATCAAGTTATAAATGAGGAAAAACAGACTAACTAAGAAAGGCTGCAGCCATTAGCTTTGACCTGAGCTACTGGGAAAGGCTAGGTTCCATCCCTTCTCATCTTGCCTCCCAGTCCCTACAGATGCAAATTATTTTTCCACTTTGAACTTAGTTTGCAGCACTTGAACTAACCTGAGAACAACTGGTAATAGATAGTGGGAGGAGGACAGAAAACTGGGACATTTCCAAAGGAGCTGAAATGTGGAATGACAGAGGATAATCCTGACTGTTCTTGCCAAACTAGGATAGTTAGAAGAGATGTGGGTGCAAGACTGATGTCATCTAAGACCTTTCTTGGTATACTCCTAGTATCTGTAATTGAGCTGTTGGCAATCCAGGCAAGGGCCTCTTCATTTGTACTACCTTCTCTATTTAAGACTTTTTTTTTGTGGAAGTTTGCCTGGTACTAAATGTGATGGCCTTCAGACATTCCCCGCTGCCTGTTAATCTTTTAATCAGTTTCTACTGGGTGAGTTGTTTTCTTTAAAATAAAACCCTGCATTGCCAGCTTAGTTATGAACGTCTAGCTAAATACTGTCTCCTGGCCTGACCCCGGCTTCCCAAACCTGTGTTAGCTGCCAGCATTCACAGTGAGCAATGAAGGTCTGTTCTGCTGTCGATCAGGGCACAGTAGGATGTGTCTAACCCCCTGTTATCAACAATTTGTGGTGCAATGAGGAATGCAACAGGAGTCCTGCCTCAGCTTGTCTCAATCTCACTTGCTGGCAGAGGGGGCTGGAAATGTCAACCTGTTGCACCCCAATCAGTACCAGAACAGACCTCCATCACTCCAAGTGGCTTCCTGGAGTTCAAGGTGGTACCACAGTTGTGAAAACATAGTATAACTGAATATGGAGCAGTTAGAGAACCATAACTCTAGGTTAGGAATCCAGAAGTGCAGTATAGGATCCCAGTCTTCATCTTAAAAACATCAGAAAAATCCATGCTAAATCAGATCAGAAAAGGGATACGAAAAACTCAAGAGTCTTGATTTCATCTGAATTTCAGTCCCATCCTTTATTTGTTTCAATTGGCAAGGCTTTGATTTTTTTTTTAAAAAAAAAATCCTGTATGTCTTTCACCTACATTTTTTTTAATATTATCTGTTCTAATTTTTTTAATCTGTCTCTGAGAAAAGGGGATGATGATGATGATGATGATGATGATGATGATGATGATGATGATGACAAATACTACAGTACTTTCAAATTCTGCTCTGTAGCAACCAGCATTCACAGGCATACTGCCTTTGATACTAAACGTAGCTTATGGTTATCATGACTAGTAGCCATTGGTAGCCTTATCCTCCATGAGTTTGTCTAACCTCCTTCTACAAATGTTTAAACTGGCAGCCACTAGTACATTTCATGGCAGCAAATTCCTTGTTTTGACTCTATAAAGAAGCACTTCTTTTCATCTTTCCTAAATTTCCCTGCTTCCGGTTTCACTGGATTTCTGCACTACTCTGTTACAGCGCAAACATTCCACTTTCAACAGCCTGTGGAATTCTGGGGTTTGTAGTTTACTAAGAGCTCTGTGGCTGAAAATTCTAAATGTCCCTCTCTAAACTGCAAATCCCAGGATTCCATAGGATATTGAAAGTGAAATAATAGCACTATAACAGTATAGTGCAGAAATGGCCTATGAAAGGGAGAAAAATATTTTTTCAGTCAGTATTCTCCATCCATATATATAACACACACACACACACACGTATATCTAGAGAGAGAGAGAGAGAGCTATCTTTACAAAACAAACAAATAAAACATAAGTTGTTGCTGTTGGGGTTTTTTTAAAATTGTTTGTTTATTGGTTGGTTTTCATTGGTTGGCTCAGGAAGGAAATAGCTCTCCTGAAATCATTTACTTGGAGCTAAATTCTCTCCCTTGCTTTTCTTGAGTGTGTTTGGTTAAGTCAAAGCATGCACATTACCTATGCACAACATTCACTAACTACCTCAGGAAACTTAATCTACTGCTATTAATACCTGAGGATGTTGCCTACCTGTGTTCTCTATAATTGTTGCATTATTTCCCCAACCCACACACGATAACTAATATGTTTTTCTCCCTGGATAAGAACTATTCCGTGCCAGTGAAAAGGCTCTGAGGAGAATAGAGCAAAAACCCTCACTGCAACCTTGTGTTGCCTTAAAGCAGAAATTCTCAGGATGAGCCTTTTACAAGACTGAAACTGATGCAGAGAAGGTGAATGACCCCCAGGTGTCCTATTTCACATGAATACAAGGTCAATTCCTAAGTATTGTATGCTTGGGCATGGGGGATACTGAGTTTAAATAAAGAGGGAAACAGTAATAGCAACATTGAAATTTGCCTACCAATAGCACTGTAACTTTAGTTAAGCCATTGGATGCAAGGAGCGTATTAAGTTTAACACACACATTTCAATAATAATAAAGGGGGAAGAAACATGAAAAGAACATCAAACTGCATTTCAGGGGCACTGAATAGTTGTTCTGTACTTGAAGGGTTACCCTATCCTTTAATTGCGGCTGGTCTTTGAAAACAAAAAGGGCCACATGGAATTACAAAAGGTGTGGAGAAAGTAAATAGCAGGATGGAAATTATTTTCTCATAGTATAAGATTTGGAGTCATTCATTCCTTTGGATTTAAGGAGGCCACTCCATATATCATGTTTTTAGCTATACCTCCAGGATGTTGTCTTTGTCCTGGTGGGACTATTTGTTCATTTAACCCGGTAGTGCTTTATTTTGAGTTGCAGAGAGTTTTTAAGCCCTAGAGCAAGAGCGAGCCAACTCCTACGGCCACCACTGAAACCTGTTGGAAGCTGCCAAAGTTCCTTTAGCCACCACAGTTGACATCAAAGTTTGGTGGCAAGCTGCTTTGTGTGACACATGTGAGTGCCAGAGTACTTTTCCACACCGTAAGGTTCTGCAGATTCTTTTCTAGAATGAACATGAAGGAGGAAAGTGGGTTTTCTTTTTGTGGGGCATTTACGAGCAGTCAACTGGGGCAGCAGTGGATGTAAAAATGACCACAGGGACCCGTGTGTGAGCTGGACAATATATATTTGACTGTTTCTGTCTTATAGGGCCTTGGATACATTATTTTCCAATAACATGCTACCCCTCACTGAAAGTACTACAAACTGAACCTGGGCTTTCTTCACAGAAAGCATAAACTCCAATACTAAGAATGTTTGTGTTTTAGAGATTCTCACTGACATTATCAGTTTCATGCATCTCAAGGCTCCTTGCAAGACAAAGCACACCTTGGCTGGCATCCTCTTAGTGACATATCAATGTATAAATCATGCTATGCGTGTGTGGAGAATGATTTATCATAGCACTGTGAGCATATTCTGCTGACAGTGGTGGAAGCAGATTTATGCATATACGCACACTACACATTGTAGCTGTGCATTCCACATATTGCACTGCAGTTATGCATTACAGTTGTACACTGCGCACTGGGCTTGTGAATTGTGTATTGCACAAGAACACCCAGTCAATGACATACATAGCGCAATGTTGCTATTTTGCATGGGGGTTGTGTAGTGCTGACAATAGTATATCTCTGCATGTGGATATTTACGCTCTGCTGAGAGGATGTTGGACTGCAGCCCTTGTCTCAGACATGTGCTTACTTGTGAGGGTTGTGGTACACTTCAGATAAATAAAATCCACATGAAATTATGCTTTCATTTGAAATAAGGCACACCATTTCAAAATGAATACAAACTTGTTTTAGCAAATGGGGAAAATGTGTACAAAAGTGTGCCCATTAAGGAACAATACAGACATGAGTTATGAGTTATGGAAAATATGTGTGGAAAAATGCACAAGAATTTGTGTGGGAAGAATCAATTGTTTTGTCAGAGATATAATGAAATGAGGGGACAGGAATGCAGGCTGGATTCAGGGAAATGTGACAAAATTGAGACTGAGAGTTATTTCACATTCCTAGATTTATTTATTTCGTTGTTTGATTTCTATCCTGCTTTTCTCCCAAATTCTCCAGAATTTGCAACATAAATAAAAACAGAATATCCAAAACAATATCATGTTTAAAAAGCATTGAACCATGGAACCATTTAAAACACTGCTTTTAAGACGTTATGAATTAACAATAATTAAAAAACTTAAAATTCATATCACTTAAAAACAACACCCTCAACTTCTTATTAATCTACCCCCAGGACAGCCAAGGCTGAAGGTCTGGATCCAAGCCTGGATCCAAAAGGAAACTCTATTCAGGCATTTGCCTCCATGGTGAGTACTCTCAGTGGATATAGGGGAGAGGGCTCTTCATTCTGTCAATAAATATGCTAGCTAGTACTAATCCCTCAGCTCCACATCTCCTCACGTTGAGAAGGAGCATCAGAAATTGCACTCTAGTAGTATTTGCTGCACCTTTCATACTTCTCTGCTCAATACATAAATAGAGGGAGGAAAGGAGACATCAAGATATCAGGAGCAGGGCTCACATGACCAACCTCCTCTCTCAATTTATTAACCATTTATTAAAAGTACTTACTTACTGCTTCCCTGCCCAGCATTATACAAGTGTTAATACAATGAGAAACATAAAACTCTTCTTTAAAAACAGATGGCAGTGCCAGTGCCAGTGGTGAGGGATTGATCTACTGGTCCACCTATCTGGTAAAGATTATTGATGGCAGCCAAAGACAGTGGTGAGGAGTTTTATTCACTGCAACACCTTGAATTGGCACTAGGTACAAATTCCCTTGTCAGGAGCCAAGATAAGTGTTGTTCCTTGCTAAGGACGTCCCAATCTGTCAGTTTTGGTCTCAGTCTCTTTCTCAGTTTCTCTAATCCTAAGCTAGTTTTGACCCATTTGTGATTTATTTAAAGCCTGAAGAAAAAGTCTCATGCTTTTTCATGTTCATTTCTTTTAAGAAATATTTTCCCTAGCATTAAGGACATGAAAGCATATCACTGCTCCTGAGATTTTATTTTCCCCTGAATCTGACCATTTTAGCATGCGAGAATTGAGAAACTGCCTCAAAAGAGTTTAGTTCTGATATACTAAAATGCAAGCTGATATTTTGGGGGCATGTTTTCCATAATTTGTGCAAATTATAAACATAATTTGAGCAGAATACCTGTGAGTATGAATAGGCTGCTTTCTTATATTTTAATGTTCTTTTTCTATAGGATGCCCCCAAAATTCAACAAACAGTGCTTTCTATTTTGGGCAGCCAATTAGGCAATGGTAATATTTCATTTTCCAATATTGTGCATTTTACTGAATGCACAAAACACAATTCACAATATGTCCAATTTTCTTAGAGGAAAACAACACCAGAAATTCCAAAGATCTTGCAAGGATGTTTTGAGGAGAACAATCTTGCTAGAGGTAAAAAATGTACATTTGTTTTGCAAACCATATGATTTGCATTACATTTCTAAAATACACAGTTGTGCAAGCAATGTTCTCTAAAATAATATGATTTTTTAAATTATTGTCACAGATACAATTTTTGTGGATAGTTTCCCTTAAGAAACACATTTGTGTATGCATTTTTGATTTGAAAATTGTATCACAAAATTCAGGCAATTGAAGCAAAACTATGTTTTATACATCAGTTTGGGAAGTGGGAATGAAGTCTTTCCACATTAAAATGCTTTCCAAACAAATTTCACCTCCATGCAAATGGTTTTCCTTTGAAAAGTCTTCTGTTTCATTATTGCAACCTTTTTCCAGAAAAGTTGCAATAATGAGAGAAAAGATTTTTTCAAAGAAATGGACAAATTATTGAAGGATAAATCTACCATAGTGGCTTTAAAGATGCCAGATCTTATCTGATCTTGGAAGTTAAGCAGGGTCAACTTTGTTTAGTATTTGGATGATCAGGTGCTGTAGGCTATATTTCAGAGGAAGGGGCTGACCAAACCACCTCTGAATATTCATTGCCTGAGAAAACCCTATGAAATCCATTGGAGTCACCATAAGTCGACAGGTGATTTGAAGGCACAAACACGTACTGAACTACCTTAAGCCATTTCATCGAATAAGAGCAAGGGAAACTGTGCCAAAGGAACATGTGGTGCTCCAAATGTTGTGAGTTTCAATTTCCACCAGCCCCAGTTGGCGTTGCAAATGGCTAGCCACAATGAGAAAAGCAATTCATCACTATCAAGAGGGTGAAATATTCCCAAGCTGTGCCTTCCGTTCAGATGCAGTGGCCTAAATCCAACATGACAATTATGATAGCATAAGGAGTTTCTGCTCTTTTTCCCCACATAATTTTCTGATGCTAACATATACTCTGAAGTATCCTCCAGCAATCTGGAGCAGGATTTCAGGGTGCTAAGGAAGGATTATGACAGAAAGCGGATATTGCATCCAGTGATTTAGACTGGAGTCAACCAACTCAGACTCAAGTTGGACTGAAGTCACTTCAGTGACTTGACTTGGACTCGACTTGGCAATAAATGATACACTGACTCAACTCAACTTGAGACTTGTATATTTTTAGTGACTGACTTGCTGCTCTGGTTCAGTAACATAACACATTCATCCAGAAACCCTATGATTTTGAACACTGCTTCCATCCCTTTTGGCCTACTAGTCACATGACAATCTGTCTCAAGCCCAAAGTGTGAGTATGTTCCTCAGAGAGGAATAGCAAACAAGTTAGGCAATGGGCTTGAGGTCTGCTCAGTAGCCTGTCCCTGCTGCATATAGGAGAAGCCTTCTAAAACTTTTCCTAAGATCAGAAGACAAGACTCACCCTCATAGTTCAAGGTGCATTTCTCAGAGGGGAAACAGCAAAGGTGTTAGGCAACAAACTTGAGGAGGAAGGATCCTTCCTTCTAAAGCTACAAGCTTCAGTAATAGGAAGTAAGAAGGATCCTACTCCTCACTTCTGAAAAATCCTCCAGTTTCCGAAATGGGAAGTAAGAAAGATTCTATTCCCCACTTCCGAAGCTGTAGATGGCAAAGTTGCAAATGTGGAGGGCCAACTGTGCTTAAATTGTTAAAACTGACTTTATTCGACTCTGTCCAGAAATCTAGATTATAGGTTGGGGTATAAGGTTGGCTCCCAGACATGGCTTGAGACTTGACTTGAAAGTATCTTCAAGCACTTGAGACTTGAAGGTAGAGACTTGAGATTTGACTTGAGACTTGGAATAAAAGACTTATTACTGGTTGCATCCCACCTTGGTTTGGATTCTGCTCTTGTGTGGGTGGAAGACCAGCACTAGATACAACCAGTATCTTTACTTCCCAGGTATTAAAAACAAGTCATAAGAATGGCTATCTCAGTTAGGGATGCTGGCAAGATCTGACTTACTATCCTATAGTACTGGAACATCCCTATTTTGAAGAGGTGGCATCACAATGAAACTGTGGCTGGCTGGGAAACATTGGTGCTCCTTGAAATGTAAAGAGATATTTAGCCATGTGCTTGTGGAAAATATTGGCCTATGTCCTATTTTAGTCACAACTAGAGCAGAGCCATTCAATCAATCACATTTAGCTACATGTTGACTCATCATTCAGCAGTTGATTCAATGGGACTACTCAATGGGGCTACTCAATTTGGGACTAATCAATAGTTATTTCAACAATTACATTACTTTTTGAAGTGATGGAAGATGATGAGAGTGGTGCAAATAAAAGAGAAAGGAGAAGCAGCAATTTTTTTGCATGTGCAAATACATGTAAATAGCTCCATATTAGTGTGCCTTTCAGAAAAAATGCCCATCATTTTGTGCATTATTTTTCACCCCAAATCCACTAGCGTGAAAGAAATTAGTGCTCTGTGAATGATGAAGGGGACAAGGGCACATGACCTGCTGAAACAAATGGAGGCTAGATTATATTTGATTCATACATCACTAATCTCAGTCATGTCCTGCTTCACTGGTTAGTGTTACAGGCACAGTTTATGGCTGCTTTGTTTGAACCAGCATGAGCCAACATGAAACCAGCATGAACCTGAATTTCCTAGAAGGTTGCCGATGAAGGACATTGTTTGACATTACCAGTGAAACTAGGATAATTTGCAAGCCTGTGGAATAGAGTTTACTTCTGAAGCCTTAAATTTACTAAAGGTGATCTGCCATCTCTCCAAGTAAGAGATCCATTTGCTAACTGCAGACAATAATTAGTTCAAGGTACAATTAGCATTATAACTTCCCGTCATTTTGGTAAGCCATCACCCATACTTTGCACATAATATGAAATAAAAAAAATATTTAAAAGTGTGACTTCTTTTATAGCATCAGCTTTTAAAAACCTCCCTAAGTTATTTTAATCAATATACTTGTTTTAAGTAAAAGCCATTTAATCTCTGACTTGTACATTAACCTTCCATTAAGTATTAGGGAAGAAGTTAAATGCACCTTAGTCAATAATGCTAATGTAGGAACCACTGTACTACCTAGAGAGAAATGTGTATTCATATTATGTTAAAGTGGTTGTCCTTAACGATTAGCCATTATTTGTCAGGAAGCTGATAATAAATTTGAAATATTCTGTAAGAAAATGAATTATAATGTTGAAACTGAGTTCTCTGCACTATAATAATTTTGAAATGAGGTCATCTACTTCTTCTGGTCAGTGCTTTTTAAGGCAATGATACTGAAGTGATGGAGATACCCTTAGTGGCACTTTAACCTCACCCTGCAATTTCACATCTTGGTTGGTAATAAATGAGCCTGCTAATTGAACTACATTAAACTGAAATCTATGAATCTACCTGCAAGTAGGCAGTAGAACTGCTAACTCAAGTAAGCATTGTCTTTGGTCTTCATATATCTGCCTTTAAAAGTTGAAGTGATATATCCACATAACAAAATATTTGATTTCTCTTTAGCTAAGTTTGCCTGACAATGACGGCTTAATTCTGTTGCCATCATTTTCTTTGAATAATTTGCAGTATTTTTCATTCATTCTGGCCTTTTCTTGTCACTGTTTCATAGTCTTATTTTATTCAGATACAATGTCCATGCAGACTTCAGAATTTCAACTAGATTTGTGAATGACCTAATCTTCTCAGGAAACCAAAGGCATCACTGTCACCTATATTAGGACTTTTTATCTTAAACAAGGACGGGTATGTCCTATGGCTCTCCAGATATTGTTGGTCTGCATCAATGTCACATCTGAAAATTGGCTATGTTGCCTGTGGGTGATGAGAATCAGAGTCCAACAGTATCTGAAAAGCCAGGGATTCCCTACTCTGGCTTAAAAAATGTATCTCTAGAGTTCAAAACCATAGTGGTCTTTTGAGTTTTTGAATGTGCCACTTGAATTGGATTCACCACAAATATGATTACTATTCCCTGGACGAAATTTGTTTTTTTCTCAGATGCATCTCTAACAATCCATGTCAATGAGGTTGGGAATCCACTCAAGCTTTTACACTGCACTTTAAATTTCAATGTGCCGAAGCCTATCTCCAAATATATTCAGAACATTGTGCAGCTCCTTTAATGTTTGGAATTAAATTCCAAATGGATTCACCAACCTACTGACATGGAAGCCACAAGCAACCACTGATATGTATCAGTATCATTATCTCATCCCTTCACAAAACTACGTACAATAATCTGCTGACCTTCCATGGATCAATTACAGTACTCACAAAAACAGTGGTGGAAAATTACCCAGGGCCTGGGTCACTTTTTCAGGTGGGCTAAGAGCTCCAAGGCTGGATACACAAAGGGTATGGTCTAAGAGGAAAAGGTGGATTGTGGTAGACTTTCTTAAGTGGAAAAATATATTAAAATAATAGTAATAAAGAAGGTTTTCATATATATTTTGTTGTTCTTTATTACATTTCGATTTCATTAACAAATAAAATACACCATTCCTTATTAACAAATAAAATGTGTCAATCCTTTGTTACCACACCATACACCTCCACTCTGCAGGATGTGCTGTTTTCATAATCGAACATGTTTATGGCTGAAAAACATGTTTGAAAGTGTGCTGGCTAGGAGCATGTTGACAGGTCACGATGACCTCAGACATAGCCAGGTCACAAATTCAGAGAGGATTAGGCAAGAAACCCCAATGTGAATCAATTTGTGATAATCCTTTCAAGACCTTAGACTATGTGCATACCCAAATACAATGGAAGGTGAAACTGCCCAGGTGAAACAATCTTAAGAGATTGTATAACTCTCATCAATGTTTTGTCATCTAGAGTTAAGACAATCAACCCATTCTGGAGAAAGCAGTTACGGTTTTGTCCGTACACCCTCCTTCAGAGTAGGAAATAGGGTATTAAAAAAATCAGCTTTAGCACCAGCAAATTGTAGTACGTTAGGTGAATTATACTGCACATGGTACTCCAGACTCCCATTCCTCTGTCTTACCATCAGGCACTGTCTGAGCCACCCTGGTTTGACCTTCTACTACAGGACTGGTAACTATCACCCTTTCCACCCAATTTCTCTCTATCCAGCCTTTCTTGCACCACTTTCCAATAGCCTGATATGGTTCTTACGAATGTCTAGTTTCTTGCTTGTTTGTTAATCTAATATATAAGTCAAAGTTTGTTTGTCTGTGTTGGGTGAAGACCTCATATGATTGGCTGCCTAAGAAGATTCTATGGAATCCTGGGGTTTGCAGTTTAGGGAGCGGCCTTTAGAATTCTCAGCCAGAGAGCTCTTGGGCCTCAGTCAACTGTGTCTGTCTGTCTTGAATAGGCCGGTTGCTGTGGAGATGAGACCCAGCAGCAAGGAGGAAGGCAGTGTATTCCCTCAGGAACGCAACCTCTTCATGTTAATAACTCTGAAAATAGTTTTGATTGGGGAATATGGGGAAAAGTTACAGGTACTGGATAAGACAGTTTGGGGAACTAAAGACACAGGATCTCAAATCTTTCTAATAAGTATCACCGATGAGAAAATAAAATCTCGGGCAATGCCACATATATACACTAGTTGTAAATAAAATACTCTGTTTAACTTTTAGCTCGATTCATCTCTACAGCTAGTACTGGTATACACTGGTGAAATGATCCTGCCATTACCCTCCTCTTTCTGCCTCTGTTGAGCTATAATTCTCCAAGTTCTAAGGAGATGCTGGCATTGCAGGTGGACTTCCAAGTGCCCCACTCTTAGGGAAACAGCTTGATTAATACCCACTCATACTTGATATTGTTGTGATGTGCCTAAAGTTGACTTTGAATTATGGTAACCTTATCCTAGGGTTTTCTTGGCAAGATTTATTCATCGAGGACTTGCTGCTCCCTTCCTCTAAGGCTAACAGTGGGTGACTGGCCAACCATCATTCAGTGGTTTCCATGGCTGAGAGGAGATTTGAATCCAGTTTTTCTGAATTCCTAGTCCAACACTCAACTCACTGCACATCTCTGGTTCTCTACTTCATTAATTATTATTATTAATTATTGAGGCCAAAGAGTTCTCTGGCTGAGAATTCTAAATGCCCTTCCCTAAACTGCAAACTCCAGGATTCCATGGGATATTGAAAGTGGAATGATAGCACTATAATGGTGTAGGGTGGAAATGCCCTATAATAAATTTAGTACAAGAGCAGAATAAAATTCCCAGTATCCCTAGCCAACATAGCCAATAGTGAGAAGACTTGGAGTGACTACTAATGAAAATTAAGGAAGAAAGTGCAAAACCAGGGTTATGGTTGAGTATTAAGAAGACAAAGTAATGCTCACAGAAAATTTAGATAACTGGAAGGTGTGCGATGAAGACACTGAAAAAGCTTTTCCATACACTGGCTTGGTCATTAGTCAAAGTGGAGATAGTAGCCAAGAAATCAGAAGAAGAGTAACACCATTTCCGTACTACAGTGTTAAGGTACTGCTATTCCACTATCAACCTCCTATGGAATTCTGGGGTTTGTAGTTTAGAGAAGGGCACTTCGAATTCTCAGCCAAAGAGCTCTTTGGTCTCAGTAAACTACAAACCCCAGAATTCCACAGGGCGTTGAAAGTGGAATAGCAGTACTTTAACACTGTAGTGTGGAAATGGCCTAAGACTTGGAAGTACAGCTATGAAGGAACTAGTTAAATCCTCAACAGCAAAGATACTTAATTGAAAACCGAAGTGAGGGTTATCTATATCATAGTATTTCTCATTTCTATTTATAGTTGTGAAATCTGGACATTGAAGGAAACTGACACAAAAAATATTTACTCATTTGAGATGTGGTACTATTACTTCTTAGGCTTTAGGCTAAGATTGGGGCCATTTCCATAGTACACTGTTATAATGCTATTATTCCATTTTCAACATCCTATGGAATCCTGGGCCATTTCCACACTAGCCTGTTATAGTGCTATGATTCTACTTGCACATCCTACCAAATTCTGGGGTTTGCAGTTTCGGGAGGGGCCGACCAGGCCCTCCCGAAACTGCAAACCCCAGGATTCCATAGGATGTTGCAAGTGGAATCATAGCGCTATAACAAGCTAGTGCAGAAATGGCCCTGGAGTTTGCAGTTTAGGGAGGGGTATTTAGAATTCTCAGCCAGAGAGCTTTTTGATCTCAGTAAACTACAAACCCCTGAATTCCACAGGATTTTGAAAGTGGAATAATAGCACTATAAAAATGTAGTGCAGAAATGACCTTAGTCTAATGTGGTACTGGAGAAGGATGTTAGAAGGTTTACATGGATCAGCAGAAAGACAAATAAACCCTGAACACTCAGTAAAACTCAAAAAGAAGCAGTGGAAGCCATCATAATTTAGACCTATCATGGAATGACATGACTCTATGGAACAGACTGTAACACCAGGGAAAGTGGAAGGTAGAAGAAAAAGAGAAAGACCATGTTACAAGTGGATTGACTCTATTAAGGAAGCCACAGCCCTGAGACTGCAAGATCTGATCAGAACTGTAAATATCAGGATTATTTTTACATGTCTCATTCATAGAGTTATCATATTAAGAAGCCAACATGATGGTATATAACAGTAAAATAATTATAACTATGAGTACCCACTAAACTTCAAGGGATGAGAAAGGGCTTAAACTCATGTCCCAAGGACTAAATTTCTGTCTAATCAGTTCTGACCATTATTTTATATGTTTCTGTATCCTACCTTCCCCCATAGTTAAGCTCAAGGCAACAAAAAATGGAATTTCTCACATGACATGTCTTCCAGATATTGACCAAATGGAGAGAAATTTTGCTTTAGGGAAATTGCTGAAACAATGATGTAACCATGAGAAACAGTTATGTCCAAGGCATAGTTGTATCCCTTTAGACTCTGTCCTAGCCCCAATTATTTATCTCACACCTATCTACATAATAAGTAGATTAGTGGTACTGAGAAATACACCAGAAGTAGTGAGCTATCTGGGTCAGTCATGAACTTTCATAAAAGAATTTGAACTAATCTTTCCTTATTCCAAGTGTCACAGAATCACAGAATCATATTGCTGGAGGAGACCATAAAGGCCATTGAGTCCAACCTCATTCCAGTGAGGAATACACCATCAAAGCATTCTTGACAGATGGCAATCCAGCTTCTGTTTAAAAATCTCCAAAGAAGGAGATTCCACCACATTCCAAGGCATCATATTCCACCGTCAGATTACAGTCACCATCAGGAAATTCTTCCTAAAGTCAAGTCTTGGATTCTGTCCATTGAACTAAGAGTTTTGAAAAAATGAGAACCAAGAATGTTGACGTATCTGCAAAGCACTACTTTGGATGGGGTTAATGAGAACATGCAAGTAATAATGTGGGTTTTTTTAAATTATTATTGTTGTTGTTGTTACTAGTTCTACTACTATTATTCATAACAACTAATATTGCTGTTCCTACAATGATGCTGTTCAGGATCATTTAAATGATGCAGTTAAAGTATAGCTTTTAAAACCTACTAATTTAAAAAGTAAATAATAAGCAATATGGTAAACAGCCACCAACATTAAATTTTTTCTATATTTTTTTTCAAAAAACAAAATGAAAGAGTATTTTAAATTAATTTTTTTAAAAAAAACCCAACAAGCTATGACTGAGTGACTGCTTCTCTCAGTGTACATTTGGTCATATTCACTTTGAGGAAAAAATATGTATCTTGTTTAAAAATTATTTTCTAATGGAAAAAAAATACCAGGAAAATATTTTGAATTAATGAAGAAACAGAAATGGATACTAAAAAAAGATTCTGAAATGCTCACCTGTTTGGCAACATGGAAGCAACTGCTTCTGTTTCAGTGCTTCTGTATTCCTTCAATTAGAATTCAATTTTCTCCCACCTCTAGATGCCCTTGCTTTAGCTTACACAGCCACTTTTGCTGACATTACCAAATGGGTGTCCTTAGCACCTTGAACCCACACGGGTACCAAAGTTAAATAAAACATTTCCTTGTTTCACATGGTCATGGTAATTACATACCAAAATTATTGGTCCATTGATCTTTTAAAAAGATTGTGCTTCTTTGAACATACAGATCTGAATGCTGTAATAAAAGTGATCTAAATAAATAGCTATTGACTTCTGTTTCACATATCCAAAATACAAATGTCTTCCTTGGATCCCATTGTAAAACCAGGTCAAGAGCAACCACATTTGCTATTGTACGGAAATAAAGGCAGATGAGACTAACTGTTCTTGAGATAGATTCAATTTTTCCCCCCAACACATAAATCTAATTTTTATGCTCCTTTTGGTGTCTTGTATACCATGAATGGGCAAGGTGTGTCCCAAGGTTCAGATGAGGCCACCCAGGGCTGCTTTGTGGCCCTCAACAGCTCCAGACTCTCCAGAGAGCATTTTCTTTCTGACCACAAATTATGGTGCCTCTCCTGGATGCTTCCTGGAGAGGCAATTTAGCTTGTAAGTACAGTTGGCCCTCCACATTTGCAGATTTGATTATTTGTGGATTTGATATTTGTGCAAATATACTTTTTACCCCCAAAAAATGTGTGAGTGAGCAATACTGTGCAGCAAAATAACCAAGACTTGAGGAAGAGACAGTTAAGAACTCATTAACAACCTGATACAACCCAGTGGACTGACCTTTTTCCAGCAAATAACAGACCTCTTGCAAGTGCAGGTCCAATCCCTGACCCCCATCTCAAGTGCTTCTTTTCTGGGGGAACCTTCCCTCTTGGAAGCTCTGATCAAGCCACACCGCCCTTTGAAAACTCACCTCTAGTCCTCCTGCCTGGTATCACGAACTCTCTACTGATAACCATACATACACTCAAGGAAGGAGGGACCTAGAGATATTCATATTTTTTCACTTTCACAAGGGTGCTGCACCCAATCCCCATGAGTGTCGAGGGCTGACTCTAGGTTTCAGGTTCTTCCTTCACTCCTTAACATCTAAAGTCAGTTATTTTTCAAAACAGAAGTGTATGTCAGGCTACTTCTTCCTTTGTTAGTTTGTTTTTACCATTCACTCATATACCCCAAGAGTCCTGGGGCAGAAAATTGGTTCCTGGCTCCAAGGCAGTTGCCATCCTTGCTCTAGACTCTGGTTTTCTGTAGACATGTTCTGATATATTGATATTCCACCTGTTTTTGCAATTCTACACAGATAGGAGAAACAGCACTTGTTCTTGAGCGCAGCTATCAGTATGTGGTGGTCTTTGGGACAATAGTTTTATTAACACAATACTTTTATTAAATGGTGAAACCACAACTGGACTGCTGTGAGCAATTCTGCTTATTGTACAGAAAGAAGAGATTGTAAGACTAGAGAAGGAGCAGATAAAGCATTCAATATGATCATGGGGCGAGTAACTGTCTTATGAGGAAATATAACATTTGGGGCATTTCATCATAGGAACAAAATATACAAGTAAGGAGGAATGCATGAATGAAGTGTATACAACTGTTTTTTCCTAATAATAGCAGGCGCCAGGGTCATCTCATGATCTGCATGCAGAGAGATCAAGATCGAGGGCAGACTAAAAAAAAAAATACTTCTTCATATAGTATCCTTCACTTTCCTTCCCCATCCCCACCCTTTGGAACTCCCCAAACCTTTAGCCTTCTGAATAAGGGTTGGCCAATATTCGGAAACAGTGGTAGTTCCAATGTCAACAAAGCAGGAATCTGCTCTTGCTATTGGTCCAGTCTTTAAAGAGGTTATCCCAAAATAAGTTCAGCATCATGGGCCCTTTCCGCAGGATGTTGTCATCATGCACTGTGGGGACAGGGGAAGGATAGGACAATGCTTATGCACAATGTCATCCATGTCCCATCATTCTCCCATTCCCAGGGAGTGTGATCATGCCACAAATCATTTATAGATTTTACCCATCAATGACTGGTGATCATGCAGCCCTCCTGCCACCGTCCCACACTTATCTGAGCTGCAGAGGGTCAGCAAGCATGGTGGCCACACTTCCCGCCCCAGATCAGCCTGAGACAGTGCCCGGATGTGCTGTGGAAGGAAGAGGTGTGGCCATTGTGCCTCCTCCATTCCCGTAAGCAGCTGATGCACAGGGGAGCACTCCTGCTGCATGCCCCTCCTGGGAGAGGCTCTACAGAGATCCCCACAGGGCACCACCAGGATCGGGTAACTTATAGAAAGGGCCTTGGATAGCTTCTCTAAAGTTCAGTTCAAAACCTGTAGTGGATTCAGTTCCGGCTGACTTTGGAAACACAAGTCTCCATGCTTGGGAGCAGATATTGGGTACTTGTTAAGGTCTGCAACATGAAGGTCATCCATTCCACCCACTGTGTCCATTTCACTGGCAGATGGACACTGATGAATTCCCCTCCTCCCAAAGAGCTTTTAAGGAGCATTTTTGTTGTTAACTGCCATCAGGTTGACTTCGACTTATGACTTATGGAGAGACCTCCAATTCACCCTATCATCAACTGCTTACTCAGGTCTTGCAGATTCAGGAACATGTCTTCCTTGATTGAACCTATTCATCTATAATATGGTCTTCCTCTTTTCCTATTGCCTTCCTCCTTATCAAGTATTATTCTTAAGGAACTTCGGCAACCCAATTAACCGGAAGTATTTGATAGTAAGACTATTTTAAGATAATTGTCTTCTGTCAGAAGTGAAGTTGAACGGAGTTATGTCAACTTCCCACATTTCCCAGCTGTACCTCAAAAAAAAATGCTTGGTAAAACTTACTGTGAGAATGTTTCATAGCTGATACTTATTACTGGCTTCAACTGTCAGCAGTTTTACTGTAACGATTTCTTCTAAATTTTCCAGTGACATTGCTCGATCATAAATCCCATTTCATTTTACCTTTTTGGCTCTGTGGGCTTAGCCGATGAGGTAAAGAAATCAGTGGTCTCACCTCTTCCGTGCATATGCAGGGAAGTGTTAAGGGCCAGACAAAGACAGCATTCACAGTTTCATAAATCCTATTAACATGCCAGATGTAAAATCAGTTGACTCCGGAAGAAATATGGCTTCATATTTTAAGGTCAGAAAGCATCCTAATTGCCTACCACTCTGATGTCCTCCTGGAGAATAAGGTGAGTTAGAGATGGAATCGAAAGAAAGTTTAGAAATCAGTTCAGGGAAGCAATTTAAAGTTCAAGTGTTTCTTCTGCTAATCACTTCCTCTTGCACATGTGTTGGTCCCAGATGGTTCAGCTTCCTCTGCTCTATTTGCTATATAACCTCTGTTCCAACTTTTTCTTGCTTTTCATTAAAGAAAGCATGGAAATAAAATAAATAAATAACTTTTTTTAAAGAAGAAAAGCTGGAAATGACTTTAGGACTACAACATGAAGTAGAGTAGGTGATATATCCTTTTTTCCCCCTTGAATGAGATTTTACCAGAAATTATTGGCTTATGGATGAGTGGATGAAGGTATATGTAATCATTTTCTTTTTTAAAAAATATATTTTTATTGAAACATTTTTAAAATAATATAAAACAACATATAGTGGAAAACAGACACAATAACACATACAAATAAACTAACCTACTACACTAACACACTACAACCTAATAAACTACTAAAAAAGGAATACACATTTGACTTCCTACTCCCCAAAAAAGAACACTTAATGCTTCTCCCTTGATATATTTCTTCTACATTCCCTATCTATACTTATAAAAAAAACAAAGTTATAAACGATTATTAAGTAAAATGAAACACAATCTCTATTAATATTAAAATATATTACTCTACAGTGTCAATAACTAAACTTGTCAACAGGTATAATCTTTCTCAGTTCCATACATTTTCCTTCATAAATTCATTCCATTCCTTTCCTGCATTAACTTGATTTTTTAAAGGCACAAAAATTCATATATAAACAGATATAAAATATATCATTCAAAATATATTTTTCTCACAAAACACAGATTTATACACATATATAATTGTAAAACACGTCTTCTTAAGTCACTTTGCTATCCTAGAGGGAGATCAGCTGAGAATAGGTTCCCACAATTGAGTGAAGTTTGCAAAACCTGAGAGCTAAACGTGTAGATTAAAACCATTTGCTTCAGAATTCACAAATTTCAGAAATAGGCCACTTTCCAGGGTAAAAATTGTCACAAAGAAGGTGCAAGGGAAATAAAACATAAAGCCCAGAAATATTGGAGTTGTATAGTTATTTATATTATTTATCATGAACATAACAAATAGGATTGGGAACAGTCACTAAATGTATGAAAGTAGTGAAAGTAAAGAATAATCTGTACATACAGATGTAGTGTTTATGCAGCTTTAAAATTACACTTTTAAAATGAGCAGAAAAACAGCTGAAGCCTTTATGTGACACAAACCGACTATTTTAAAACAATTGCTAAAACATAGAAGTGGTGGGCAAATTCTGAAGGGCCAGTTTTCTGCCCACAGGATCTTCTAGAAATCACATGGCAACCCCTACCCTCCTGCAAAAAAAAAGTCAAGGAAGGAACAAAAATCACTGGAAGAGTCTGGAAATCTATTTCTCAATTTGAAGAAAAGGAAGAATCTTTAAAATGTTATAGTATTGACACTTTAAAAAGGGATGGTGGGAGGTTGCCCTTCCTAGAGGATCCTTTTATAAATTCACTTTTTCTTGCTGAAAAATTGTGTGTGTGTGTCAGTGGAAAAGACTAGAGTCGTAACAGTGGCTTTGGGAGCTGTATAGAAACCTTGGCCTTATATATGCCCATTCTGATGTTGAGAGATACATTTTCTATGGCAATCCCTGTCTTGGGAGGGGGGGTTAATGCAAGTTAGTAGGGTGTAAGAATCTCCTACCCCATTTCTGGTATCTATAACCACATTATGTCACCAATTAATAAGCAAACTAACAGTACTTTTTCCAAGTTGATCCTTTCTCTACATCCTTCTCAGATCCAAGATGAACTTGCAAAGAAAGAGAAAGAGAGAGAGAGAGAGAGAAAGGAAGCAATTATATATGAGTAATACATCATAGAACAATTCAGGAGAGTAGTGCATTCTGGCCAGCGTATGTGTATAGCATGTACTTCTACACACTTTGAAATTGGATTACTGATAGCTTGATTTGTATCACAGAACAGTAATTCATAGGAGCTTGTGGTCCCTGGTGATCCAAACTTTAATCAAAACATTTGCTCACAGTTTCTCTGAAAAGGAAACTATTACTAAAATCCAGAAAACAAATATATTCTACATTTTCATGTAACATCACACAATGTATTCAGATTGTTGATTGAAATCTGAGCATCTGTGCCCCAGAATTATGAACCCCTAATTGCCCTGTTGTGCCAACTTTAAGACAGACCTACACGGAAGAAAGTTAGTGTAATAAAATAAACTTTCAGTCCCTGAACTATTGGTTGGACAATACTGTAGACACCTCCCTCCCCCCTCCAAAGAAAAATACAGAATATGGCTATCCTTGATGTAAGGGCAAAACAGATGCACCATCCTGAATGAAGAAAAATTCAATATTGCTCTTCATTCTGTGGAAATAATCTAAACACAAACTACTCAGTGCTCCTGAGTCTCCATTGCATTGGTTATCCATCTCATAGGCCAATAATGTCCATTTATTATGTGTATTCTTGGCTGTTTTTCAAAAAGAAAGCATAATCTTTATCATCAATTTTATATCAGATGTTGTCTAGAGTCAATACTCTCTTACCAAGGTGCCTGATATTTATGTGGGTGATTATTTGTTTGATGACTGCATTAGGATCCCGTTTTTGTTGGAGAAAATTGGCATTTAGGAAGTCTATATGTTTTATTAAACTTTAGTGTAATCTTAAACAATTTCAGAATGCATTTTTGTCTAGCGTAATTCCACAGTTACTGGGCTGAAATGATAGGTTTTTAGCATGCTTAATCTTATTGAATTGAGGCATTATTATCTATATATGAACGGCTAGTGCCTTTAATGGGGTAGTCAATAACAAAGCCAAAAGTCAGATTGATTTTTCTTGAGCAATCAAGTATAGCTTGCACATATTTCTCTGTCTAATAAAATTGGTTGGCTGTGTGCAAAAGGAAAGAATGAGCAGTGGCTGTTACTGTTGTGTTTTCATAAGGCTGGGGATTAAAAATAGAACTTATCCACACCTTCAAATAAATTAATCTTCTAGACTTTAATTAAGAGAAGGGGGTTTAGGAAACCAGTTCTTCTCACTGCTGCCTATCACAGCAGGTATCTTGCTTCACAATGAACGAACACACATACATTTGTAAGTGGGGGGATTTTTTTTGCTTTTCTATCCAGAGGGTTTATCATCTATATGGATAAAGTGTACTGGCTGTAGGTATCTTTTTTCTTTCTTTCTTTCTTACATACAAAGGGATGCTGCTCAGGAGATGGAGAAATCTATTTTTACTGTTCTCGGTGATCCCTTGAACTGCGACAAGAAATAAGGAATCACACACTCAAGGTACACAATATGTAAATATCGTTATATATTCCTCATATTTATATGCCTTGTTTGCCTTTTAGCCCAAAGTGATTTAATACTACATTAAAGTAGAACCTGGGAGGACATCATAAACAGCTCTTGTTTAAAGGGCATTGTGAAGGAGAGCCTTTAATCTGATTGATGAAATAAATGGAAAGTAATCTATCCTCTATTCAACAGCTTGTTGATGATATGAAAGAATTCCTACTCAAGCAAGTGAGCCTTTAAAAAAGAAAGACCTCTTTCATCTTGTCAGCTTCTCATTTTTGAGAAAAAGTTAAGTTTTTCATCATGGTTCAGGGGAGTTCTTGTAAAACGTTCATTGAAAATTTAAGAGCAATTACGGTGTCAGACAGCTAGAAAAATTGCTTTACTGAGTGAGTCCTCTGACAAATGCATTGTGGGAGAATTGATTCTTTCTAAGGGATAAGTGAATTGTCATTGTTACTGTCTTTCTGTGACATCTAGCAAGATGTCATCTGCTTTGTAACAGAAGATTTGAATCAGACAACTGTACTCAACAGTAGACAGTGTCTAGATTAGTTCAGCAAAGAAATAAGCCACTGCTCTGCAGGGTATCAACTCAGCTATTAAACCTTACAGATGAACAAGGATCCTGAGGGGGAGGGGATGTTGGGGAGCTTTAAAAATTAAAAACAAAATACACAGCCATATAGCCTGGATGTTTAACCTGTAAGGAAATCTGTCATGTCCTTGAGGAAGCTACAGTGAGAAAAGATCAATAGAATACCTACTGGCTCCATTAGCTTGATGTAAAAAGGGGAAGAGAGATACCAGCTATTCCAGAAGAGAAGCTACATTATTCCAGGGATTATACAGGATCAGGTCTCTTTGTGCAGAAAAAGATGCCGGGCGGAGAGAGGAAAAAAAAAAAGGATGAAGACCTTTGGTGGGCCAGAACTGGAGTGAAAGGGCTTGTCAGGTAATACAACTGGTGAGAGCAGTTTATTGGCAAGGAATGGGGGTCTGTAATGAGACATTCATGAGCATAAGGGCAGATGCCAGCTTAATCTTGAGCAATGCAGAGGAAGGTAAGGTTCAAAAAACAGACTGTCATTCAGACTTCATTGCACCTAAGCTGCTAGGATGTATTATTGACATGGTCATGTTATAGCTTTCTAAAGGTAAGCTAGGGGGGCGATGATAGGATGCAGGTAGTATGTGAAAATGCTGAGCATAATTTTGTTCGATATTCCAGCACATTTAACTATACCCCCACTGTAATTGGCATCAGAAAATAAAATATTTTAGTATGTGGTGCAATCTCTAAGGAAAAAGACAAATTGTAATGCAAACAATCTTTACTTGGGAATAAATTCCATTGAACTAACCATGATCTAACCTCCAGGTCAATATGTTTTCATAAGGATTTTGTAAACAATAAAGCAACCATTTAGGGTTGTTTTTTTTTTTTTTAATTGCTTCTGTATACCTAAGGAGATAGGATTAAGCTTTCAAAGAAAAGAAAACACAGATTTTATTTTAATTTTGAACCAATATGTATCATGTTGGCATAAACAATCTCAAATTTTGTAAATTGTGATCTGCACACTTAACATTGTGCTGACCAATTAATGTGTTAATTACTCTTCATGGCCAATGTTTAGAAATTCTCAGACATTTATGTTTAAATCTCTCTTTTCTCAGCACTTCACACACTTGAAAGAATGTACACAGTGTTCCAGTTAAACACTGACTATTCCTTTTAGCTGAGCAGGAATTAAACAGTGACACATTTGCCATTCTTTAAATGTTTAATTGGTTAATCCTTTAATGGGGAAAATATTCACATTTGGAGTTAAATCTATGTGTTGGCATTTCTTTACAGAGTTTGTAGGACTGGCTGTCTCTTTTAAACTAAAATAAGATTTGATTTTTTTAAAGGGGGGGAGGCTATACTCCCACAGCCCTGAGGGTTTTAATGCTTAAGAAAACATTGCTGTTTTCAAACATTTTTTTTATTGTGCTGTTATAATAATCTTTGGAAACTGGTGAAAATACCAACTGTCATCCCAACATTTTCAAGAAGTCTCCACAAAGCACTGACTTGTGTTTCCCATCCTAGTCCTAGTAGTTGTATTTGCCATTGTTGTGATTTTTCCTGCTCTACAAGTTTCTCTAATAAATGTTTTTGAATAGCTGGAATGAAGAGATAAGCCAGAGAAAACATGCTCTTGACCTCACAGAAAGTACCATTCAGACCAAGGACACAGTTACCTGGAAGCAAGTTCCATTAAATTCTACAGAACTTATTTTCAGGTAGATGTCACACTGAGCTGAACTGCATTGTACATCTCTTCTCTGTGGTTTTATTTTTCATTGAATTACTGCATCATATTTACCTGTATCAATGCACCTGGGTAGGTGAACGCTGTCATCCTATGGTCATTTTTTCCCCTGTAAAAAAGCCATAGGAAAACACAGTGGGAATTACTTTCAAGTCAATGTGTACAGGATTCTGCTGAAAAAGAATTGACTAGCTATTTGAAAATTCCCAAATAAATTGCAGTAATAGACTACCATTTCTTGTTGTGCTTCCCCAGTTAATGAATATACTGCATGCATATTATCCCAGTGATCCTTATAACAACCTTTGATAGTAGGTCAATGTCTTATTTCCAGGTTTGAGATGTGGGGGCTGTGGGAAGCAGTGATGGGTTTGCTTAAGGTTGCCTACCTGATGAGTTCGTGCCTGGGGAAAGAATAGTGATGTGTTACTGTCTTTGTTAACCACATAAACTTTTTCTGAACATGTTGCTTCATGAATGTATGTTCTAGTTTCAATCCAGCTGAGTTGCATGATGACATCATGTTTCTTCTAGAATCATCAGAGAAAATCAGGTTTTCCTACCTTTACTAGCACAAATACCAATAAACCAAACTTCATAGTATATTCTATTTTCACGCTTCTTTTTATAAACCTTAACATTCTGTTTTAAAGAATATTCAGACTAAATCTGTTGCAAACCAACATTTTAGTGAACTGTTTTTGTTTCACAAATTCCATGGGATTTTTTTTTTTAAGTGGGGGAGAGTTAGCAAGAGTCTCTTTGACACTACAGAGTTATAGCATTTTGATATAGCTGCATCCTAAGGAACCCTGGGATTTGTAGTTTGAAGCACTAGAGCTCACTGGTAGAGAATCTTAAGTACCTCACGGAACTACCAATACTAGATTTCATGGGATGCAGTCATGGCAATTAAAGTGATATCAAACCGATACAACTGTGTTGCATCAAAGATCTCAGAGCCATTTCAGCTAGCGCTAATTGGAAGATGGATCTGAGACAAGGGAGAAACGAAATACAGTGATATAATTTAAATTTCAGTACTGCCTTATGCATAAAATGTTCTGTATTCAGCTGCCTTTGTTGCTGTTGTGTGTCTTCAAGTCATTTCCAACTTATGCAAATCCTAAGGTGAACCCATCATGGGGCTTTCTGTGGACTGAGAGTAGGTCACCCAGTGGGTTTTGATAGCGGAACAGAGAATTGAACCCTGGTCTCCGGCATTGTAGTCCAGTGCTTAAACCACTACACTATACTGCCTCCTTTATTTCATAGTAATTATGTTTAGAATTTCAGCCAAAACTGTCTACTGTTCTGGGACATTTCTACTGTTTTACCATTTTTGCAATGGAGCTTCTACCCCAATCCTGCATAGGTTATATATAGGAGGGAAGTTTGGTTTGTTTTGATCCTCTGAAGATGTCAGCTACAGATGCAGGCAAAACGTCAGGAGAAAATACTAACAGAACATGGCCTCAAAGCCTGGAAAACCACAACAACCTTTGTTTTGTTTGAAGTATTTATTTATCACCTCTAAGCTTCCCAGCCTCTCCCCCTGATGATGTACAGCAGATAAAAGTATTTAAATTATTTACTATAAAACATGAGATATAAAGAGATGAAAAATAATTTGACGAATAAAATAAATCCCAAATGTATATCTATGCTGTTATCCTACATCAGCTACTGAGCTACATATGCATAACTTAGGCCCTTTTCGCAGGGGCTTTCTGTCACGCGCGAGAGCCCCCTGAGCCTCGCGGGAGTGGGAGCGTCGCTCTGCATGATGCACTCCCACTTCCGCGGCGCTCATGGGGCTGAAGCTGCGTGAGCGCGTATTTTTTTATTTTCGGCTTGAACCGAAAATAAACAGCACTCGCGCAAGGCTCCCGGCGGTGCCTCACACTTACTGGAGTGCGGAGCGCCGTCGCAGGCAAGCCTGTCGCGCTTCCTCCCCGCTTCCGCCCCCAGCGCCACCTACAGCTCCCAGGGAGCACTGCGGAAGCTGGGGGCGTGGCTGAAGAGCACCCGTCACGCAAGAAGACTCCACGTGCAGTAAGGAGGCGGGGGGAAGCCGCAGCGTTTCGGGAGAGGGTTGTTGCGCAAGCCACCCTCCTCCGTTGCGCAAGCGCTGGCGCTGCAAAAAGGGCCTTAGTAATATCTCCTGGCCCAGCCCTCGAAGTCCTCTTCAGTCAGCAGCCAGATCAGTAGAAGGGAGTCCATTCAGCTGCTAATCAGGGTGTAAGGAGGATGGTATTTCCATCCCACTCCCACCAGCAAATGAAGAATTCTGTCAGGAATCTTGCTTCTGGTGATTGCAGCCTCATTCGCTGGCAGAAGAGGCTGGAAAATTATCCTCTTTGCACTCTGATCCTCCTGGCATCCTGATCACCAAATCTGCCAGCTATCAAATTGCCCTGGGGAAGGCATTTATGATTGTGACAATAGTACTGTGAATGTGACTATGTAGGGTTAATGAATGTACAGCAATTATGGATCCCTAAGTCTATGTTGCAGATCTGTAACTGCAATCCAGAATTCCAGCCCAGGTTTACAATCCACCAGCTTTCCACTTCAGTACACAGAGCCTCATGCTTAGGCCATTTCTGCACTACGTTGTTATAGTACTATTATTGCACTTTCAACATCTTGTGGAATTCTGGAGTGTGTAGTTTACTGAGGCCAAAGAGCTCTCTGGCTGAGAATTCTAAATACCTCCCTAAACTGCAAGTCCCAAGATTCCAGGATTTCCACGGTGTAATGCAGAAATGGCCTTAGAATTAAATTTCTTTTTCTTTTAGGAATGGTTTAGAATTTTAAAAGGCAAAGCTATTCCAAACAAATAGTCAGATGACACAATCATACAAAACTTTGTGTGTGGGGGGGGGGTAGAGAAAGAGAGAGAAATTTTTCAAATGATTGGGAACTTTGCTCTGAAGGACTACCTCCCAAGAAGGCAAACCTGGTTTTCCAAAGAGGTTCTAAGGAAGCCAATCATATTATTTCTGTACAGAGTGAAAGGAATGAAGAATGTTTTTATTTAATTTTGGAACAGCATTTTACTTCTTTCCATATTCCACTGTTCTGACAAAATGTAACAATTTGCGTCCATAGAAGAAACATTTTCCATACCCAATGCTTGTAAAAATTTCCCCACAATCTGCGGCCACTTTAACCTCCCAAGGCACTTAAAAACCTGATGCAAAGGATTTCCCAGCCCATGGGAGCTTTTGAGGGTATATGGGATGGTGCTTTAGGATCAAAGGGGGATGTCAATTTTGATCATGTAAGTGGGATCCAGTGGAAGTAAACCAGGGGTATAACACTGGGGGAACATTGCCACTCAAAAAAAGAATTCTGCTCCCTCGGATGTTTCCCTTCATCCCCAAAATATCCAGCATTGTAAAAAATGAGACGCAAACAAAATCACTCATACTTAGAACTCTTCAGCCCTTTCTACAACTTGCCTTATCGCCTCATCCTCTGGTCGCAATCTGGGCAGCACCTCTGCTGGGAACAGAGAGCGACATGAACTCCCCTCTCCACACCAAACTGGGTTCCTGCAGATGGGAGCGCAGTGGGCACACCTCTTCCTTCTTCAGAGCAGCTGGGCACTTTTCCAGGCTGTGCTGGGGCAGGAGGCGCTTCCATCATGCTTCCAAGCCTTCTGCAGGGCAAGTAAGTGTGGGAGCATCACCTGATTTGGTGTCATTGATGGGGAAAACCTGTCAATGATTTACCCCGCTATCACAGCAGTTGGTGATGGGAGAAGGACGGGACCATGACGATGACATGCAGAAGCATTGTTGTGCTTCTGCTCCTTTCATGTCTCCGTGCTGGGAGGATGCCTGTCTGCGGAAAGGGCCTTACAATTCCTGTGTTCACATTTTCTTGGTCACTTCATTTGCCTTCTTTTCTTTGAATGTCTAAACTGTATTTCTAAATATTCAAACAAAGTTTTAAATTTTTGAAATGTTAGCAATTTAGAAATGGAATGAACATTTCATTTCAGAAAGCCGAATTCTTATTTGGAAAAACAAGTCTTCATTTTGCCTCCCTGCAGCTATACCCCTGATGTCCACCTTTGGGTCCTAGTCAAACTAATGAAAATGATGGTCTTAATCCAGTACGGATTTAGACATGCTTAAAATGATTGAAATTAGTGAACTTAAATATGTCTAACTCTGCCCTGGATTTAAACCAGTAACAGTAAATAAGAAAACAATACAGAAGAGAAAGAAAACATCCAAGTATTAATTTACATTCTGTATACATTAATATTAGGAAATTTAGTCAATTTTGCCTGGACTGATGTTGATGATTTTGCTTATGATTTGAAATGAATTTTAAGCTTGCCTGACTGCATCTACAACCTGTAAAATATGTTTCATAGACATGTAAAAAGGATCCCAAAGAGCAATTTTTTTTGGTGGGGAAAAAAAAGCTGAAGTTTGCCTATTAAGCTCCACTTGTACAAAAATATTTGGGATGAAAATATGAGTGTAAATCTCAGGTTTGGTTAAAAACAGTTCAGAGATGTGCATTTTAGAGCCTAAACACAAACATCTAAAGGTACTTTGAGTGCTACTCAAGTCCTGGGCAAATTGGGTCCAAAACCTTCATGCGGTTTTCACTATGCTCCCATTAGATAAAACACCAACTCTGGTGAGTTTATGTCAGACGTATGGATATATCCCTGCCCAAGAGTTGAGGTTTGCTGAGGGGCCCTCCTCTACATCCCACCAGTGGGGCAATACACTGTGTGGTGACATGGGAGAGGACCTTCTTAGCCATGGTACCCTGTGGAATGTCCTCCCCTTGGGGGCTTAATTGGCAGCAATGTTGATTTCGTTGAGGTGGCTGTCCATCAAAGTCTTTGGGTCTCATTGGTTTCTCTCAAATGTTGATGCACATATTTTTAAACTGTGTTTTAATCTGTTTTAACTCATTAATTATATTTAATATGTTATTGTTGTTGATGAAGACGTGTGCCTTCATGTAGTTTCCAATTTATGGTAACCCTCAGGTGAAGCTATCATGGAAATTTCTGGGGTGAAAGTATGTGATGCACTTAAGGTCACCCAGTGGGTTTCTATGGCTGAGCTAAGAATCCGACCCTGGTGTCCAACACCACACTGTCTCTCTTTAATATGAATCATAGAGTTGGAAGAGACCACAAGTCCAACCCCCTTTGAGTGTGTGCAGGAACACACACTCAAAGCACCCCCAGCAAATGGCCATCCAGCCTCTGTTTAAACATCTCCAATGAAGATGACTACACCACACTCTGAGGCAGCATATTTCACTGTCAAGTGGCTCTTACCTTCAGGAAGTTCTTCATGATGTTTCAGTGAAATATCTTGTCCTGTAGTTTGAATCCATTGCTCTGTGTTCTAGTCTCTGGAGCAGCAGAAAACAAGCTTGCTCCATCTTCAACATCACAACCCTTCAAATATTTAAACATGGCTATCATGTCACCTCTTAACCTTCTTCTCATCAGGCTAAGCATACCTCCCTCTCTAAGCCACTCCTTATAGGACATGGTTTCCAGACCTTTCACCAATATGTTTTTAGTGTTATTAAATTATGTTATTGTTCTAAATTGTTTAACCTGTTTCTATTAATCTACTGTAAGCCAGCCTGTGATCTTTATATATAGGATGGGGTAGAAATATTTTAATGATCAATTTGTATAGCATAACAGAGAGCAAAACAGACAGATTTAAATTATAGGAGGTAGAGTGTGAGAGAGGTGCAGGTTATTGGCTTAGATCTCTCCCTCTCTCTCTCTCTCTCTCACTCTGTGTGTGTGTGTGTATGTGTGAACAAGTAATTGTTATATATTTATTTAGAATATTAGTTTAAATTTCTATTATCAAACTATCTCTTTTCTGGTGATTCAATAAATTAAATGGAAATCTACATATGAAAATTAAAGTGAAAGTCTTTCATGAGACTTAACTCCTAAGTTAATACACAAAAGGTGCAGCTGAGCAAATCTACAGAAAATCTGTGAAGCTCTAGAACCAGGCTTCATTCTGACATTGAGTTGTTGGGGTTACGTGTGATGGAAATCATATGTGGCTGTGTTTGTGTAAGGTTGTCTATCGAGGCAGGGTGTATTATCTAATGTCACTTTATAAAATGCCCAGCAGTGCAGCCTCCTGCTTTTCCAGTATGTGTATAGGAATTACTTTAATCTTTCTCTCCTCTATGAGAAAAGATAAATATTATCTGCTGTATATACCTGATGAAACACTTATCTTTTTTGATAATTAATGAACCCATTTTAAGTTTGTGTTATGCTATTCATCTTTTGTGGTCCAGAAATGGATGACAGTGTGATTATGTCTTTGCAAGATAAGTAAATGTGTGTGCTCTTAGATCATCAGGCTTTTAAAATACCAGAAAAAAAGTGGAAGTATGGCAATGCAAGAGGTATTTATTTTAGCAGTATATTAATGGAAATGTTGCTTCATCCTACCATATTACCATATTATTCTAAACCTGTACATGAATTCCTTTACTCGCCCAGTGAAATAAAATAATTATTTGTTTGACTTTAGTTTTTAGGGCTTTTTAAAAATAAGTATACATTAACAATAGTACAGATATGGTGCTCTTGGACAAAGTGGTGTTTACCTTTTTTTTTTCTTTTTTTCTGTTTTCATTAAACAATGGTGGTAGTGTAGAGATATTTGAGAATTCTCAAAGGTAGTGTTGGCTTTATCTTAGAGAAATATGGTTATTGTTGCTGTGTATCCAGTTGTGACAGTACATGAACAAGATTGCTGATGAGTTCTTTGCAGTATTTGTGTCATTGAAGGAAAGGATGTGCTTTGACAAAACTCTTATTATTGTTTGGAAGCGTTCTTTAAAAGTCAGATGGGGAAATCTCAGTCAGCCCAAATGGCACCATTTTGAGCCTCTCTGTTACAGTATTGAAAAAGTGTTCAATGATTTAATGTACGTGACTTGCAGAACAACTTCCCATAAGTTCTGCGTACTGTGGGCAAAATTATGTTGTCAAATTCATACTTGCTTCTCTTCAAGTAAGGTGGTGAGAAACAATTTGCTATGCTGAAGAGAGCAAATGCATTTAATGAAAAGCACTCAAACCCAAGAAAGGAGACCCACACAAAGGAGGAGTTTTTGATATGTGCAGCCAATAAAAATACAAATAGGAAATCAGGTAGAACAGTCCTATGGGGATATGAAAGGAAGAAACCAGGTCAGGGACACTGTCTTCTCAGCCAGACAGAAGATATTAGGAGCTATGGCTTTTCCCTCCTTTTTTTATTTCTTGTCTAACCATAACTTTTTCTTCTTCTTCTTTCCCTCTCCCTCATTCTTCCCAATTGGATGGAAATAAACCAGGTCCACTTCATGTCTCAAAATGTGAGATTCAGGGGAGGAAAAGATTTTTTTTTCTGTTTTTTTAGAAAACAGATTCTCTTCTCCCCAGAAAAGATGAGAAAAAACAGATTGGGAAATTGAGAAAAACAGAATATTTTCTTTTAAAATTCTGAATTAAATATTTAAGATAAGATATTCATATAATTACTGCCACCAAATCATTTATAAAAACTATATAAGAAGGAGGATTTTATGCAAGATTATGTACAGTATCAGATCGCTATAATTACTAGCCTTAAGTTTTTTGGGGTTTGGGTTTTTTTTTTTTTCCTCAGTTCATTTTGTGGAAATGAACATGTTAGGTCTGCTTGACACTATGGAAAACTAATAGAGACAAAATAGTTCTGTTTTACTAATGTTGAGTGTTTTTTCTTTTCTTTATCTGTTCCTGTTGAAGGAATTTGCCACTTCTTCAAACTGGCAAGGCCGAAGATGTTTCCATAGTTCAAGTGCTCAGGATCTTGTAGCTCCATTTGTAGCAAAAAATAAAAGTTAAAAAGTTAAATTTATAATTTATATTCTGACGAAACTGTACTCTTATTATATCAAACAGGATAATTCAATGTTTAAGAAAGTTATATGTTAATTTTATGTTTCTAAAGTAACAGAGTGACTTTGAATTGATAGAAAGGGAAGCATATGTTTTTCCCCAATTTTTTTTTTTTTAAATCCATCCCACTATGTGAACACACCCACCCACACTGGATAATTTCAAAATTTCTGGACATTTTACATTTCTAGCCAGGGGTCATATTCTCTTCCCCTAATCCAAGAGGCACAGGAAGGCTTTGGATCCTATGGATCTACAGTCTTTCCTTGCAGATCCCCAGAGTTCTTTCCTTGTTGTCCTGATATCAGGCAGGTTGGACTTAGACCTTCTAATATACAGTTTAAAATGCTTATTTGAGTGAAACTTCCTGCCGCAGTGACTTCTTCTTCCTTTGGAATATCTTCCCAGGCACCATAGTATTGTTCCATAGCCACACAATATAATGTCTGTATGAGCCCCATTGAACTGTTTCCTTTTGTGATATGACTTACAAGTAACATTAGTTATTGTGACATGTAGAGTGACACATATGGTGGTGGTGGTGGTGACTAGAAACGAGAAGCTTTCTCATACAGATACAGACCATTGTTCCACCCAGCCTGGTATTCTCAGTTCTCACCAGAAGCGAATCTCCCAGATTTTAGGCAGTGTTTATTCCTACCTGAAGATCTCTGGGGGTCTCTCATCCAAGTGCTCAACAGGTTCGGTGCTACTTAGCTTCTAAATTCAAACAAGATCAGGTATATTCAATATAGTACTGTATCCTATTTCTATCCCTTGATGGTAGTGGTTTAGAAACAGAAGAAAATAACTACAGAGCAGAGAGGACCAATTCTTTAGCTCTCTGACTTCATTAGGTTCCATTTTCCATTCCATTACATAGTGACAGCATTTTAGAGATAGGTACATAAAACTGAATGTGGCAAGTTTTCATGCTTCAGCCAATCCTTGCTAATATCTGACTTGCACAGTTTTGGTTCAAGTTTCCTGATTTGCATTCCAACACCTAATGGGACTAATGTTTGATGTGCACAAGGAACTTCTGATCTTCAGTCCATGTTGTCAGGTTTTATCCAGTATGTCTGTAGCAAGAGGATCATCTGAGCAACTGCTGAAATACCACTTTGACAAATTTCAAAAACTTAGCATTTTAAATTTTGAAAGTCTTTTTTCTAATGGCCAGATCTGACATTTGTATCTCAGAACGAAAAGTGTCAGGATATGAAATTCACTTTTTTTTTCATGACTGAAATGATTGTTCCTGTTGTTGCTTCTGCTGCTTCTGTGTGCCTTCAAGTCATTTCTGAGTTATGGTGACCCTCAGACAAATCTATCACAGGGTTTTCTGGGGCTGAGAGTGACACACCCAAGGTCATCCAATAGGTTTCCATGGCTAAGTGGAGAACCAAACCCTGGTCTCCAGGGTTGTGGTCCAGTTTTCAAATCACTACACTGTGCTAACTTTCAGATAGCAGTGTAAAAATCACTAGATCATAACAAGGCAACTGTAAGAAATGGTCTGATTTTTGATTGCTGCATTTCTGTTGCTGTCAAATGTTAACATCTAGTGCATGTCAGCTGCCAAATAGTGAAAGAAATGATTGCCAAATACTCACAGATACTCCAAAACTGTTGTATATTGATTGCTCTGTGTCAAAGTCTATCAAATAATTATCACAACTTACTATCAGATGTTAATTATTGCCAAATACTGCTGGCTACATAACAAATCCTGACCAATACTGACTGATATTGCATGCCTGCTGTCAGATATTATGGAGTGTGTAACCATCTATTATTGCAAAACTGGATACTGCAAAAATCCAATAGTAAATATCAAATATTTGCCAAATATTTAGTGAGTTGTCAGACTATATTTTGAAAACAATGATCATCAAAATTTGCAAAGAATAATGATGGAGGGGCAGGAATTCAGTGTTGAAAAGCTACAGTTTATTTTGGCAATATATCACTCACATATCACTTACAAGGAAGGATAGAAAGAAAGGATGGATGGAAGGAAGGAAGGAAGTCAACTTCATGTATTACAATAAATGGGCATTAATTGGAGGGACAACTGGATCATGTCTGTTGCTCTGTTGTCACCTTGTTGGGCATAATTAAAACTTGTTTGAATAGAAGGAAGAAGTCACTGTACTCTGTGACCACAGAGGTGGGAACACTGCCAAGCAATGTGAAAAGCAAGAAGAATAAGATGATTGGATCAAAGTTTTGTCTTCTTAAGCACCTCATTTCTCATATTGACCAATCGGATGCTTCTGGGACTTCCACTGCTAGATTATGGAGGGTCTTCCAGTTTCTTCCAAGTAATTGGTATTCAGTACCATCTGCATCTGAAACTGAGGTTTCTATATACTATACAGTCACAGTGGCTGAGATCCTGCTTCCTTCCCATTTACTTGGAGGAGATGTTAAGTGAAATGATCTGAAATGGTCTCCTATATTCTCACCCCTATTCAAAGATTTTTTTTTTTAAAAAAAAAATTGGTTTTACATTTGCACTTTCCAATTGTCTGACATAAAGGCTAACTTTGGGGAAAATTACATATTTTTGAAGATTGGAAATTTCACACCTGAGCTCTTTAAGAACGTTAGCGTGAACCTTAGCCCTTGGTTACTAAGTCCTAGAATATTATCTGTTGGGTGTCTCTTTGATTCAATTCTTCATACATCTTCCTTGAAATAAGCACAGGGAACTGCCATAATTCAGGTTCTCAGCATTCCCTGTAGCCTTCTTTAGTGTCTCTTTGTCATCTAATAGTTCAATCAGTTTTCCCCTTTTCTTTTTTATGGTTCTATTCCTCCTCTTCTCTTGTCTCTGTGCATTTTGGGCTCTCTCATCTTTCCCTTTGTCCTTATAGACTATGTGATTAGCTCTCTGTTGTGGGAAGGTATTAGAGTCAAGAGGACCACAATGTACAGGAAAGAAATGGTAAAATCTCGTGCCACAGAAAACATTACCTGCACTGAAGCTGCAATCAAAGCTTCCCTCCCAAGTTGTAAAACACCTTAGGTAAAGGGTCACCCTGAATTTTGGGGGACATGCAACCTGGAATGAAAGGACTGACACACGTTAGAGTCTAGTCCTAACTGAAAGGCTGCTGTTTAAAGGCAAAAGATTGCCTGCACTGATGCATGCAAAGAGATAAGTTAATCAATGCATCAGCAACAATTTGGAGAAGATACAGTTAAGTCTAATGTTTTTTATTACCTTGTAATATGGGGTTTGTCATTTACTGAGGCCCTCTAAATGTCTCTGCCTAAACTGCTAATCTCAGGATTCCATAGGATGTTAAGAGAGGAATAATAGCACTGTAGCAGGGTAGTGCAGAAATGGCCAAAGAAAAAAGCCCATTTTTATTAAAAGAACTCATTTTTAATTCCTTCAAATTTTTAGTTAGCTTCAGAGTGTCACAATGACCTTTGTTTTGTTACAACCAATTTGTTTCTGGTTCAAAGGATTACAAAATGTTATTGTGTTTACACTCTTTATGGCATTTTTAAGAAGGTCCCTGTTAGATTTGTTTATGGTTGCAAAGTGGTTTGCCCTCATAAATAAGCCAAGTGTATCTTTTATTATTTAACCAGTGCCATCATTACAACTGTGAATTTTAAAATTTTGGTCATACAAGCTTTGCAATAATTTTATCTTTCATTGACATTCTTCTGCAAGAAGAAGGTAAACAGGCTTTTTTTATGAGAAAAGGATCAAAAGACCAAAGGAAGACAGTGATCTGCTAGTGGTCTGCAGATTGTACTGGACAACTAGGAAAAGGATGCCTTTCTTGAAGAGAGCACTCACTGTTCCCAGCTCAGCAGAGAAGAACAAAAGTTTACTAGAAACAAAACTTAGAAACAAATCTTTTTAAATTATAGTTCCATGAATTCTTAAGCTAACACGGCCAACAGAGACATGATTTCAGGATCTTTATGCCCAAAAGTAAAGCTTCCAAGCTTAGTATTCTGTTTATTAGGCTGGTTGATGCATTCATGTGGTTAAATGTGGGGCTATGGGAATATGCGCACATGTGTAAGCAGTGCCCGTCAACATCCCTGTGAAACCAGCAGCATTTCAAACCTTTGTGTGTTGAGCATGGAGGCCAGTATTGGGCTTGGTTGAATATCCAAAAGCCAAGGATGCTGTTAACATGTAGGGATATTGAGAGTGGGGCTTATGTGGGTGCTTAGGTCTCCATTTCAGCTTTCACCCTACTTATGAGCTGGTGAGCACCAGAGCTGGGCTACTCTTCTTAGAGAAAGTATTCAATGTGAGAGAAAATGTGCCTCCTGAAGTTACACTGCATCCCATGGAGGAGAGATGTGAAATCGTCTTCTTCCTCTTCCTCCTCTTCCTCCTCCTCCTCCTCCTCCTCCTCCTCTTCTTCTTCTTCTTTCTTCTTCTTCTTCTTCTTCTTCTTCTTCTTGATATTATTATGCAATATACATAATATAATATACGTTATAGATATGCTTACTTAGTATACGTACTTACATCCAGATTTATATCAGTTTATCTTCTTTAACTGAACAGTTGAATGAGTGTCAGAGACTATTAATCCTTCCATATAATAGTTGATAAAGGACCGGAAATATTCTCCAAATAATTATATACACAATCCCAGTCTTCCTTAAATGTTTTCATTGATTTATCTTTAACAATATTGACAATTTATCACTCTGCATTAAATCATACATTTCCAAAAGCCAGTCATCAGTTATTGGTACACCCTCTTTTTTTCATTCTTCGGCATATAATAATCTTACTTTGGTTATCAAGTACAAAACAAATTTTTTGTTTTGTTTCCCAATATAATCTTCTATCAATTCAACCATATTTAACAAATAACATTCTGGTCACATAGGAAAATTTATTTTCAAGATTTTTGTAATTTCCAAATGGATGTTTTTCCAAAAACACCAGCAGTAATAAAAGGTTACCTTTTCAATCTAATTTCCAAATGGATGTTTTTCCAAAAACACCAGCAGTGATAAAAGGTTCCCTTTTCAATCTTACACTTCCAGCATTTGTTGTTTTTCCCCTTATATATCCTGGCCAATTTTGCTGGAATTAAATGCCACATATAAAACATTTTATAAAAATTTTCTTTAAACCCTTGAGACTTTGTAAATTTTAAATTTTTCCAAGCCTATTCTCAGTTTTGTAATTGTATTAGGTGTCCAATATATTGCACACATTTAATCATGTTATTTTTTACTACTTCTTCTTCCATTTCCCATTTTAATAGTAATCTATACAGTTTTGCTGTTAGGTGTCTATTCCCTGATTCCAAAATGAGATCGAATTCTGTTTTCACGTTATTAATAATTTCTTCTTTGTTATCTTGTTTAAATCTAGCATATAGCTGTGCATATTGATACCAAGAACATTCTTTCCCTTCCGCCAATAGTTCCTCCCTTTCTTTAAAACTAGGTTGATTTTTTTGGAATTTGAGCAGTTTATTGTAAGTCCACCATCATTGTGGTTTTTTAGTTTCATCATAATGGAAAGCTTCTAAGGGAGAAATCCAAAGAGAAAATTTTGAGCAACGTTGGTGTTTATATTTTAACCAAATTAAAAATAAGTGTTTTCTTAAGTAGTGTTCAAGAAATTCTTTTTGAGGTTGCTTTTTCATATACCACACATGTAGGTGCCAGCCACTTTTCATACCTGCCGCTTCAAAGAGCAGTAATTTATTATTCTACAGTCTTAACCAGTCTATTATCCAAGTAAGGCTATTTGCGTAGGCATATAATTTAAGATCTGGTAGTCCAAGGCCACCTCTTTCCTTCAAATCAATCAACAACATCCATCTAATTCTTGGTTTCTTCCCGGCCCAAATGAAATTTGTCATGTCTTTCTTCCATTGATTGAATACATCATTATTAATTGACAAAGAAATATTTTGAAAAAGAAAATTAATTTTTGGTAATAATGTCATTTTGATTGCTGAGATTCTCCCCAGAAATGAAAGTTTAAGTTTGTTCCATGTAGCTAAATCATTTTTTTATTTCTTTCCCTTTAGGTAAATAATTATTTTTAAATAGGCTGTGGTTATTATTTGTGAGCCAAACTCCTAAATATTTAATCTTATTTTCAATTTTAAAATTAGATATCTTTTGCAATTCTTCCACTTCACTTAATGGCATATTCTTGGTTAACACTGCAGTCTTATTATGATTTATTTTGAATCCCATGACTTCTCCAAAATCTTAAGATCTGAATTAAAGAATTCATGGATGGGGTTTTCCAAAACTACAACCAGGTCATCAGCGTATGGTCGTACTTTTAAATTAGTATTCTTTAATTTAAGACCTCTTATGCTGTCTTCCTGTCTTATCTTATTGAGCAAAACTTCAATAATCATGATAAAAAGTAAGGGAGAAAGTGGACATCCTTGTCTAGTGCCTCTTCTAATTTCACATGGCTTAGTCTTTTCTGAATTGATTATTTATATGGGTTTCTTGTTCCGAATATATTGCTGAATATATTGCTTTTATCAACTCCAAAAAATTATTACCTCATTCTATTTTCTGCCAAGAGACGTTATCAAACACCTTCTCAGCATCAAGGAAGGTCAGACCAAATTTCTTTTTTTTTATCAGATTCACAGAATTGGATTATATTCCTCAGAATTCTAATATTGTCTTTTAATTGGTGGTCAGGGAGAAAACTGATGATCATTTTTAATCCAGTCTTTAAGGACTTTTTTCAACCTCTCTGCCAGGATCGATGTAAATATCTTATAATCCATATTGAGCAGAGAGATTGGTCTGTAGCTTTGAAGTTGAGTTATATCCCTTCATTCTTTAGGAATTAAGGGGACATTCGTTAATTTCCATGTTTGGGGTATCTCTCCAGATAAAAGTTGATTAATGGTGGAGAGACGTGAAGTCTTCTGTAGAGGGCAAGTAGGATCATTACAAGCTGATTAAGCTATGAGAAGTGTCCTATTCAGCCTAAACCAGTATTGATTTAAACTATTTCTTTAAGAAAAGCCTAAACTGACTTCAAAAGTATAATCCAATCCCAAATTCAGTATAAGAAGGGTAGGCAAAGTATGCCCTGTAGGTCACATACGGCCCTGATGACCCCTCCAAAAAACTGTTCAGCAAAAAAGGTGAATTACTATACAACTCCTAGGGCTCTTTCACACTATTAAGTTGTAGTGCTATGATTTGATTTATCTACCATGGCTTCATCCTATGGAATCCTGGGATATGTAGTTTGGTGAAGCAGTAGAGCTTTCTGGCTGAGAATTCTAAATACCCCTCCCTAAACTGCAAGACTCAGGTTGCCATTGGATGTTGCCATGGTAATTACAGTGGAATCATAACACTATAATTGTGTTGTGTAACAGGTCATCTGGAAGCCTTTAACAGTAGTAATTCACCCTTCTACGTGTATCTCAACCCATTCCTTAAAAAAAAATACTACAAGTGGACTTCCACTTCTGGTTTTGTCTTCTTTAAGTTTTCTGTATTTTGAAGAGCTTCTCCTCTCCTGGAGAAGAAAATCTTATGCCTCTGAAACTGCCAACCCTGTAGTATACAACTGTGTGTTAAAAAGAGAAAAGAAAAAAAGAAGAAACCAAACAACATTAACATTTAGAATAATGCATTATGAGCTTCTTCCTTCCTCCCCACTTTCTTTTTTCTATGCTTCCTTCTGCCACAAAAGTCAGTCCATGGGGCTGCAACAGTGAGGAGAGATCCAGGGGATCTGCAGTAAAGTATTACATCCTTTCCAAGCCTACTTATCAACAATTCAAGGTTGAAAACCTCTGAGATTTTGACAAAAAAATATTGCTCAGACTGGGAGGTCACATTACAGCAGATAAATTAAGAGGGATGGAGCTTGGACTGTGGAGGGGGGGTGGGAGAGGCAGGGCTACAGCATGAGGGGTGTGGCCACTGTGTGTGAGGTGATGTGTGGGGCTGTGGCCAGGGCACGTGAGGGCATGACTATGGGCCAGTATGCCCCAAAACAGAACCACTCTCCTGCCTCCTCGTCCCTATGTGACTGTAAATTAGGCTGTGGAGGGAAGAGGAGAAGTTAGTTGGAAGAGAATTATTTTTTTCCTGAATGTCATCAGCAAAGGTTATTTGTCTAGAGCCTGAAGAGGTTATTTGTTTTCATACAGTAGAGCTCATAGAATCTCCTAGCCAGCACAGCTACTGGTCATGCTTTTTGGGGACTTGGGGAGATATTGTTCAAAAATAACTTTTCCATGCTCTGCATTTTCCAGTTAGAGTATACTGAAAATCTGATTGGTGAGCTAAAGAAATGCTGCTCGAAGTGCCAGTCCCTAAACCTTTGCCTGCTGGTCCCTGCTGACCTTCCAGGAGATAATGAAACATCTGTAGCTAAACAGCAAAAATACAATATGTCTGCCTGGGACATTGGGAAAAAAATGGGTACTGACTCTCCACATCAGATTGCTTGGGAAGCATTGAGATAAAGGAGATTGGTCACTCATTTACATTGATCCTCATAATTCTGCTCCATTTTTTTCCTCCCCTTCCATGAGTGGAATTTCTTCTTCATGCAATCTCTTTTGCTTCTCTCTCCCGACACCATATCTTTCTTTGTCTTCATGAAACTTTTCAAAATTAGCTGTTATTTTTCATGTGGAATGTATTCATTCCAAATCCCTCTCACTCATCAAGCTTCTGCCACTTGATTCCAGGTAAATTTTTTAGAACAATAATAACATGACAGTTTGCTTTGTAAATGAATTGACTGATTGGATGGAAAAAACAAAAAGCAATTTCAAAGCTCTCAAATAGTTCTCTCCAAGTATATTCCACAATCTTTCTCCATTTCCCAGCCCTGCATTCAGCTACCTTCTCTCATATACTCTTCCTTTCCACACCAAAAACACGATCAATTTCAGTAAGGCTTCAGGCCTGTTTATGGGATGGAGACAGCTGTGGTCACCTTGGTGGATGAAATAGACAGGAAGAATGTATCCCTCTTGGTTCTACTGAGTGGCTTTCAATACCATGGTATTCTTCTGGGACCCCTCTCTGCAATGGGACTTTAGGGAACTGCTTCATAGAGGTTCCAGTCCTTGGAGTGATAAACTCAGAAGGTGGTGCTGGGAGATTCCTGTCTGGCACCTGTGATGCTTGTCTGTGGAGTTCCTTTGGGATCAATTCTGCCTTCCATGCTTTTCAATTTAGACAAGAAAGTGTTAGGATAAGTCATCTGGAATTATATGATGATGTCACCCAACTATATCCCTCCATTCTTTCTAATTCCTAGGAAGCTGTTTCTGTGCTAAACCAATATCTGCTGTCAGCAGTGGACTTGATGAGGGTAACAAAACTGAAGCTTAACCAAGACAAGACAGAGGTACTCTTGGACAACTGAAAGTCATATCAGAGAACAGAGATAAAGCCTGTGCTAGATGGAAGTAGATTCCCATTGAAATCTCAGGCTTATAGCCAGGACGTTCTCCTGGATTCAGCCATAAGCATGGCGGCCTAGGTTTCAGCAGTGACCAGGAATTCATATTCACATTTAGAACTAGTATACCAGTTGCACCCATTCCTAGAAATGCCAGATCTGGTTATGGTGACACATTCCTTGATTGCATTCCATTTGGACAGCAGACTGTACATTGGAAACTGTTCAAAAATTTCATTAGGTCCAAAATGATGTGCCAAGGCTGCTAACTGGGACTTGTTGCAGGGAACATATACTTAACTCCCTCGTTGAAATAGTTTTGCTAGCTATCAGTTTGTTTCTGGACACAATTCAAAGTATTGGTTATAACCTACAAAGTCCTATATGCCTTAGGTCCAGACAGTATGAAACAACTTATCTCGCCCCATAAGCTTGTCCAAGTATTAAGATCTTCAAGGGAGGATTTTCTCTTGGTCCTACCCCTGTGACAAGCTGATGGGCATAGGAGAGAGTTGCTGCTCCTGGGTTATAGAATTCCTTCTCACCGGAGGCTAGGCTGTCCCCTCTCTTTTCCGTTTGCTGGCAAGTAAAGACCTTTTTATTTAAACATGCAGTTGATGATTAAATGTTTGTGGAGAAAGGTCTTTTTATTATTAGACTGCAGTATTGTAATCTTTATTTGTCTTTATTGACATGTCTTTAAACGATGTTATACATTTTAAATCAATGGTGTTTTAACACAATAACTTGTTTAAATTATTTTTTAATTATCAGTTTTTTAAATTGTCTTCATAAGGGCAAAAGTGCACCATAAATAAATGCATAAATAGTAAGGGAAATGTATTTGTTTAAAGGCAGTTTTACTATATTTTTTCTGACTAGTAGAAATAATTTTGGCTACTTACCTCAGATATAATTTGAGTATTCTTTATACTGAAAGTACATGGGTGTGTCTGAGGAGAATGTGAATGCAGACTTGGCCACAGTGATCCATTCCTTGCTCATCTCTCTACATGGAGTTACCCCAGAGAGGTGTCCAGAAGCTACAGCTAGCACAAAATGCAGTAGCCAGACTGTTGTCGGGCATGTGATGTAGACACCATGGCTAAGACGCTACATCTGGTTTGTAAATCTCCACATGAAGAGTTATACATTGACTGCTGAGTGGTGACAATACACCACTGAATGAACCTCTGAATGTGTGAACTGATGTCCATTGAAATGTACATTTCTTTGGCACACACATCTCATGCCAATCTCATGCACATGTGCATGTCATATATCTCCATGACTAGATGCACAATGGCACTACATGTGCAACTATGATTCTGCAATTATGTACTGAAGGCAGAGGTTCCATTTTTGACAAAAATGTCAGACCACTGCTGTAGGTGAAGCTACACATGGACAAGTCACCAACAGGATTCCTACCCATGTATCATTGGTCTTGAACCACTCCACTGGCTTCCATTTTACTCTCAAGCTCAGCTTAAGTCTTAAAAGGCTTGAGGCCATAATATCTGAAAGTTTGCCTTCTCCCATATGAATCTTCTTGGAATCTGAGATCTGAAACAGAGGCCTTGTTGCATATTTCATCATCATAAGAAGCAGGATTGGCGAGTATATGAGTCAGAGCTTTCTCTGTAGCAACACCTTGAGTGTGGAACTCCCTCCTGAGAAAGGTCAGGCAGGCTCCATCCTTGTTGAGATGCTAGTGGATACTTTAGATGGCATTTTTTTAGTCTGTCTTTCATTTTTAATATTGATTCTAAAAATATAGAATCTTTTTTTTAAAAAAAAAACCTGTTATTAAATAATGTTTTAACATGTCTTGTAAATCACTTTGAGGTCCCTTATCGGAAAGGACAGGAGCACACTTATTTCAACATGATACACTACTGAGAATTATCTTACTCAGCATAACAAATAGGACCAAGCAGTTGGATCTATCAACAGTTTATTTTTCCTCAGTGCTCCAGACCTAGAATCCCTCTGACATTATTGAAAATGTAAAGAATTTAAGATTTTGGTCTGATTCAGCACGGCCCTTATAGCTGTGTGCAAGCATTCACCTTATATCTTTACAGCTGTTCAAGTATTTGAAGTCTATCCCAACATCAAATATTGTAGGAGGTAGTACAGACCCCTTGCTGTAATTTTGCATGCTTCCCATAATCCACAATGGTGCCACAGACCCAAGTGTATATAGTCAGGGCACTGCACTTTTTCATTAGCAGGGGTTATGACATCAGCTGCCGTTATCTCCTCTTCAACCTCCCCTGTTCCCTCTTGGGCCATTTCCTCACTACACTGTTCTAGTGCTATTATTCCACTTTCAACATCCTCTGGAATTCTGAGGCCAAAGAGCTCTCTGATCGAGAATTCTAAATGCCCCTCCCTAAACTGCAAACCCTGGGATTCCATAGGATGTTGAAAGTGGAATAATAGCACTATAACAGTACAGTGCAGAAATAGCCTTAGTGTAGATGCAAACCATTGAACACAACTGTAATCCTCACCACAGCACACCCCTGCAACAATATAATGCTGTGAGCTATTCCAAGTGTCAAGAAAAATATTTGCGTGGCTTCATGCTCAATAGGCAATTAAGATTCATTATTGTGATAGTGTAACTCAGTTTACAAAGGAAACTGACTTGATAGAATGTTGTCTAGGGTAAAAGGGTGTGAAGTGAATATCAGCGGCCAGCCAATCCTGGGATGGAGAACTCTGTTAGAGAAAGGAGGAGCCTGTATGAGTGAGAAAAATTCTTTTAAAAGATTTTTTTTTTAACCTCTGACAGTGGGAGTCATTGAGGGAGTCAGTGAAGACAAATGCCCTTTTCACACAGCATTTGTGATGCGAAAGGGCCTCTGGAGCATCGCACAATTGTAAGGACTGTTCCACATGATGTCCTCACAATCACGCGATGGTGCCAGGGCCAGCAGGTGCTGATTGTGTAATATATCATTTTCAGCTTCTTGCTGAAAATGATGCACAATCGCCCATCGCTCTGGGGCCCCACACACACTTACCATCCATGCGGAGCCTCCAGAGACGTGGCCCTCATGCTTCCTCCCCTGGCACAGCCTGGGAAAGTACCCTCACACTGCCTGCCAGCCAGCAAGCAGCTGCTGCAGAGATGGAGCAGAGGAGATGTGAGTGCCTCTCGGAAGAGGCTGCTCATGTGATCCCCACATGCCCGTGCCAGAAGCAGGTAAGCTGCGGAAAGGGCCAAATGGTTGAGAACCAGACTATTGGAAGAGTCAGATGTCTGAGGAGAGTTTCTGAGTATTGGGATGTTTGAATGGATTTCAGCAAAGGGTCTGACATAACTAAAACAGTGTTAATTGTTTGAACCTAAGAACTGAAACCTGAAAGCATTCATTCTGTGTGTTATTAAATAAAGTTACCCTGTTAGTTATTTTGTAAACTTGACTGGACAGCATTATTTACTCTGAAGGAAGAGTGAGGCACGCTTACCACTGAGAACTGAGATTCACACTTGTCCACAGTGAGGTTACCTGAAGAGCTAGGACCCCAAATCCAAGGAGAGATTTTATAAAGGGGACTGGAAGGCAGGGTGACAGTGACTGGGTTCCAGGAACTAGGAACTGCAGGGTCTGCCTGGAAAGAAATCAGTATGTCACAATTATCTTGACAGAAGACCTGTTCCTGGGTGAGATAAAAAGCACTAGAATTTTTTTTTTAAGTTTGTTTGTTTGTTTGGTTGGTTGATATGGATCAAAACAGCTGCCTGAGATTGTTCCTAGGGCTATGGCTATGGAATCTATCTTCATTTCAGAATTTACTGATACAACAGTGCTCCCTACATGCATAATCCATACATCTGTCCTAAACACAATCATATTTCCAGTTTATCATGTAAAAAGGGTTATGCTTCTCTTTATACGTTTATGCATTTTCTACCATTTGGTTTCATTATACATTGTAGAGTTATGTATGCCTACCTAAACAGATAACAACATCAGCAACAACAATATAGAGATGAGAGAGGTAGATCTGCTAATTCTCCTTTTCCAATCATATGCAATATAAGAAAATTACTGAAACAGAAATATCACACACATGCTTTCAGATTCCATAAATTCTCTCAGAAGGTGAGGGAATTGAAATATCAGCTCTGGCTGACAGGGGAGGGGAGCTACCTATCTTGCTCTGATCTCCTTTGTTGTATCTGCAGTAAAACTCCAAAGCCTTTCCCCTCCCCACTGCCACTTTGAAATTCCTGTCTAGCTTCTTTATAAAACTGTTTATGCTAACTTCTCCTGTTGATGACCTTGGAAGTTTATGACACACTTAAACTAGTCCTTGTGTAAAGAAATGACAGACTAAGTCCTTTGTAGCTGTATTGCTTAGGGTGTCTATGTTTTTCTTCGCCCTTTAGAAAGGATATCTGGACAGCTCATCCCTCCACTTCTCCTTTCTTGCTGTATTTTATCATTCCCATTCAAGGCAAAGCCAAAATGCAAATAGCAGTGACTTAAGAGTGGTTGGGGACACAGAAAGCTTCCTTGTATGTTACTCCAACCAGCCTAGCACAGTACTTGTCAATTCTAACTAGCAGAAGTTCTCTAGGGTTTCAGGTAAGATTCTTTCCTAGCCCTATCTGGGGATTCCCTGGATCCCTTTCACACTACACAATTATAGCACGATGATTCTACTACTTTACTTGCCACAGCTCCAGCCTGTGGAATTCTGGGTTTTGTAGTTGGAAGAAACACTAAAGCTCTCTGGCTGAGAATTCTTGATGCCCCTTGGTAAACTGCAAATCTCAGAATTCCTTAAGATCGAACAATGAGAGTTTAAGTGGCCTCATAGTGCTATAATTGTGTTGTGTAATTATGATCTCTTATCCAAGTAAATGAGCATGGTGTAGTGGTTTGAGTGTTGGACTACAGCCCCGGAGACTAGGGTTCAGTTCTTCACTCAACCATGGAAACCCAACTGAGTGATCTTGGGTCTGTCTCACACTCTCACCCCCAGGAAACTCCATGAAAGATTCGCCTTAGAGTCACCATAAGTCAAAAATGACTTGAAGGCACACAGCAACATCCAAGTAAATAACAAGACCTATCCTAAACTTTAAAGGAGTTGTCCAGGGTCCTAAATCTATTCTTGGGAATAAGATTGAGCAATGTGGATAGTTTCTTCAGAGTTCAAACTAAAACCTAGAATAAATTGACGATTCATTGACATAGGACCTACCAGCCATCAATGGTTTCTGGGAATTTCACCTTAAATAAGACCTCTTATTCAAACCAAAAATTCGAACAAATTACAGTTCTCTTTTGGGGCCTTAAAAGGGCTTGAGGAGCAGGCCTCTCTTTCACCTCACAGCTAATGGAAAGTAAGTTTTGCTGTAAATGAAGAAAATGGGGAAGGTACTCAGAGGATAGACTAAGGGAACATGATAAAGTCAGGCAGCATTTGGAATGGGCTGAAGACTTCTGTGTCCTGAAAAAGCTGTCATTTTCTCTGAAAAATCTCTGAGTGAACAAAAACAGACTGAGTAAAGGAGAGAGGTTTTAGTAGAAGTCAAAAGCACTAACCAGATCAAAGGTGAAACTGTATGTGGAGCAATATCAAATATGTGGAGCAATATCAATGAAGAATTCTACCCCACAGTTATTTAAACCAAATTTCTAGCATCACAGTTACTTAAAGCATTTAGAAAAAGGGTTTAGACATCCAAAGGAAAGGGTCAGGTAGAGCAATGAAGGAAATGTGAACACAGAAAGTAGACAAGTTCTTGACATGAATGCTTTTTGATATCTAACCCTGAAATGCTAGAAATTTGGAAACAAAGAAAATTTCATAGAGGGACAGAATTTTTTGTGGGGGGGCACTACCCTCATTTTGCAACCCCATCCCCCGTAACTATACTTCTTAACCAGGTTAGAACTTGACAACACAGAAAAATCTGAAACAGATTATAACACTTAATGAAATAAAACAAAAATAAGAGGGTTCTTAAGAAATGCTTTTAAACACAACATTTTTGATGACCTATAAGCCAGGAGTATTAGGCCCTTTCTAAAGAAGAATTCCTCTCTTATCAAGAAGCTGATGAATGAATATCAGGGGAAATATTCCTGGAAGCCAGCTGGTGGCCTTGACAGTTGCCATCATTCCACCCTTAGGAAACATCTGCACAATTTCCCCATTCCATTGGAGAACACAACATTTACAAACACAAACACACACATAAACCCTTACTGTGCACTAAGAAGCCTTATCTGTTTGCAGCTTGGTTTTCAGGCCTCAGAGTACCAAGCAAAGAAATTGCTATGGTACCCGCCATCCCCAGGTGGAAGGATGAGATCTGGACAAATGGCATTGGAGAAAGAGAACAATTCAACTCAGTGTACAATTTCACCTTGAAGCCGGTACTCCAGTTGTGGCTGGTGGCTGCCATGTCAGCAGGACATTATATCTATTCCAGCTTTTATTCTAAACTTTGAAAAAATCATCTAAGGTGCTGAATCTCTTTGTGGGATGGATAATCCTTTTAAAGTTCAGAATAAAATTCACAGCAGAGTCAGCAACTCAATGAAATACCAGACATAAACCATGACTTGACACCCTCTCCTCTATACTTTCAACTGTTGCCAGTGCTCACTGGCACAGTGCAAAGGTGTCTATATACATATTGTACTTGCTCAACATCAACATCCTAAAATACAAGCCATTTCCTCACTATGCTGTTATAGTGCTATTGTTCCACTTTCAACATCCTGTGGAATTCTGTGATTTGTAGTTTACTGAGGCCAAAGAATACTCCGGCTGAGAATTCTAAACACCACTCTCTGAACTACAAAGCCCAGGACTCCATAGGATGTTGAAAGTGAAATAATAGCACTATAACAATGGAGTGCGGAAATGGTCACAGTAAGCAGAAACAAGGAGAGGGAACTGGAGAACAAGCCAATGGATGGATGCACTGGGGTCCATGCACTGGAGCAAGATAGTGAATGGAGTGATTTGAACCTTTGTGGCTTGTGAGTCTTCTTGTTATATGAGCCCTGAAAATGGATCACTGGGTAATATTCATTTCCGGAACCAAATTATGTGATAAAATCAATTAGTAATACATATGAATTGGTGCCATAACATTTAAAGTAGGCGGTTATTAAGTCATACTTCACTATTTTCAGGTGTCATCTAGAAAATTTTCAGATCATCTAGGAAATGATTATAAATTTAGTTCACTGTTCTTTAGGCTCCCTAAAATTAGTATGTTTATAGGAATATTAATTTATCTAGGATACAGGTCTCTGATCATCTATAAGTTGTACATAATATTTGTTTAGGAGGTGGGACATATCACCAGCATTATCTCATTCTCTTATGCAAGCATACATGCAGACATATATTGGATGAGATCCCCCATCAAGCATCCATAGAACAATCCCTGTACATAGAGTTACCCATTGGTTGTGATGTGCAACCTTTGTTTTGAATGACAGTGCTGCACAAATAACATCCCAAATATGCATCTGAATGCACAACCAAATGTGCATGTATATCCCCTGTGCAAATATTGTACATACACATACATCCAGCTACATGAATTGACATTTCCATGCCCAGTGCACACATACTTTCACCCTCACAACCTTGGACTCAGTGTTGACATTCCACATGAGACAAAATGCTCATTGTTTCTGTAGAAAAACCTACACAAGTTTAAGACACCGCCAAGATTCCAGCCGTTATTTTCTAACTTTAACACAAGGGTGTTCTTCTGATATCACAAAGATCTGCCCCAGGGTCTCATATTTTGATCCTGAAATCACAAGGAATAAGAAGATTTTTAAAATTTGAAATAAAGTTTGGAGACAGAGGTCAGTCTGAATATAACTAGCCTGTTCTTCCCAATATAATCCTCTATAGTTCACTAACTATCTCCCCACTTCATGTGTCACATCATTAAATGTTCTTTCCCTACAGCTTCAACTTGGGTAAGCAGCTCTTCTCCTCCCTTAGACAGGTGATGTTTACAGCAAGTCACTCTTATCTCTGTTTAGAGGAGCTCCTCCAGTTGAATGAATTCATATCTAACTTGTGAAATCTACTCCTTCCATGCAAGGCAGATAATGGTGAACCTGCTTTTTGGTTACAGGCCAGTCACACATGGAGTTTCCCATTACAAAGATGCCTTTCCTATTCTCTTCTATGAGTAAGCAAAGATTTCACATACAATAGTAAATGTCTAAAACATTCCCCCCTCCTCTTCTGCCTGCATTTAATGGTGAAGCTAAACAAAATATTTCTAATATTTTCCTTCCTAGTTGGGTAAGTATGGTGTCTTTGACTAGGGTTTTCCTCTCTAGCAGCATCCCTTTTATGCAACACTCTTCCAATGGAAGTTAAGCTGTCTGTGTCCCTGTTGAACTTTTGATGGGTGGTCATTTATTACAACTGGCTGTTAAGGTTGTTTTTGATTTGCTTTTAAATAATATTTTAAAAATCTATTTTAATGGATATCATTGGGAAACATTCAGAAATGTGGTTTACAAATAACAACTGGATTTTTTTTAAAAAAATTATCTATCTATCTATCTATCTATCTATCTATCTATCTATCTACTATAAAATATTTCTACTAAAAAGGTCTCAGGGTGGCTTACAAACAAAATTAATATGAACAGTTTAAAACAATAAAAATAAGATAAATAAGCTAAACATAATGAACACATTAAACTGATTTAAAAGACTAAAACAGTTTAACGCTGTGTGCTGTTAGTACTGGGGAGAATTCATTGTGGCCCAAATGCTTTCACAGACAGCCATTTAGATGCTAAGTTTTTACTTAGCACCTAAATGAATTCAGAATTGGTGCCATTTGGGCTCCTGAGAGGAGGGAATTTCACAACTGGTGTGCCACAGGCAAGAAAGCCCTCTTCCACATCCCCACACAGTGTATTGACCTGGCTGCTGGTACACAGAGGTGATTGGAATCTTATTGGTATTTACATGTGCATAAATCCCCTTCAGGAGCACTTGAACATTTTTGGAACATCTGGATAGGACCCAGGGGCATATCTAGGGTGGGGGTGAAGGGCATCTAGGATGCCCTGGGCAAGTGCCAGGGAGCCCAAAAAAGCAATGGTAGAAGCGGCAGAGGAAGAGGGGGAGGGGGAGGGGGAGATGATGGTAGCAACCCTGGAGGTAGGGGCACAACTTATATGCTAGCCCTAGGTGCTGTTTATGCTAAATACACCTCTGATAGGACCATGTTGTCCTTGCCTGTCATGTAGCTGGTGAGGAAGACGAGGAGCCTATTAGAAAAAAAAAGTGACAACCCTAATTCAGCACCACAAATATGGCTGAATACACTATTCACATTCAGAGGCACTAGCTTTTATCTCTCTGGAATCTTCTTGAGTGGTAGACTGTCTTAGTGAATTGAAATTGAAACATGTATGCATTCAGTATTTGTTTTAATTGTCTTTTGTTTGCTTCTCTGAGTCTTCATCACTTTGCAACCCTTTGTGAGGATGGGCATGACTGGTAAAACTGCTGTATTCTGATGTGACTCTTTAGGGTAGGATAAGTCATAAAGGCAATAAATAAATAATCTGAGTCCCTTTTACTTTGTGGGCAGTTTCTATAGAGTTGGAAAAAGTAAACATTTCAATTGGCACCAGATGATGAAATGAGGCAATGGGGCATTCTATCTAGCATGCATATCATTTGCCAATTGAGCTGATAAGATAGGAAAGAAATTAATATTCAGGCATTTCCACTGATAATCTTCATTCCATCTACGAGCAATAGTGCATATTAGAGCATTGCACTTAGAGAACACTTCCCTGGGTACTCTCTGGTATTTTAAGAGGCTTTGAAAAATAAATGCCCATACCAATCAACAACTGCTGTAGCCCAATTAAAGCCCACGGCTACACACTTTTCACATGGAGAACACTTACTAAATCGGCTGAAATGGTCAGTATGCATAATACAATTTTCTAAAGTGCACTCTTCCTAGTAGGAAATCTTTCTTCTTTGTGGAGGCTGAGACTATAACACATTTCTCCTTTTTCCAGAAAGACAACTTTTGTACTATATCTGAACCCCTATCATAAAGCTTTTACTTCCAGCATTTATTGCAATAACTTGAGGTTGAGACCCCCAAAGTTTCCTTCTTTTAAAACAAGAATGTGTGTGTGTGTGTGTGTGTTCATACCAACACTGAATTTTAGCTTCAGCTTTCAACTAAAATTAGTCCAGCTTCTGTAACTGAGGCCTTTTCCGTAGCTTAGCTTTGTTCCGGCAGCATCCGATCTGGGTCCTGGCATTGGCCCTACTGGGAGGGGGCATGGCAGGAGTGCTCCCTTCTGCACCGGTTGCCTTTGAGAACCAGGAAGCTCAATGGGCCCTCCTATTCCTGCTGCAGTGCAGCCAGGTACTGTCCCAGATTGCAATGGGGCAAGAAGCACAGCCATTGCACTTCCAGGGCCTTCACAGACTAGGTAAGTGAGGGTGCATAGCAGTAGGGCAGTGCAATTGCCAATCATTGACAGGGAAAACCCATCAATTATTTGCAGAATGATTGTGCCACCTAGGGGTGGGAGAAGGATGGGAGTGGGATGACATCATGCATAAGTATCATCTCAGCCCTGTCCTTCTCCTGTCCCCATGGTGAGCTGGGTATGTTGAGCAGAAATTATAAGTAACTCCTTAATCCCTTAAAACCTTCTATGTTCAACATAACTGAAAAAAATACTGTATATACATACTAAGTTTAAAATTTTTAGTCAAAAAATTGACCCAAAAAACCTGGGTTGACTTATCCAAGGGTCAGAGTAAGTACTGTAACTTAACTCTTATCAACAAAGGAACCATCCCCTTCTCTGAGTAGAGTGGCAAAAGGTGAGAGCTTAGTCACTCCTGGGAGAACCTAAAAGAAGTACTGGCCCCTTCTACCCTCTCCACTGCCATGCTGCTTCTGGCCTTTTTGAATGTCTGCATGGGAAAATGGTGTTTCCCCTAAAAGGAGCACAGAGAGAAAATTGAGCAGGTCAGTCCTTTTAGGTTCTCCCAGGTTGGACTAAGCTCTCACTTTTTGCCACTCTACTCAGATAACGGGATGGTTTTTTTTCTGTAAGATTAATACTGTACTTTGACTTTTATTTTAAAAAGGAACTATCCTCTTCTTTGAATAAAGTGATGAAAGGACTTTTTGAATGCCTGGGTGGAAAATCGGCAGTGGCCAGGGGCGGCTGGCCCCCCATGGCAAAGCCGGCACTTTCCCCTCTCCATAGACTGATCCTCAACTTATCCAGGGTCGTATCAAGATCCATAATTGTGGCCCCCAAAGCTGCCCTGGACTGATTCATAAAGTCAATTTATAACAAGTATATATGGTAAATACCATAGAAATGAATGTCACTCTTGGCATTTATCATATTTATTAGAGATAATAACATGGTTATTATCATGGAGATACACATTCAGCAGCCTTAGGGGCACAGGTTGCTCTTGGTCTAATTTCAAAAATCCTCTCTGATCTGAACCAGTCCATATCAGAGCTCAGAAAAGCTTTTGGACTCAAAACTCCCTGAGTCTCTCAGACAGCATGGATTGTGGGAGTTGGGGGAAAAAAAGGTTGCTTTTCTGAGCTCTGATTTAGATCTTTGGTAGAGGAAGAAGGAGGGGTGGGGTGGTGGATTGCAATCATGTGTTGACTACCCCTAGCATGTGCCTCTGACAGAATTCCTCCAAAGGAATAAGATAAAAAACAAAAAGGTTTCCACTCTTGGCTTTAAGAGGAAATCAATAATCATAATGTAGAACCCCAAACAAATGCTGATGTCAACAGACACAACTGTACCCAGAACATAAATGAAATGGGTTATTCACAATCTTATGGTTATTCCCCATCTCATAAGCACTTCAGAAGAAATATTTTAAACCAGGAGCAACACTGCATCTCCACTTTGGTGGGAGCCCATTCTTTCTTTGTTGTTGAGTGGAGTGACCAGCATTACTACATTTGCAATGGCAACATCTTTTGAAATACAAATAAAACTCACTTTCTGTTTAGACTAACAAAACAAGCTTTTCTCCCTCCCTTGAATCAGCATGTACAGAAATTGAAATGAAAACGAAATATCCCAGGAGGGAGCCTGGCTACATCCTATAAATGTAAGAGGTCCCATTAAATTCAACTGGACTTGTATCCGAATATATCTACAAGATTGCAACCTGAGTTTTCTTCATTATGTATTTCTGAATACTGAAAGGATAGGATAGGTTGATATACTCTGTTCAGAACATGTAGTCTTGCTGTAGGGGAAGTGGGAGGTAATTTTAGTTCTTAATTTGCACTGTTTAAATACTATAATTCTATTTTTTTCCTGAAGGAAACATCAAGTTAAAAAGGAAATTGGGTTGCATTAATTATACTGTGTCAAATTAAATGAACTAAATTCTTCAACTATTTTTAAATATTTTGACATTTGGCACAACATGAGCTGCATTTTGATACACATTTCAGTTTGAAAAAGGCAATTGAAATGTGGTGAGTAGAAGGAACTGAACACAAATTGTCTTGCCTCCAAACGTTTTAAGGTCCTAAGAGCTGTATAAAAATTGTTCAGTTATCCATCCATCATTGCTGCTGGCTTTCTTAGTGACTAGAAGAACTGGTTGTTTATAATTCATCAGATTTGTCAAACACAATATGCTACAATGGCTAGAAGAGTGAGTCAATTAACTGTAATTAACTGAGGAAGGGCTGTAGCTTGGTGCTAGAGAACACACACTTAGCATGTGAAAGGTTCCAGGTTCATTCTTTGGCAGGTAGTGATGAAGGAGGGCTGTCTGAAATCCTGGAGAATGAGGATGGAGAACATATTTCAGCCCAATTTCAGAGACATTTTAGGGGTCACCTTACAGTGGTATGAGTGTGTGTGTATGTGTCTTCAAGTCAATGGTCAACTTATGAGAACCCTATGAATTTCATAGGGTGTTCTTAGGCAATATTCAAGAGGTCGTTTTGCCATTGCTTTTCACTTAAATATAGCCTATCTGCCTGGTATTTGTTGGCAGTCCAAGTATCAACTTCACCTGACCCTACTTACAAGATCAGAAGGGATCTGGTGCCTTCAGGATATTTAGATCATTACATTCCCATTGGAGGGATTTAAAAAAATACCATTTTATTGTAGCTTCCAGATCTTACTGGAAAGCCTGGGGAGACTTTTAAATAAACCAAAAGTGGCCTGGATGGTAACACTAGATGATAGATGGATGGATGGATGGATAGATAGATAGATAGATAGATAGATAGATAGATAGATAGATAGACAGATAGATAGATCGATAGAAAATACTTACGAAAAAAGAACATTTCAATTACAACAGAAAAATGTAAAAATACAATTGAAAGCACAGAAATAAAAGACATAGCCACCACGCAACCAGCACTTGTTAGTCACTGTTAACTTGTGTCCCCTCACTTTCATGAGATCAGTTTTATGCAGGATTAAGGTTGGATTTAGCCCTTTCTTTATTGCACTTTGGTATGTTTGCATGCTAGCTCCACAGAGAACCAACAGGATTTCAGCCAATGATAATATATATTGTCCAAGACAGCACTCTCACCCCGAGATTCTTCCCCCTCACCCTGAGAACTGGAAAAGAAGAGCCAAGCCCTGAGATCTGGGTGCTCAATATGTTAGTCAATCCCATTAAATCAAGACAAGCATCCAGGTGTTCATTCTCAGGAAAGAACAAGATGACAGGTGAGGGAGAGTATGAAAAGGATTTCAAATTCCCTTCCCTGGCATTTACGTCTGGCCTCTGAGATGAAGACAAACCTTTTGGCAATGAAACTGTTGCCAGCACTGAACAAAACACTTCAGCTGGCAGCCTGCGGAACGCTGCTGTGTGCCAGACTCCTGTGTCGTGTGGGCAGTGAAGGACTGCTACTCTGAAACGCAGAGAGCACAAAGGAATAAATGCATTGCTATTGTCGTTATTGCTGTTGTAAGAGCAAGGCTGGCAAATATTTTTATTTTTCCTCAACAAGTCTTGGCAGGGTGAGAAAGCCAGCTGTGCACAGGCAGGCACCTGTACAATACAGAAACAAACACAAACCTGAAACACAACACACACACACACACACAGAAAAGAGGGAGGAAAACCCTCCCAATAAATGAATAAAATTTCTGTTCTTCCCCCTCCCATACTTCCAATACCTTCATTAATGATCAAATTGTCAAACATTGCAAGCTTTCTCCCCCTTCCCTCTGAAAAGGCCTTTCTGAAACATCTTGAAGTGGAAAGAAACACCTCACCAGCTTATTTTCTCCCCTTCTCCTGTTTAAAGAGAGTTTGGCAAATACTTAAAATGTGTTTTTCTACTGGCTAACAGCATGAAGGACATAGCCCAGAAGAAGTGGAGTCTGTGTTTTTAAATGATGCTGACATGGTAACCCTTCACATTTTTGCTTCAAAGTAAACACCACTGGGTTCAAGTTATGCATGCAGCCTAATGCTCATTTACTTGGGAATAGGTCATATTGAATTCAGAGAGCAGAATAAGGGTGGGAATCATCATGCTGTCCACATGGTGTTGGACTACAATACCAGTCAGCCCTAGCCTGCTTAGCCTATGGTCAGGAATGCTGGGAGTTGCAACCCAACAAATATTTGGAAGGTTGCATGATTCTCACCCCTGGAGTAGAACATGTATTTGCCTTATTATCTACTTACAGAAAGGCAGTTCTAATCTTGTAGGTATTTCTCAGGTCTGTGGTAGCAAAAATCTTATGTAATTGCACACTCTCAATATTCATGCTTATTATGTCTTCTGATAGCTTAGTCCCTGTTCATTTTTTGTACAGAATTTCTGGAAATGTAGGGCCAAAACTACCATTAGGCAGAATGTAGCAAACCCTATAACTGGCAGATGCTGGGTAGTTAAGGTACCTCATGAAGTACCTTGTGAAGTCTCTGGCAGTGTAGCAAATGTCATACAAATCTCTTTGGAACCCTAAAGTAGCTTTATGCCCAAGATTTAATAGAACATCCTGTCCTATTGCCAGTGATGAAGTAAAACTCAACTGCCAGCCCAGTTAGAGTCTATAAAAGAACTGGGTATGAGTTGTCAATTCACCTCAGATAGGTGAATTACTATCAGGTAGGTGGATTCACTAATTTTCTTCTTGGTAGCAATAGCAATAGCATGTGTATTTCTATACCACTTATCAGCTAAGTGCTCTCTAAGTGGTTTACAATGGTTAGCTAATTGCTCCCAACAAGCTGGGTACTCATTTTACCGACCTGCGGAAGGATGGAAGGCTGAGTCAACCCAGCAGAATCGAACTCACAACCTTGTGGCTGTTAGTGCCAGCATTTAAACACTGCACCAGTAGAGCTCCTATGGAAGCTCCTATAGAAGCAACAAGTAATTTTAGCAATTTTATTCTCACTGTGAGAATATTCATAGTTGGGGTTTTATTCTATACAAAATCCTCATGTAAGATCTTCTGCACAGAAAATACTGTTTCTTGTTCCACCCAACCATGTGTGAATCTTGCTTAGAATATGTGACCTGCAAAAATTCTCATTAATCCAGGATTCTTCTCAATGTGGTTTCTCAGTATCCAGGAAACAAATTTTCACAGCTTTTTAAACATATTTTCAAATACTTTTCCAATTCTTATTAGCAAAATCTCGTATGTAGTTGCAGCTGGTGGCTTCTCTGTCAGTGGAGCAGTGTATCTGCTCTGGGTTTTGGTCTCTACTATATTATGTGCCAGACCTCTTAGCAGTCAGTATTTTGGATAGCTCCTTTAAATTTCAGATGAAAAGTCAGAGTGACTCACTGCCTGTTGCCAGGGAAGCCACCAGCCACCACTACCTTTGGGTCAACCTTGCTCCAATAGGATGACCTTTGCCTCTGTGCTTCTTTCACAGACACAAATGGAGAGAGAAGCTCACTTGCTATGAAGAACAAGAGAGTCTTCTTGTTGCTCATAGCATTGAGAAAACCTGGTTAAGTGCACCTGTCAAAGGTGCTATAACTCCGGTCCCTTTTCATCTCCTAGGTCTGTTAGATACCCTCCCCTTTGTATGCTATTAGTCTTGCAAACCACAGTAAACATGAGAAGAGTGTAGAAGAGAAGGCTGCTGAAGAAAGAGGATAGGAGACACAGCAACTTCAGATTCACTGGTTGCTTCAGCACACATCATCCTCTCCTGGCCTAATTGTATAAAGAAAGCCAGAAGCCTGCCCCAGAGTTCTGTCCCTTGACATGAACTTGTTAGCAATAAAAAGGCAAAATCTTGTTAGTGATAAAGAAGGCACATTCAACCTCCACCTCACCCTTGATAAAAACAGCAGCAGCAGCAGCAACAACGACAACCTCTTTACCAGAACTTGGGAATGTTACTCCCAAAATTCCCCCAGAGAGTGGTTGACTTTGGCATTTTTGGATTTATAGTACAAAAAGTGCCTTTTCCAAGCTATGCTCTTCATATCTTATAATTTTTAGAGATAAACAGAGCCAGGGAAGTGGCAATGGTGGTTCTACTGCTTCATTTCCAGCCCTTCCAACTCATCGTCAGCATCCAGAGTGATGTTAAGGTTGTCAGGTCTCAGGTCTTGGCCTGTCCGTTCCTGGCATACCTACACCTAGATTGAGCCAATTGAAGGCACAAAGAAAGCAATTTGGGATCCAATAGATAGGCTAGCTCCCACAGTCTGTGTATGGAAACATCCTATCTGTGGCTGTTCTACTTATTACTCTGAGCAGGGACATTACTAGCAACAACTTACGTGGGCACAGCAGAAGCTATGCAGTACCCACCAGTGACAATTATCTCAAGATTCTGTGTGTGTGCATGTGTATGCGTGCCTTCAAGTCAGCTGTTGACTTATGGTGACCCCATGGATTTCATAGGGTTTTCTTAAGCAAAGATTACTTCCTCTGAAATATAGTCTACAGTACCTGATATTCCTTGATGGTCTCCCATCCAAGAACTAACTAGGGCTGACTCCAGGATTCTATTCTGTCTTATTTTTCAAATGTATGAAAAGAAGTTAGAAAAAAAGGCCCATTCTTAAATAATATGATAATTAATACAAGAATAGCAATAACAACAATAAGAGTAGCAGCCCTCACTCAGCCCATGACCCAGTTTATGGCACTGCAGTTAATTGCTGCACAGCAAATGTTGAATCAGCTGATAAAGTGATTGGAGAATATATTGTATTCTTTTCTTAAGTGTTAGTTCCTTCCATCTCTCTTTCTCACACTCTTTTTTTCTACCCCCACCAATGGATTTATTGCATAGCAAGCCAGAAATCTCTGACTCTCTCCTGTGACAAGGCTATAATTTTCTGTAGCTTTGGTTCTGTAGGCTGAGCCTATTGTTCGTCACTGCACATGCAGCTTTGTTCCCTACCTCCAACCCACTCCAACATCTGCTTTAAAAAAAAATTGAGTGCACCAAGAAATATCTTTCACTTGCTAAAACATCTACACATCTGTGTCTCAGCCCCATTCATACTTACAGGAAACGTGGGGAATAGGCTAAGAGAAATGTAATAAAACAGCTCCTGTCTCTTTCAGCTCTCCCTGTCCTTTCTGTCCAGCTTGCATCCAGAATCATCATTTCCTTCCATTCTAATTGCTCTTTAAAAAAAAAAAACCAGATCTAAGCTACATTTCAAAGCCTCTAAATCACTCGTGTGTGGTGCCAAATTCATGAACAAGTTTGCATTTGCTGATAAGTCTTAAATTCCCTGACATGGTTGGTTTTGTTTTTTGTTTTTTTTAATGACTGGTGCTTTTTTGCTCTGACTGTTGCTTTTCAGTCCAAATGAAATTCTTTCTGTTTTTGTTTTCTCTTTCTTTTTCTTTTGTTCTGTTGTCTTTATTTGGAATATAGCAATGGTTGTAACCCTGTAGTCCAGGATTCCCTTTTTTTTTTCTGCTAGGGTTACATTTGCCAACCCCTCCTCCAAAAAAAAAAAAAAATAACAAAAAGGCTGCAAGGAATACATGCCATATCTATTTTAACAGTAATTCCATTCCCAGGTTGTGAGTGCGATTTTGGCTTTAAAACAAAACATATTTCCCGTGCCCCTTATTTTAAGGTGAAAATGCCTTGGTGTCATTGTGCCAATTAAATCCACCTACATAGTGAGAGGGTTTGGCTTCACAGTGGCTTTCAGTTAGACTACTGTGTTTTCTCTACATTCCCAAAGTTGTAGTCCCTGGAATAGCATTTAAAAGGCTCCAGGTATAGCTGATCTGCCTCCCTGCCTGTGGACAGTGATCTCCACTCTTTTAACTCCCCCTTCCTGTTTCCAGTCCATCCCCATTACTCTAATAGCCTGAAGGGCAAAAGATGAGTGGACTGCATATACTCTCCAGAATTTCACCGATCAAAAACAGGATATATCAGAGCGTGGTCAAGATGGCAAACATTGTTAATGAGGAAGACCAGGCAAGCTAGGAGAGGTTGCAATAGTTTGCTTTTGCCTGAGTTCACAGGGAAAGGCAAGATTCCTTTCCCTCCTCCCCTTTCCTCTGGAGCGAGTAAACTGAGCCCAAGCTACTTTTGCACTTTGAACTCAGTTTGCACTAATGGAAGTAAGCCAAGGGAAAAGGGGAGAGGGGGAAGGAGGAAAGTGATGTTGTAAAAACAGCTGAGAAAGTGGAATGGCAGAGGATTAACTGGGACTATCCTGGAGGATATGGGACTGAGATTTTTGACTCATCAGATCCAACGTCTTCCTATTGCCTACTCTTGGATCTTGAGGGAAGGTATGCTAGCCCTGGATGTGGAATAATTTCCCTCCCATCATTATTATTATTATTATTACTGTTGTTGTTGTTGTTACCTTTATTTCTATCCCACTTTTCTCCACGAGGGGACTCGAAGCATAAAAAAGCATAAATAAAAACTGTAATATACAAAAGTTAAAACACAGATTAAGCATCAGTAATGATTAAAACAATGCTAAAATACATATTAAAAATAGCATACAAAAAGTGATTAAATAGTAATTAAAATAACCAGCACCATTCTATATATAGGTTAAATATTAAATTCCTGCTAGAACAGGAATGTCTTTAAATGTTTCCTGAAGGTAGGCAGGGAAGGTGCCAGTCTAACCTCTTTGGGCAGGAAGTTCCAGAGCCTGGGGGCAACCACTGAGAAAGGGCCTCTCCCATGTTCCCACCAAATGTACCTGTTAGGGTGGTGGGACAGAGAGAAGGGCCTCTCCAGCAGATCTCAACTCCTAGGCTGGTTTGTATCACCTCTTTACCTGCTGATTGTCCTATACAAATCTCCCAGGCCTTTTGACCATAGTTCCACTATTGATTCTTCATCCTTAGCAGTCTTTGGGTTATTCTTTCCAACGATGTATATATGATTTTTGAAATTTGACTAACTGAGACCACTCACTCATCTAACCCATAGTATAAATCACTGGCAACCCTGCTAGTTGATTGTTTTAACTGGAGATTGTACTAAATTAGCACAGGACCACCTACATGCAATGATTGTTTTCTATCACTGTAACTGTTTATTTGTTTGATCCATAAGATGTCTTTTTCTAGTGAATCATTCATGCCACTGTCTAAATGTTGTTTCACTGCCCCTTTGCTAGTGCAAGTGCATGAATTCCAGAATTCCTCATCACTGGTTATACTGAAAGCCCAATAGATTCCTACCTCTGATGTAAACAATGGCCTAAGCTGGGTCTTCATGGCCACTATCAAAGAGACCTTGATCTTTGAGCCCACTGAACTAATTGCTCATACCAGTAATGACTTTGGTCCATACAGCATAGCTCTCCAGTGTACGTTTCAGTGTGTAGACAGATTTGCATGTGTGAAGGAGGTCCTCCAAATAATCTGGCCCCATTTTTTAAGGCCCAGTAACAGCTGTTCACAATAACAGCTCTGTCCTTTAAACTCTGCAGCTGGTACAATATAGTTTTACATGATTTGATGGCATAGCCCCACCAGAATTCAGATTATTAAACTATAAACTATCTTTAAAGGCATGCCCACATAAAGCCCATTATAATAATTCAGTCTGGAAGTTACTGAAGTATTAACACCTGAAACAATGATTTATACCACAGAGCTATTGCCTCTCACCCTTAATACATGCCTAGTATTTTAAAAAGTTAGTATTAAAAATGCATGCATGGTTGTATGCAAAAAGACCCCACCTGCACACAAACCGAAACCATTTTTTGAGTGGCATTCTATATGTCTCCACAAAGATGAAAAGTGGGAAGAATAGTACAAAGTCAGAAATAACTTTATTAATCTATCTCTAATTAAAAATAGAAACAAAATAGCAAGATGTTTTACCCTTTGCAGATCAAGATATCTTGCATCACTGGTCAATTAGACTTGGAGCAGCAAGTTTCTTTCCCAGACTTCTGGTCATTTCTTGATTTTAGTAGGTGGAAGAAAATGGTGAAATTATCCTCTTTTCCTATAATACTTTTATCACTTCTTTCTTGGGGCCATCTCAGATTAATCCTTTGGATTCACCTGTCAACTGTCTACCAAAAGTTCCTGAATCTACCTTTCCTTCCATAGAACCTCTCACCCGGTGACCATTGAAGCATCTCAGCCTCTCCAATAGCTCCTTTTGAATGTTTGGACAGCAATTGAAGCAAAACACTCTAAACCAGGACTTATCTTAACATTCAGATCTTCTTCCCCCACTCCTCCTTTTCCCATTACTGGTGACAGCCCTATCATCCTCCTGTCATGCCCAGGTTGGCATGTCCTTATTGAGTATCTGCATTTGCTATTAAGTCCTGACACTTCTGGGATAACTCTGAAGTCAGCTGATAAAATAACATTGTATCCCTAAGTCATTTCTTATTCTGATGACTCCTGTTGTCACCTCTATAGATTCTTGGCTTCTATTTTTTTTTCTTTACCTGACACCTTAGGTAAAATGGCACCCTATCATCTGTTCACTCTTTCCATTTTATTACCTCACCTCCCATTCCTGGATTTTTTTTTCACCCAGTGTTGCATTTACTATCCATTCACTCTTGTCTTTATTGTAGGCATGGTTCTGCACAATCCTACCTGCATGTCAAAAACAAGACAGGGTCAGGCCTTCAAACCAGAATACTTCCCTCTTTTAAATCACTGAGCTCATGCTAGTTATCATTTCTACCTAGGGAGGATGTTTGTCATGTCATGCATGCTGATTTTCTCTCTGTATGTGTGTATGCGTGTGTGTGTGTGTGTGTAAGCACACATGCACATGTGCGTATTAGAACTTGGAAAAGTAACTTTTCTGGACTACAGATCCCAGAATATTCCAGCCAGTGTGCTCACAGTATGGGGGATTAGTGGAACCAATGTTTTGAAAGACTGGGCTGCTTTACAACTGGGGATTTCCAGAGGAAAGTTTGACATTTTAGAACATCCTTCTGCTATGTTGTTATGCAATATGATCTAAGTTTTAATGCCCATAGTCATTTATGAAGCTTTTCAACTATGCTGCTTGGACCATGGTCTGTATTTTCATGAAGAAGAACTTCTGGCAAGATATGGGTTGCACTTCTGTTACCCTAAAAAGTGGTTGACTTTGGGGTTCACCTGCAATCTTGCACTACACTGTTATAGTGTTATGATTCCACTTCCAACATCCTATGGAATCCTGGGGTTTGCAATTTAGGGAGGGATATTTAGAATTCTCAGCCAGAGAGCTCTTTGGCCTCAGTAAACTACAAACCCCAGAATTCCACAGGATGTTGAAAGTGGAATAGTAGCACTATAACAGTGTAGTGCAGAAAGGCCCTTAGTCTACTTCATGAGATACAAGTGAATAATCTCCATCTGATGAAATAGATGTAGTCCACAAAAGCTTATACTACCAACTTATTTCTCTCACTTAGCCTCAAAGATGCCATAGGATCCCTTAGCATTAGGAATAATCCAGGATGTATAGATCTGTGAGGACATCCATGATTTGAAGCATGAAGACAAGCGTTGAAAGTGTTTAGGTAAAATTAAAGTGAAGGACACAACAGTTACATCATTGTGAGGATCAGGTATAGACTCCCAGACCAGACTGAAGACTTGGATAATGCCTTCCTAGAACACATGGCCAAATATTCAAAAGGGGGAGAAATATTATCAACTCGGAAGTAAACTCTATTGTGTTTAGTGGGCCTTAATCCCAGGTGAATGAAAACAGAACTGCAATGTTACACTTGACTACACTTGGGGATAAGGATTAAGGGACAATCTAAAACTTCAACAGAAAAGGCAAATTTTGAAAAGGAATGTGACTCTTACCTGTCAGTGTAGTTGTGTGTGAAATGGAGCCCTATTTTAAACCATTTTCTCCAGAATTTTAAAAAAGATGTTATAGAACAAGAATACATTACTCATTGCATAATATAAATCAAAAGCAGTCCTATCCTAAGCTTAAAAAAAGAAAAAAGAAAAGCCCAAGCTATCACATTCAACAGTAGAGGGAAACAGAGAAAGGTGCTTAAAATGAAGTGAATGAACATATACATTTTATTTCCCTTGTTAACTTTAAAGCTGATTAACTGGCAGCTGGATCATGTTTTGAGTAGCTTGCAAAGATTCAAGTTATATCTAACCTAGTGAATGGAAGTAATGATATATGCTTCATTCACCAAAGAAACAACTGTTTTCTTTTCCTCCTCTAATTCTGTGCTTTGCAGGTACCTACAGTGATATAATATACATTACCATTATTGTAAAACAAGAGTTTATTACATGGCTAAGTAAGTTGATCTTTGTAAAAGTGAACAAGCACATTGAAATAAAATAAAAACTACTTAATCCAATCTTCTCTCATACAATTCCTTTAGAGGAGAACAGACACGGCCTGTTAAAATAACAAAGCATGTAGAGTTTCTATTCACAGACAAAGTGTCCTCATTCAAACTCTCATTCTATAGCTACCTTTCCCCTCTTCTCAGCTTTCTTGGCTGCAGAGAAATGTGATTCGATGGAGCCCGTTGGGTGATTTTTTTTGTTTTGTTTTTTTATGCTCCCTGATGGAGCTTTTCGAACCTCACAGACTTGGTGACACCTAAATGGCACACACTTTGGATTGTCTTGTTGTGTGGAAAAGGCAGATAGAGGGAGGAGGAGAAACATGAAACAGGTGGGGAAGGCCAGCATGGCATTCACAAAGAGTTGGAAGACTGGAGCCAATGCCGGGGTCATTTCTGCAATGAAACAGTGACTTTATTGAAATGATTTTGCATCAGGTGTTAGATTACTTTAAAAGCCCTGGGAATTCTGTGAAATCTGGCAAGCCTGGGTTTTAAAAAACAGAGAGAAAAGGATCTTCTGAGCTTTCAGCCAGGAAATGAGTAGAATGCATCTATTATTGCTTGACGGTAATTAGTCAGATTATGTGCTGCTTGAAACCATGCTGCCAATGTTGCCATGTAATAACTCCTGCACACAGCCACTTCCCTGATTATGTTCAGGATTATAAGGAAGATTTGCATTACTCTCACTTGGTTCCATACCTGAGTAATTCATAAAAGGTGTACATTTACAGCAATGGACTCACAATAAAATATTGCGGCCTATCCTCAGCTCCTGGGAAGCCAGCAAGACTTACCAGCAGGATACTATAACATGGTATAAAGTAACTGGATGAGGGGAAACAGTTTGAAACTTAATCTCCTAATGAGGTCTTCTTCTTTGGATGTCTTCAGAAAGAGGTGGGACAGCTACCTTTTGGGGATGTTCTAGCTGGAGATCCTGCACTGCGCTGGGGGTTGGACCCAATGGCATATGGGGACCCAACTCTATGAAAATGGTGTTCCTGGTCAGTTAAAAAGCAGATCAGAGAATAGGGATTAAGCCTGTGGTGGGTAGAGTGACAGTCCCCCTGAAGATGTGGCTTGGGTGAACACCTGGATTCAACCCTGATTCCAGAAGCTCAGAAGTGTATTTGCACAGTTAAGGCCTTGAGCTATCAGATTTGGCCATGGTGACTCATGTTCTAGTCACATCACAGTTGGTTTACTGTAATGCACTCTACAAGGGGCTGAGACCATGTTCTGAATCCACATCTTTAACTATATGTGTGTGTGTGGTTTTTTTTAAAAGATCCTTCTGAATCTCATTGGCCCTTTCTGCATGTTACCTGCTTGCGGAGGTGGGGGGTGCCATTCACAAAAGCAGCCTCTTGCGCGAAGGACTCGCATCGCTCCTCCGTTCTCCCGCAGCTGACCTCCTGGTCGTGCGACCGTTGCGTGAGCGCCCCGCCCTTCCTTCCGCAGTGCAGCCTGGGAGCTGTAGGCTGTGCTGGGGGAGGAAGCGCAACCGACCCGGTTCGTCCGACACACCGCACAGCAGGTAAGTGCACGAGGGCCCCGGGAGCATTGCACGACTGCGCACCCTTTTCGGCTTAAAGCCGAAAATAAAAAGGTGTGTGTCTGCTCTGCGTCCGGCTCATGAGCATCACGTGAATGGGAGTGCATCGTACAGACCAATGCTCCCATTCACGCTACGCTCAACCTCTCGCAACCAAAACTGCATGCGAAAAGGGCCATTATGTTTATGAGGAGTTTAACTATACAAGGTAAAGGGTGGGAATCCTGTGGCCTATGGAGTTCATGTGGCTCCTCAAACTTTTTTTGTGTCTCTTAGAATGCCCTGTGTGCTCCCTGTGATGAAAAAATTGTGGGTGCCAATAGCTATCCAAATTTTGTCTTAAAATTGCCATATATAGCTATATAAATGTTTGCTTTGTTTCCTCCTCAAAGTCATTAAATAGTTTAGCCATAAATGGATTTTGTGTCCTTTCAATTTTACTTTTGGGAAGATCCAGGCCACAGTTAATCCTGGGGACTGTTTTTGGTACAGACCTTTGTGGGTCCTGGGTACTGAAAATTGTCCAAACACTGACATCCTGACCTTATTCCAATCCTAGATATTGTTCTGTCTTATTCTTTATCACCATCAAACTGAATCACACTCCATAAACATTTCTGATTTCCAAGTATTGTCTATTTAATGGCAGAGCTTATTTATAGTTTATTTTTTTAATCAAACCCACTGCAAAGATTGTAACTGATCTCTGTGTACATAGTTTCTCACTATTTATAGTGCTGATGGGCAGGAGGGAAGAGGAAGGAAAGATCTTCAAAAAAAAGAAAGAAAGAAAGAAATAGAGTATCATACAAGCTGATTCTTCAAGGCATTTCTAATTGAAATAGGAATTTAGGATCCTCAGTGGGAATGCAATGAATATTCAAAAATATTCAAAAAAAATGGCCAAGAAACCGTCATCCTGGACTGACATCAGTTTTTGTTATGAGACAGCTTTTTCTGCATGGAATATAATAGTTCAGCAGAAAATGCTGTAACTGGGCGATTATTCTGCACAACAATTGCACATGGCCGATTTTCATAGAAAACAACATTTTTGGCAAAGGAAACAGCTTTTTGTGTGCAAAAAATACTATTTCTGCACAAAAATATGCAGGATATTGCTACAGAGACATGTGTTCTATGTAGAGAACACTGCTTTTTGTGCAAAAAAATGCTGCTTTCTGTGCAAAACAACTGTGTGTGAATTTTGCTCAGAAGAAGTCCTGATGTATGAATAGGATCCAAAACCTGTGTGTTTTCAAAGACTTTGTCATAGTGGGAAGAGAACTGCTAAAATAATCACTAGGGATCATTTCCTTCAAGAAAATTAGTGAAGAATTTAATCCCTAATCTCAACATAGGCTTTGGAGGCTGTGCAATCAATGGTTCTTCAATAGCTCTTGGAAAATCCATCCTACTACTGAAAAGTGTGATTAGGGATATCACATCCTGTTTTTAAATTACTGATGTCACAATCCAACCTTACAAAGTGCTTTTACAGGCAAACCAGATGTAAACTTATAAATTTCGCTACTGGCTTGCATGCAAGTGCCCATAAACTTACATATCTTTCTTTTAAAGATCCCTGGATTAGTTTTGAAAGGGATGAAGTGGGGAAAGGGAAGCATTGCTCCTACTGTTTCTGAATCTGGCATCACCACTTCTGTCGGCATCACTACAAGAAGTAAGCAAAGATACCAATGTTGTGTGTTTCTTTTTTTAAAATGGCTCAGTTCCAACTACTGCATCCCCTCCTCCCCACTCTCTGCAAAAAACACCCTCTTGGCTAAGAATTTTGCAAAGGATCAAGAATGTCTGGTTAATGTTTTGGTCACCTCATATGGTATCCATCTTTAGCTTCTTTTTCTGTGTATAATAGTGACAGTAAAATAATTTTTTTTCTCCTTTCAGAGATCCTGGCATTGCTCAAAGCCATTGTGTTTCAAACTAAAATTTTATTATGCGTGCTTTCCCTTGTCAGTGTCTATCAAGTATGGGCAGTACTTGGAAGAATAATTCAGGCAACAAAATGGATATCCCTTTGTGCATCTAAAATCTTTTGTGTGTCTTTGTAGCAACTTGTTGTAGTAGCAAAAACTGAAATTGTATTAATAATCATTTTAATGATGGTAATTTTGGTCTTGCTGAAATTAGGGCTAGGCAAGGGCTCCCTGATTTGGTTCTGAGATTTGGATCTGGCCCCCAAATCTCATTGAGAGTTATAAATCTGGACCACCAGTTCTCCTCTATTGACTTTCACTAGAAAACAAAAAGGGCTACAACTTGGATTCTATCCATTAGTCCCAACTAGAGCAGATCTATTCAATAAATTGTTGAATGGTGAGTCAACATATTTCCACACTAGCCTCAAGTCCCTCCCTAAACTGCAAACCCCAGGATTCCATAGGATGTTGAAAGTGGAATAATAGCACTATAACAGTATAGTGCAGAAATGGCCTGTTCCCAATGCTTAACTGATGTTTTAAGCTACCACAATACCAGAAATTTGGAGACAGAAAGAAAATTTCATGGGAGGGGAAGAATTCTTATGTGGAGGCAATGCACTTTACTTTGCTCCCCTGCAGCCGCACCCTATACCCTTGCTATGACACTTCTTAAAACTGCCATAAAAATGACAATATTCTTTTAACTCTTTTTTTCCTGTTTCTCATACATTCATAGAAGCCCACACACTTGCAATATTACATAATGCAAACACATTCTCATCATGAGCCTACACTCATCTAAAACAACTCCATAGATCTTTATCTGGCGACTGCTGGAAGCTTCATACAAAAGCCATCTCAAATCCAGAACACAAAGAGACAGTATCAGGTGTCTCAACCTATATACTCAAATGCCATATGTTACAAAGCAAGCAAAACATGGATCCACCGCCTGCTCAGGAGGAGGAACCAAATGAATTCTACATGCAGTTGTACCACTTACAAAGGAATCCAGTTTGTTTAGCATTTGCAGGTGAATGACTTCCTATTAAATTAGTGACAAATATGAAATTAGAATGTTTGAGAGTCTGCCCTCATGAGCTGCTACGCTGAAGTGTCAGTTTATTGGATTAAATCGCAAGGCATAGGAATTTCTGCAAGTGTACGCATAAAACCCAAGGTTTTGTTCTTGGCTTCCACATTGTGTTACTAAGCAGGAACTACAATGGTTAAATCAGCTTTTACCTTTAAATTCGAAAAGGGTTAAAAGTGTACTGGGTGATAGCAAAGGGATGTTTTAAAGTTGATCAGAAGCCCACAACCATTATTCATTCCTATGCACTGATAAAATACTATGCTATTGTTTTCAATAGGAAGCGGAGTATACTTAGAGATCCCTGAATTTTAGAGTCTGGCTTCTCTTTTCTGGTCACTGTGGTGAGAGAAGAAGGTGAGAATGCTGCCTTGAACAGTTTGTGTATGTGTATATTTTCTTCATTTGTTAGGCTGGGTGGATTTTATTTATTTTATTTGAATGGCATATTCTGTGCAACTGTGATTGCTGCTTAGTATATCATTCTCATGGCATGGCCAAGGGCTGCCCCCTCCCCCCAGAACGTCAAAAGAACATCCCCATGGTCATTTACGCACTAGACTGTTATAGTGCCATTATTCCATTTTTAACATCCTATGGAAACCTGGAGTTTGCAGTTTAGGGAGCGGCCTCAAAGCCAACTCAAGCTATAATGTTTTTCCAAATCAGTAAGTCCGCCATTTCCACACGAGTCTGTTATAGCACGAGGATTCCACTTTCAACCTCCTATGGAATCCTGGGGTTTGCAGTTTCGGGAGGGGCCGGCTGGCTCCTCCTGAAACTGCAAACCCTAGGATTCCATAGGAGGTTGAAAGTGGAATCATCGCACTATAACAGACTTGTGTGGAAATGAAGCAAGTGTCAGGAATGACATAATTATTCAAAGCTTAGCAAAGTTAGATTTGAGAGAACTGTGATTTCCAGAATCCCCCCAGCTTGTACAACCAATTGTAGTCCCCAAAAACGACATCTTCAACTTTTGATATTTATTTTGCCTTAAATACAAATGTTAGTCCCAGCTACAGCACACTATTAAATCAATGTGAAATTGATCAGTTAATACTTCAGTAAGTTTCACCAATTCAGGTGGGTATTGGGACTAACAATTGGATTTAGACCTTAGGCCATTTCTGCACTGCACTGTTATAGTGCTATTATTCCACTTTCAACATCCTGTGGAATTCAGGGATTTGCATTTTACTGAGGCCAAAGAGCTCTCTGGCTGAGAAGTCTAAATGCCCCTCCCTAAACTGCAAACACCAGGATTCCATAGGATGTTGAAAGTACAATAATAGCACTATGACAGTGTGGTGCGGAAATGGCCTTAATTTTCCTAGAAAGGAAGCCCAGACTCCAGAGGCTTCAGACTGGGAGTGCATCATTGGCTAAAGTGTCAATGCTGCCCCCATACACACTAGTAACCCAGTTTAGTTTTCCCATCCTCATGCTTGCAATTTGTGGGAAGAAAACCTGCACTCTAGAAACTGTAAGGTAATGTGCTCGCATGGGATATCTGTACAGAAAATGCCCTCCAAAATTTCACAGATTTAAACTGTGACACATGTGGCCAAGGAACATCAGAGTGTGGCCAAATGGCAACAACTATTAATGAGGAAGAACAGGGTCAGGCAGGCTAGGAGGTGCTGCAGCATCAGTTTGCTTTTGCCTGAACGTGCTGGGAAGGGCAAGGTTCCAGTTCTTCCTCTCCTTTCCCCACTGCTGAGTTGAATGCAAACTACTTTTGCACTTCGAAGTCAATTTGAGCATCTGAAGTAAGCTGAAGACAAAAGGGGAATAAAGGAGGAGAAGAGGGAAACTGGAACATTTTTAAAGCAACTGAAAAAGCAGAATAACAGAAGATTAATTGAGACTGTTCTATCAGATCAGGACAGCCGATAGGATATAACAGGGCTGTACTGTGAGACTTCTGTTTGCATATCTGTATATACATTTGTTCATGTGTTATTATGGGATTTGGCAAACACAGCTAAGCAATGTTGCATTCAAGTTGGGTACAAACAGGATATTATTAATCATTCTAAAAAATTCTAGGTAAGTTATTGACAAAACAGACAAGACTGAAATTCCATGGTGTCTTCCTTTGTTCATTTCTGTCAGTGTGATATTTGTTCTGCATTGACCAAATTAGAAGCTGTGATTTTTACTGAAATAAAATAAACCTTACAATATCATGTGCACAAACAAATAAGTGTTTTATACTTCTGTTTTGATTTTTATATTGCAATTATGGTAAAATTATTTTATATTGACTATAAGCCGCCTTGGGAAATGTTTGAAGTGTTGCATTGAATCCCTGTAATAAATAAGGTTTATATATTTCTATCCATATCTACATGTACTGTATTATACCGATAGGCAGATATAAGTGGGAAGGGAAGGAGAAAGTTTGTATGAAGAATACCATTTGAAATATCCTCTGATCCAGATTCTATTTCAAATGTCTTTTGATTACAAACAGAATCACAGCCCTTTTTCTCCTATCTCTCACAATACTTGGGGTAAATGTAAATGCATTTAAGTCACGCAGCCTTCTCATTTCTTCATTTTTCATAATTCTAGAAGGAAGAAAATAATTAGGAAAGAAATGTAGTATGCTCGAATAGTCTTGTCTTAAATTTAAACATACTGGTCAATAGCTATAACATCTGTCAGAGACTGGAGTGTCACATAAAAGCTAAGGCTTCTAGTCCACTTGAAATTTAATAGTGTGTATTGATAGTTCTTGCCCACCCTCCACCCCACTGTACAATACCAGAACTCAAGATGCTATGATAGGTTGTAATTTAAAGAATATAATAAAAAGAAACACTCTTATACAAGGCTTACCCAGAGCTGGCTCATCTTGCTAATGGGTGAGATCTGAGGATAAAATTAGGCATGAAAGAAAAAAAAATCTCTTGGGTATAATTATTTGTTGGTAGAACTCTTCAGACTGGTTTCTTAAATAAAGTGTTTACTACAGATCAGACAAAGATTTGAAAATCTCTTTTAAGATACACACCTTAATCCCAAACCCATTTATGTGTACAATGGGGTGTGGAGGGGGCGAAGGGAGGAAATGCAACTAATTTTTCCAGTCCTTTTTCAGCTAGGTATGGACAAATTGGTCTTTTTTAAAGTCTCTGACAGTATCATAATTATGTTTCATCGTCTTTCTATATCAATCTGATTTAGATAGAAAGAGGGAGAATGCATTTGTTTTGGAAATGTTTTCCCACAAATTACACATTTTATATCCATTTTACCCTACAATGTGTGTGTGGGTTTTTTTAGCCATTTTATCATAAAATACGGATTTTGTATACAGCTTATCCAAAAGTCTACATTCTTATATTGGCTTAAAACTCAAAAGTGTATCATAAAATTTGAATGAATGTGAAAACTGAAGTTTTCTGATTTGAATGTTAGTCTGGAAAATGTAAACTGGGCAAGTTAATTGAAAAATGTGAATCCCTTGACCATCCGTAAAGTCAGTCCTAAACCTTTTTATATGGAAGAAAGCAATAGCTGAGTAAATGAATTTCAGATGAAACCCATTCCTAAAATGTGTGAGAAAATGCTCACTTTGCCTCAAAGATTTGCACATTTGTAAGGCTTGTAAGGCTTACATTTCTGAGAAACACACATTGAAGCTATTATTATTTGTTAAATAACACAAGAAAGCAAGCAAGCAAGGAAGCACGCATTTTAAAATGTGAATGACTAACATAAGCATCATTGGGGGAAATGAAGAAAAATGCTCAATAGGAGAAAGTTATTTAGATTAGGAACTTGGGAACACAAAATTGGAAAAATGTATTTCAAAAAATTTGGGCAAATTTCCGTGCAGGAGGCGAGGAAGTCATTATTCTATTTCATTTATGTCAATGAATGTAAGGATGAGATAGGTGAGGGTTGCTTGGAATATACATTTTAAATCAGGCATGTTTCTTGTGTATCCTAAATATATTCAAGGGTGTGTGTTTTTTCATTCCTTTCATTCCTGGTCTAATTTCTAGGTAAGCAAGTATAATAGAGTGTGGTGCTTCTGAGGGTCTGGATTTTTGCCCACTTTTTGATTGGAGCAGACCGTGAGGCCCTTTGATTTGTCTCCATGTCCCCCATATCCCTATGCCAGAAGCATGGTCTTTTGCCATGTATCTGTAATTTTGCCCACTGGATTTGTTTAAGGCCCAAAGGGGGCATGTTTAAAAAATAGAAGTAACCACACCAGCTATGGGGGTTGCAGTAGACACCCTAAGGCCAGGACATGACACATAATCACACATGTATTTTTTTATTATTATTATTATTATTATTATTATTATTATTATTATTATTATTATTATTATTTATTTGTATCTCGCCTCTCCACACAGATCGAGGCGGTGAACAACATGAAATACATTATACATTACAAATAGCATGTATGGTTTTACAATGTGTTTTTAGCTAATTGCCCCTAGCAAGCTGGGTACTAATTTTACCGACCTGCGGAAGGATGGAAGGCTGAGTCAACCTGGAGCCCGGCAGGATTGAGCTCACAACCTTGTGGCTGCAGTACTGGCATTTAACCACTGCACCACATTTGACCTACCCCCTGAAAAGGTGCAACTTAAGCCATTTCTGCACTACACTGTTATAGTGCTATTATTCCACTTTCAATGTCCTGTGGAATCCTGGGGTTTGCAATTTAGGGAGGGGCATTTAGAATTCTCAGCCAGAGAGCATTTTGGCCTCAGTAAACTACAAACCCCAGAATTCCAAAGGGTGTTGAAAGTGGAATGATAGCAGTATAACAGTGTAGTATGGAAATGGCCTTAATTTATTTTATTTTATAACTAAAATGGTTCACTTCAGTCAGAATTTCAGCAATAGCTTACTTCCAAAGTTAATTCCAAAATTAAGATATTGGTTAACAGAGACAGTGCTAAAGATTCAACAATATTGTATTTCCCAGCTAGTTCCCAATATTGTATTTCCCAGCCAGCTAGCTGAGATGTACTTCTGTCAATTTTTTTGCAAAGCTACTTAAAAAAGAAAAAAGAAAAGAAAGGGCAGACTGTCAGTTTGGGAAATTATGTTGTATAGGTCACAAAAGCCAAACCACTTATTTTAGTTTCCCATTAGTGTGTGATAGTTCAGTTAATTCCAAGGTTATGAGGTTCCATGGTGACCCTATCATAAGGTTTTCTTGGCAAGATTTATTCAGAAGAAGTTTGTCATTGCCTTCCACTTAGGCAGAGAGAGTGTGACTTACTCAAGGTCACCCAATGGGTTCCTATGCAAGAGCAGAGTTCAAAGCCTCATTTCCTGGAGACCTAGGCCATTTCTGCACTACTTGTTATAGTGCTATTATTCCACTTTCAACATCCTATAGAATCCTAGGGAGGGGCATTTAGAATTTTCAGCCAGAGAGCTCTTTGGCCTCAGGAAAGTATAAACTCCAGAATTCCACAGGATGTTGAAAGTGGAATAAATGCACTATAACAGTGTAGTGCAGAAATGGCCCTAGTCCAACACACAGGTCATTATTCCACACTGGCTGTAAATATGTGATAGCCCCCCCCTTTTTCCCCCCAGAATTGTTCTGTAATTGTTCTGAAGGGATGTATGTGGTTATTTGCCTTCAAGTCATCTGTTGACCATCTTGCCCTTTGCCTCCGACAACTAAGTCCCTTGAGCTGGCCCTTTAGGCACTGGAGATGTGTATGTATCTTCAAGTTGCCTGTGACCTTCTGGTGACCCCATAAATTTCATAGGGCTTTCTAAGGGAAGGAATACTCAGAGGTGGTTTTGCCAGTTCCTTCCTCTGAAATATAACCTACATCACCTGTATTTGTTGGTTTTTTCCCATCCATGTACTAAGCAGGGTCAACCCTGCTTAGCTTCCAAGATCAGACAGGATCTGGTGCATTTAGATTATTTAGGGTGAAAGGATGTACAGTGGAGCTAAAAAGTAAATGAGTTTGGATTTAAATCATAGGACAGACCTTGTCAGAAGACATTAAATATCTTCAAGGAGTATGTAGGTAATGCTCATACTACCAGTGCTGGCCCAAGATTTTTAACTGCCTGAAATAGAATTATCAAATAGCAGTTCTCACCCTCCCAAATTAAGATACCTGGCATCCAAAACCAGACCATTTATTTTGGTACATGAGGCAAAACATTCAAAAAAAGCCACCCACTCTCCCTGTCCCTGGCAATCCTGTTAGAACAACAATATATTAAATAACCAGCAATTTGCTGCTCTTTCACTATGCTCCAAATCACTCCCTCATTCTGGTAGCCTCACCCTCCCAACTAGATAGAAACCTCGGTTATTCATTGCTCACCTTTTAAATTTTATTTATTTATTTATCAAATTGATCTTTAAATTGGCTTCCAGGATACATTAAAATAACGTCATATATATATATATATATATATATATATATATACACACTATATATAGTATATACATATATATAGTATGTTCTTTAGTCGTATGGTGAGGTTATGTCGGAAGATGCTAAATATTTTCAGGGAGTTAATATGCCGCTTGTGCATTTCTTTCCCTGTTTCTAGATTGATCTATTATGTCTGATGTTGGTTGCTGCCTATTGTAAGCGGTGAGTGTCATTCGGAATGAAGTGTCAAGAAATCCCCCTGTGTTCTTCAGCTGCCTTTTAAGAAGTTACAAATGACACCATTCATCTTATCACATGATCGACTTGTTGCGTCTTGTCATGATAAGGCATCTGTCTCCTTCTGAATGGCTTCAAGATTGATTTTCCATATCTTCCCAATGGTATAGTATAGCTTTGTTAGGTTGGATTTTTTTGAGGACTGTCAAAGCACAGTTTATTCATCTCCAGGTCAAGTGTTGCAAACATGTTCCTCAGAATGCTCTAATTGAGTTAAAACATAAGGATCAACTTGAGATAAATTATCTGAAATTTAATCAAACTATGTGCACAGTTTCTGATATGTTGAATGAAGCCTTCATCTAAATGCAATACTGTATGACAAAGGTGGTTTATCTATATTCTCTTTTTCTTTTCTTCTATTTCTGTCTCTCTCTTTTTAAAGAAAAGGGCTATAGCCATAAGATAAATAATTTAAACATGTTGGGAAACTCTTTGTGAGATATAAGTGAATTCATTGTGCCCGCCGGGATATTTACCAGATGAAAAGTGCGACAACGACAGTAGTCTGGTTGTTTGGTACATAATTTAGAGTATTCCTCATGAATATTTCATGTCGTTTCATTTGTGTATGAATTGTAAGACATGTATATCTAGATTCACAAGGGGCACTGTCGGGCTCCTTCAGCTGAAATAAGCATTTTTATTACTTAGGAATACTGGTGAAAGGGAGGAAGGAGTATGTTCTGCTTTTAAGGATAATAATGAGATCTATTTGGGAGACAGTGGTTTAGAAAGGAATACACATGGCTTTGCTTAGTCATCAAGACCTATCTCAAAATAAATTTTTCTTTTCTTTTCTTTTCTTTTTTCTTTTCTTTCTTTGTCCATTTCAGCACTACACTGTTCTAGTGCTAATATTCCACTTTCAACACCCTGTGGAATCCTGAGGTTTGCAGTTTAGGGAGGGGTATTTAGAATTCTCAGCCGGAGAACTCTTTGGCTTCAGTAAACTACAAGCCCTAGAATTCCCACAGGATGTCGAAAGTGGAATAATAGCACTATAACAGTGTAATGCGGAAATGGCCTTTCTCCCTTCTTTTTAAGGAATACTACAGTTTCCCTTAAGGCAGTGCCCAGAGTCATCCTATCTGCAGCAGTGAACCCTCTGCTATCTGGGGTTGCCACTTGCTGAGGACAGGCCCAGTCATGGCTTCTAAACAAGGAATTTTGCAGAAATTATTTCTATGCAGGGGTAGTACCAATGTGGTGTGGTGATTTGCACACTGGACTGTGACCCTGGAGACCAGGGTTCGATTCTCCACTCAGCCAAAGAAACCCACTGGGTGCCCCTGGGCATATCACAGATTGTCAGCCCCATACAGATTCACTGCCCCATTGAAACCAGCAGCCCCCATATGAATCTGCTCCAGCTCTTAGTACAGAATTTTAATGTGCTGTTCAAACTGCTGAAACTACTTTGAGGGAGAGGATTCAGCACCATGGATAGCCTCTTAAAAGTTCAGACTAAAACCCAGAGTTGGATTTACCTCCACATTGAGATAATAGCCATCAGCAGCCATTGATGCCACTATATAAGCATGATACATTATTAGGTCCTCATTCCTCTCCTTCAACTTGGCTTAATCTCTATATGGGTAACATTTGGTGCTACCACACTTTTACCTGGCCTAAAAAGCCAGGCTGTTGTAGTGGTTTGAGCACTGAACTACAACCCTGGAGACCAGGGTTTGATTCCCTGCTTGCATGAGCTTAAGCACATCACACACTCTCAGCCCCAGAAAACCCCTTGATACGTTTGCCTTAAGGGCACCATAAGTCAGAAACAACTAGAAGGCACACAACTACAAAGGGGTGAAATTCTATGAGAAACATCTCCCCCCAGAAAAATGCAGATTTATTTATTCATTTATTGGCTTTAAATCCCACCTTTCCTCCAAGACTTTGGCCAGCTGGCTGAGATGATGGGAGTTGCAGTTCAACACATCTTGACGACCCCTGTCTGAGAAACACCAGTGTATATGGACTGCATCTTTGCATGGGAATAAGCCCTATTGCACTCAATGAAACTAACTTCTTGGTAGATATATTTAAGATTTGGCAGACATACGCAGTTAACTTGTTCTAAAATAGACAAAGAGGGTATTCCATCAGATTAATTTGGGCAACCTTGAATCACATTTACCTGTGGATAAGTCTCATTGAACTCAGTGTGACTGCCTTCTGAGCAGACATAGCACAGAAATGCACTGTAAAGTCAAAAGGCAATCTGTCCATTTCCTTTTCTCGGAAACGAGCCTTTGCTGATTTCTAACCTGTAGCTGCATTCTAGCTGAAGCCAGCAAACAAGCTGCAAATTCCAAATGGTTTTGTGAAAGAGTCATGATCAAATCATTCACAAGCACATTTTTGAAAATATAAGGGGCATCATGAGATCCAGCAAGGTGTGGTGAATTGAGTGCTGGCTGGACTACAACTCCAGAGAAGGGAGCTTGAAGTGGTCCATGGAAACCCACTAGGTGACCTTGGACAAGTCACACTCTCTCAGCCTCAAAGGAAGGCAAAGATACCCTCCCTCAAACAAATGGTGCCAAGAAAACCCCATGACAGGGTCACCTTAGGGCCTCCATAGATTAGAAATGACCTGAAGACACACAACAACACAACAGCACAACAATAATTATCATATCTATTAAAACACAGTTGTTTGTTTTCTTTTCTTTTTTCCTGAGCAGAAAATATTGTAATTGGGGACTTACGCTGTGCAAAATTTCCATGTGGGTGATTTGAGTAGAAAACAATATTTTCTGTCCAAATAACAAAGTCCCAAACTGTTAAGACTATTAACTGTGCACAATTCTTCTCATTAGGGTTTCTCATTACTTGGAAAATTTGTTTTTTAGCCATTCTTGGGGATTTTTTAAATATTCATTCTATCCCACTAAAATTCCATTTTAGTGTTCACCTTTTGCACGTTTGTAGCTGTATTGGATCACCTTCTCCTGTGTAATTTGCCCTGTACGTTCAAGGTCCTCTGGGGGATATTTACTTCAGGCAGTCAAAAATAGGCTCATAATTATTATGCAGAGGATGTATTGTTCAACCACCTCTGGCTTTCGGAATGACCTGCTAGATTCTTCAGTTGGATATGCTCTCTGAGGCCCTTTCCACACGCGGGCAGGGAAACGGGGAAAGCCATGCTAAAACGTGGGCTTACTTGGTTCCGTCGCCGCGCGGAGCAGAGCATTTCACTGCTCTACATGGAGCAGCATCCCACGGTGTCCTCGGCGTCCAGCAGCGCTCAAAATGGCGGATTTTGACTGGCGGAGCCTCTCCACAAATCGGAGAAGCTCGCCAGCCGGAAATCCCACCCCCTGCCCGATCTGCAGGGATGCCCTTTCATGTGTCTGTAAATCCATACAGGCGCTGCGACGGGGCTGCACGGGGCTGGACACCCCGTGCCTTGTGGTTTTTCAAAAGCACGTGGCGCCGCCACTTGCGGGCGCCCGACCGTGAATTGGCGTGTGGAATTACTTGAGAGTAATCCACCCCAATTCACGTAACGGTGTAGATGACCTCCGTGGAGGTCGATCTACACCATTTTTTTAACCCCATGTAGAAAGGGCCTGAGTTTAAAAAAGAGTAAAGAGTGGTCTCTTCCAGCAGGCTATCCAGATTTTATATACTATACACACACACACACACACACACACTTTAAAATATGTATTGATTGTTTTAACTGGTATTGGTTTTAAATCCTCTTCTGACTGAATTTATCTGTTTAATTGGTTGTTGTTCCCTTCCTGAATCCATAGGGTAAGGCAGATGAGAAAGAAGAGTTGTTGTTGTTGTTGTTGTTGTTTAAATTGTAAGCTGCCTTTAGTTTTGGGGAAAGGTACTCTATAAATTTATTGTTGTTGTTGTTTTCTGAGCCAAGAGTTGTGTCATGCAATTTTGAGAGAAGTAGGGTAAGAATCAAGATCTCTTGCTTAGACCCCCAAATTCCTCCCAGGGCAAACCAGGTTCTAATTTATGCCATCTCGTCATCACTGTGAAGTTGGCACCTCAGCACACGCTTTACAAATGGGAGGGAAGTGAGCCATTTCAAAGGCTTGGGATCCTGCTACTAATTTTAACAGGATCTTTTAAAAGCCTTTAAAAGCCAAACAGAGTTTTTTCTACTTGAGCCGTGAGAGAAGACAGTCCTGAAGTGATCCTGTCCTAAAGGCTGTTAATAAAGTTACTACTTCTTTAACAGCATTTTAAAAGACTTTTAAAGGGCAATCTTCTTCAGCCATGCTTCAAGTGTAAACCCTCTTACAGAGGAGAAAGGCTGCTCCAGCTCTTTTAACAGGTTTTATACGAGGTGGCGAAAAAATATCAACACCATATAAAAGCCTCATTAAAGCATTTCAAAAATAAGATAAGGGAGAGGAAAGAAGGGAAGGAGAGAGGGCTGAGAAGAGGAATGAAGAGGTTAAAAGGAGACAAGGAGAAAGAAGTGTGTTTGTGTGTGTCTGTGTGTCTGTGTGAGAGAGAGAGAGAGAGAGATTGAGAGAGAGATTTACAAATTTGAATGAGTGTGAATCTCATTGTGTTTATAAGCAAAATTAGTATAGTTGTATTCACAGCTTGGAAAATGCATGGCCAGCATGAATTCTGGGAGAGGTAGGCTTTCCCCAAAGTAAATTTTCCAAGGTCTGGTCCTGTTCTCCATGAGGCATTCTTCTGCAAAAGTTCCAAAAATTAATTTAGGGATTAACAAAATCCTGGAGTTGAAAATGGGACTTGGAGATCACTTCATCCAACTCCTTGGTCAATGCAGTTCTGTCACTCAGCTTTGCCCACCCAAGATTTCCTCTGGCTCACATGACACCTATTTTACACTAGTTTGTACTGATTTCCATTGTATTGATTAATTTCCAGTCATTCAATTCCAGTCAGAATGTAAAGTGTCAATATCAATTTTTCAAGCCCATAAGGGTTTGAGCCCAGGTTATTTGAAGAATCAATTGCACCATTAAAAACCTGTCCTGACCCTAAGGTTGGCTTCAAAGCAACTTTGGCTTGAAAGGTAACAAAGGCAGCATAGAGGTTGATATGATTTACTGGTACCACAGTCAGGGCCTTTTTAGTACTGGCACCACACCTTAAGAATAATTTCCTCCCCAAGAACTCAATATGGTTCTTTTTCTTGTGTGATTTAAGCAGCCCCTGAAGATTTTTCGATTTTAATCTTATTTTTTTTCCCTAATTGTGAATCTCCTTGAGTACTGTTACAGAATAATAAACATTTTAAAAAAAGCGTGCTAATGATATTATCATTGGCCTTTTAACTATGTTTTTAAAGTAATTTTTTATTAAGTTTATTCAGTTGTTTCATAAATTTACATTAAATTTATAAAACAACTGAATAAACTTAATAAAAAATTACTTTTTTACCATGCACCATGGAGCATTGCCTTGCTTGGGCAACTGAATGTGAGAACCGAAATTCTATCAGATCCAAATAGAGTAGATGAGTGGAGATATACATCCAGGCTCTAGCTCATCAAAGTGTGTCTGGATGACCTCTGGACAGGCCCAACTCTACAATTAATCACAATTAAACAAATCCTTCAGATTGCAGACAGTGTGGTGCAACAGCAGCAGTCTCTCCAGAAGTTCTTTCTGAGAGTCAGGCCACTCCACACTGATGGAGAACAGATCCCTGAGTAACAAATGCCCTGCCCCACACTCCTAAAGCAGCATCCTTCTAGCAGGTACAGAGGGGTAACACTGTCCTGTCACCAGTGTTGAAAGAAGATTCATTTCAAGGTTCAATTCACTTTTGTATATGGAATCGGGGTGGCAAGCACATCTTGTCCTTTGCCTCAGGCCGCAGAATGTCTGGGGCCATCCCTGCCTCTAATAAGTCATAATCTGTCAGCTTCAGTTGCCTATCTTTAAAATGGGAATAGCCCTTATACCTTTGTGTGTGCAACCACATTTTTAAAAAAATACAAAGCATTTTATAGATTAACAAAGGCTGAGAACCCACATTAGGGTTGTATAATATAAAGCTCTGCATGCAGAGATTAATACGTTAATAGTACTACCCAACCCTTAGGTTGAATGGCAATGTTATACAGCAGAATGGGCAACTGCACGCTTAACTACATGTGCTATGGAACACACAATCAAATAACTGCATGAGCAACGTCACTGCACGTGCAACTCTGCTCCCACAACTGAAGGTGGCTTTTCCACATCAGACAAATATATCTAGCTGCTTTCATAGGAGAACTTACACATGCATAAGATAATAGGAAGCTTCTGATCTGTCTTAAATTTTATACCAAGAACATTACAAATCATGTAATATTCAGATGGAAAACTACAAGGTAAAAGAGACAGTTCAGTGGTTGCATACCTATCTGAAGAAGAAACAACCAAGCCTTTAAAAGTGCACTTTAGTCTTTTAACTCCAATGGATATCTCTGAATTGGGACTTCATAGTCACACAGAAGATTTGTGTCAGTGCTACAGAATAACATCATGGCATAATCAATGTGACATAACCCGGTCTTGTTTCCTCCTCCCCTTTCTTTTCCTTTTCCTTTCTCTATTCCAGTCTCTCTCTCTCTCTCTCTCTCTCTCTCTCTCTCTCTCTCTTAAAATATTACTGCACAGGATCATTAGTAATTCTGACAGTCTGTATGTCACTAGCCAATCAAACGGGACAGGAATGGATTATCTCAGAGAAAACAGCACACACTGCAGGGTTCGGTGGCCTTTTTACAAGAATGTCAAGGGAAGCTGCCGACCACTTACAAATAGAATGTTAATAGCTTATGTCACGTTAACACTGACAGCTCCACAGAGAAAGGGCACTAATCTCCATTGGTAATATGCACAATTGAAGAAGAAAAAGAGGAGCCTAACCGTTTATGCTTAAGCAAAGGCTAAGTATTAAGCGATTGTCTGAAAATGCAGGGAATGCTTGAAAAGCCATCTGGGAGTGAGAGGATGGATGGATAGATAGATAGACAGATAGGAAGAAAGTGCTAGAGGTTTTCCTTTTATTTCCCCTCCTTGGTTTGTTTTTGTGGTCCTCCTTCTTCTTGTCCTATATTGATTGAGAAGATGTAAATAAAATGCATCTTTCAAGGCTGCTGAGTCCCCTTACATAGAGAATGTTAGTGTGTGTGTGTGTGTGTGTGTGTGTGCTGCAGACTTAGCATGCAGATTAGAAGCCATATTTATCATCCAGAGACAGAAGGTGCTGTGCTGACAAACAAGATGAAGATGAGGAGAAAAAGGGAATGAAGGCAACTTGTAGAACTAAGACAACTTGTCCTGTGTGTAGATGTGTACTGCATACCCTGTATCCTGATCACAAATACCAACTCTCATCCATACAAAACCAAAAGGACTGCAGACTTTGAAATCCTTAGTTTCATAAATGGATCAATAAATTATTAGCTGTACTGACCCTAGAAACCACACAGATTTTAATAAAACATGACTTGGGATACCAGACCAGGAGTGTCCCAGGGCCTGGGATTTCAGGGCCAAAACCTGAGAGCTAGAGATAGCCTCTTGTGATTTCACAGGAGGTAGGTCCTGGTGATGTTTACAAGGATGAAGTTATGGGGAAAGTCCCCTTGTGATGCCACTGAACATGATACATTATCAACAACTGTTGCACAGAGTATGCCATCCATTTTTTAAAGAAAAAAAGTCTTAAAAATGAGGAAAAATATACATACACATTTCTCAAGGCAATGATATGGCCCTGAGATTCTTCTCCTTCACCCTGAGGACCAGAGAAGAGAGTCCAGGCCCTGAGGTGCTAGAAAATAGGCCTGTTTCCTATTGTTAATCTCTGCCAGAGAAGAGCCATTGAATCAATTGCATTTTTTATGGACTCAATAATTCAACAATTGATTGAATGGGTCCACTCTATTTGGGATTATAGACCAGGATTCCAGCCACAGAATTAAAAAATGATAAGATTAATGTAGCAAGATATATGGTCACAGGTTAAGCCACATCATAAATTAAATCATTTCCCCTATTCAGACATTTACAGAATCAGACAGAGGTCTTTGACAAAAATTGGTTTCTTTGCATCTCAGAGCTGCAAATTGCAATCTCAGAGGAAGGAAAGATTTTTATTTCTTCCTGAAAACAGGATAATTCTGCGTTGGGGCTCACCATTTAAAAATTATTTCAAACACACACACTTTCTTTTACCTATAACCCCCATTCATGTACCATCAAAGGTTGGTGGCTTCCCCTTGCTTTATGGCAGAGGTGTCTTTGGTACACTATTGCTAGAAATAGAAATCCTGGCTTGGGCCATTTCCATCCTACACTGTTATAGTGCTATTATTCCACTTTCAACATCCTGTGGAATTCTGGGGTTTGTAGTTTACTGAGGCCAAAGAGCTCTCTGGCTGAGAATTCTAAATGCCCTTCCCTAAACTTCAAATCCCAGGATGCCACTGAATGTTAAAAGGGTGAAAATAGCACTGTTAACAGTGTAGGGCAGAAGTGGCCTCAGTGTATCTTTGCAACTTAAAACACTTTTTTAAAAACCCTCATTAGTATGAGCTGCTGTGAGACAACAGCCTTTTTGTTGTTATTGGTCTCAGATAAAATGTTCACATTTTTTCCACATTTTTGATAAAATGTGCAATATTGGAAAATGCAAAGACTTAGGCCATTTCCACATGATGGGGCTGTGCCACTTTGGGAACAGGATGGCAGCGGTCAGTTGGTCGTGATTCTGCACAACATCCCCAAGTGTTGCACTTGTGCATTATTTGCAAAATGGAAAAAAATCCATTTTGCACCTATGATCACGTGGCGCTCCCACACTTACCATCATGTGGAAGGGCAGAGAAGCATGATGGTAATGGTTCCTTCCATAGTGCAGCATGGGAAAGTGCCCGGCTGTGCTGTGGAAGGAAGAGGTGGGGCCATCATGCTCCCTTCCACAGGGAGCTGGTGAGGTACAGAGGGGAGCATGTCTGTTGAGCTCCTTTGCTTGCTGGGACTGCTGCGGGATGATGCACAAGGACATCATCATGTGGAAATAGACTTAAAAATGTTTTGTTGCATGAACTAGCAACAGTTATGACAGACTATAAGTTATGGCAGGGAAAGAGAAGAGTAGATTTGCATAGAAGCAGTTTCACAGAAGTTATAGTTTCTGAGAATTGTGAAAATCAAAATGACCCCCAACACTATCATTTGGCATCTTAATCTGGCACTGGCATGTAGATCCTTCCAAGGGGTTGGAGAATCCTTGAGGTGCTTCCTGACTGTACTAAGATAGCCAGTCTCAGTTATAGCAACCTCTTGGACGTTGGATTAGATGCCCCTTCCAATTTTATAAAGCTATTATTCGAATAGTGAGATTTCTGTATATCCCTACCTATATCAAAGGTAGGCAGAAAGTGTGAATGCACAGATTTCTTTTGGGGGGGGGGAATCTAGTCTGTACAATGACATTATTTGTCTTTTCCTTATTATTCCTTGTGGAATATTTCTAATCATCTATTGAAAGCTTGAAAGGAAATTCACAAAAACATAAAGCACTGTTCAGTCTGCAGGCATGCATATGTTCATGGAATGTGTGCATACTCCTCGATTTCATTATATGTTTTTAATGTATGTGTTTTTCAAAAACAGATTACTGCTCCTGACCATAAAAAGCTTCCCTTAAAAAGTCAGTGGACCAGACAGATCCCAACCAGAAGTATCTTCTTAATACATACACACACACACACACACACACGTACAGAGAGAGAGAGAGATTTGCATTTTTAAGATCTTCTAGCAGATCTCTGGATGCAGATCACTATAGATTTTTTACTCTTAATTCCTTAACAATTTCAAAAATAGAAAGACAAATGCACACTATATTAATTACTAAAATGAAGAAAGCTGTGGGGAAAGTTGTGATCAGGAGTTATATGTTGGAGGACAGCATTACCATGTTGCCCCTGCCAAAGGTAGAAACTTTTCTAAAGAAAAGAGACAACCTTTTTACATTTATTTTTAAACTAAGGTGATTGACCTAAGTTGGGATTTCAGCATTAACTTAATTCTATAATTTAATTTCTCAGCACCTCAAGTCCCAGTTCTGGAGACAAAAAGGAAGGCTATAAATAACAGGAATAATAGTTATATGGGAGGAAAAAGAGCCCAAGTGATGTACATAAGAATTAAACTGGATTTGATTTAGATTCCAGAGGTGCCTTAAGTGAAGAATGAGATAGTGTCCTTCTGCATTTCATGCACAAAAGTTGACTGGACTGACAGTGGAATCTTGCTTCAACCACTGGCAATGGCAGGATAACATCTTCCAACACATCTGAGAACAGCAGGACCAGCCATGTGGTAGACACCTCTTTATTTGGCAGGCGAGGGAACTAATCAAGTGACTCAGGTGTCACAGGTGAAAGGCTGACACAGCTACCCTCAATATTGGCGTCACTCTGTCAAGGGCTGGCTCTCTTCAATTCATAATTGGGTTCACAACAAATTGAGCTGATTTCTCTTTTTGGGTTCTGTTTGCCAAACTCAGCTTGAAAGTGAGGAGGGAGGGGCATTGCTTGAATGGTTAGTAAAAAAAAAATGTCCCTGTTAATTGTCAATTAATGTTAGCCAATGCTTTATGAGGACTGTAGGTAGAAATGAATCCTCCTTGTATAAATCAAGCACTGGTTATCCTTCTGGACATTCCAGAAGAACTTGTATTTATTTATAAAATTTCAGTGACCCATTTGAACTTTCTGCTTTAATCAAATCATCTACTTGATAATGTTAAATGGCACAACTTCATACACTAAACAAAAAGCTGACATTGAGAATATGGAACTAAATACATTGTGGGTTCTGATTTACTTTGTTGTGGCTTTGGAGAAGCACCCCCGTGAAGTATAAATGCATAGGTGACAACTTGAAGAACCACCATTAAAGGTGGGCAATCTGTCCTTCATTGTGTATCATACATATGCACCTTTGTGTATCATGCATTTGGCTGCATTACCCATATGTATGAATCCAGAGATTACCAAAGAACTAGAGTTACAGATAATCAACTTGTCCTTATATTTAACATAGTCTCCTTTGTCCCTCGCTAAAAAAAAGAAAGAAAGAAAAAACCCTAGAGGCTTAATAAAGGCCCCTAATATTATTGATTTTATTCCATTTAACTCAATGTAGGGTTAATTTTTTTTTATTTTAGAAATGCTTGAAATTATTTGATTTGCTCACACTTTACATCTTGCTTCTTTTCCTCCCCCTCCCAATTTAGTCCTACTTTCGTTCATTAGATGCAGTAATATCTCCCTTGTCTGCGACAATTTCCATTAATATCTCAAAGGCAGCTATTAAGTATCATTACAAGCAAAGATTATAAATGGATAGTAACGTACAATAATAGTGCAGGGAAAGACAATAGTCATGTTTTCATTTGATTTTTTTTTATTATTTTTTTGTTCTTAAGATGCAAATGAAATGCTGTACTTTTTCCAGTTCCTTCCCTTGTACATTTATAATTCTCAGAGCTTGCAGGGGGGGAAAGCCCAACTTTCCTGGTTGAATAAATGTCTGCATTTGGATTCTCTCAATTATGCAAGAACATTTGACAGATTTCTGCCTTTCTGACTGCCTAGAAAATATTACTATCACTTGATTAAAGAAATCTGAGCCTCAGTGCTTAATTCCTTACCCCTAACTCTGCATCTACTGACTCTCTTTGCTTGGTCATAGCATAGTGACAGAGCACATACAGAAGTTTTCACGTTCATTTCCCAACATCTCTAAGGCTAGGAATCAATCTTGTCTGAAAATCTGGGGAGCTTCTTCTAGCAGAGGTTTGAAATGTTATCTTATTGGGCTACAAATCCCAGAATCCTCAAGACAACAGGGGCACAGGCCATGTCGACTGAGAGATCTGGGGTGTTGTTATACAAAACATGAATTTTTCAAAGCTTTGCCTGCCAGTCATTGGCCCTTTTCACACCTTACCTCATTCCGGTGTCATCGCGAAGGGATCACATGAGAAGCCTCTTGCTAGAGGCACTCATGCCCCCTCCTTTTCCCCTCCGCACCAGCTCATGCTGGGTAGAAGGAAGCATGAGGGCTCCACCCGTTCCTTCCACAGCACAGTTGGGTACTTTCCCAGGCTGCACTGGGGGAGGAAGCACGATGGTCGTGCATTCGGATGCTCCGCACACAAGGTAAGTGCGAGTGGGGTACGAGAGGGACGTGTGATTGTGCATCATTTTCAGCAATGAGCCAAAAATGATATACTGTGTGTTTGCTAAGGAATTGCCTTGGAAGCATCACACAATTGTGAGAACGTCATGTGGAACGGTCCTTGCAATCCTGCAGCACTCCTGGGGCCATTTCGCAATGGGACTGGAGTGCGAAAAGGGTCATTGTAGACAATACCATACTAGGTGGACCAATTTTCTAACCTGGTATAAGGCAGCTCTTTGTGTTCTTATGCTTCCATCCACCTCCAAGATTTTTGAAAAGTACCAAAGGAACAGCACCTTAAAGACAGAAAGGACCAATAGTGAAAATTACATGACAATTCAGAAAACAATTGCTGACAAACTAAACATCCTGGTAGTAAGTAGGCCAATTAATACATTAAGTGAGAGGAGTCTGTTATTCTGCATGGCCAGTGTTAATAGTGTGATTGTCACTGTTTTGTATTTTCTGCATTTACCCATCCTTTGATTTCTGTCAACAATTCCATTCCCAATGTATATGCCTGATATTCTGGATAATTCTTTATGCATCTGATGAAGTGGCGTTGTTGTTGTTGTTGTTGTTGTTGTTGTTGTTGTTGTGCTTGTTGTGTACCTTCAAGTCATTTCTACCTTAGGGCAACCTAAAGGCAAAGCCATCCTGGGATTTTCTTGGTAAGATTTGTGGGGGGGAGGGCAGCATTGCCTTTTCCTTCATCTGAGGTTGAGAGATTGCCTAAGGCCGCCCAGTTGGTTTCCATGCTTGAGCCAGGATTCAAATCCTAGTGTCCAGAGTCATAGTCCAACCCTCAAACCACTCCACCCCAATGGCTTTCCAAACCTATCACATTACTAGATGTCTTTCTCAATCCAGAAATGTTCTCTAGATATGTTGGATTACAGCTACAATCATCCCTAACCAGTATTGTCACTGGCAGGGATAATCAGGATTCTCCCCTGTTTGCTCGCCTGTTACGATTCCCCACACACTCTCAAGATCAATATGATTTAATTAGCAAATATTATTTAATTGGCATTACATTAATTGGCATTGATATAAGATGGAACTGGAGGTGACTGGAAGGTCAAGCCAGACAGAGGAAAATTACTGACTGTAAACGTGAGATTGCAACGTAGGTCAGCCCACATACCCCTCTAGGCAACCAAAATCATTGTCAGGCAGATTACAGAATCTCTCTCTGCAGAAAAGGAAAGTTGTCATCAAACTTTGATTGTTTCAACCCTGATTCCTCATACCTGGATGTTTTCCTATTACAACAGCCATTACCCCTTTTGTCACCTAAACACTGGAACCATTAACTCTGTCCAGACCTAATTGGTTGTATTGCAACTCCCATTGTCCACTCAGCTGGGAGAGTCATTCACACTCATACCCTCAGGGTAGTTTTCAGGTATAAAACCCCTCAGTTTTGAGCAGTTCAGTGAAGTCTTTCATCTTGCTGAATACCACACTGTCACCCAGATTTCCAAATAAGAACTATCCTTGGATGCCTACCTAAGCCACATTGCCATTTTTTCCTCACTACTCTCCAGACTGGTAATTATCATCTGAACCCTAAAATTCTTCTATCCACAATTTTCCTCCCTTTGTTCTTTAGTTAGTCCTTGTGTGCGTGCATGAGTGTTTGGATCTTTTGTGTGTGTGTGTGTGTGTGTGTGTGTGTGAATCATTCAATAAAACACATTTTTAATTTACATTTTGGAATCTCCAACTGGTTCTTTCCTATGCCACCCGGTAACCATTGGTGGAAAGATCTCATTAAGTTACCCCTCTCTTGCAGGCTTCCTAATTTTGAGCTAATTAATTCCCCTTTGTTGTGTGGAGGTTCTGGCATCACAGGTGGACCCCTGAGTCACCCACATTTTGAGGTAACATCCTACAATAGAAACAATAGAGCAAATGGGGGGTGAGGTTCAGCAAGGTTAGAACCCAGTAAAAATCTGGAAAGATATCTATCATTTTTTTATTATTTTTTTATTTATTTATTTGTATCCCGCCTCTCCATATGGATCGAGGTGGCGAACAACTTACAAACAGCATGTATTTCGATATGTATTTCATGTTCTGTTTGTCATCCATAAAAGCTCATGCTATAATAAATGTGTTAATCTTCGAGATGTTCTTTGTTGTCTTGCTCCAACAAACAAATGTCCTTACCCTTTTGGGGGGAAATTGCAGCAATAATAATATCACCTCAAAACCATCCATTTGTAAACAGCAGCAATAAAAATTTCAAAGGATAATACATTATAATTAAATGAATTCAAATAGAAATAAAAATGTATTATTAAAAGTTATTAAAGATAGGCAGCAGCCATATCTATTTCATTGGGAATGGAGTTCTAAACATATTTGGCCTCCAAGAAAAAGGCTCATTGTGAAATAGCTTCTATTGGCAGGTCAGAAACCAAGGAATGAGAGGCAATTGGTAACTTGAATTCCCCTTCCCTCTGCAGCATTGCAAGGGAAAGAAAAACTTTTGTTGCATGAAGACAAAATTTGCCTGGATACACCTCAGGTAGGTTAATGCAGCAGCACAGGCAGTCCAATCCTTTGCCATGCAGGAATACACAGCTAAAGAACTCTTGAAAGATGCTCACTCAGCTTCTATTTAAAGACCTCCAAATACATAGAATTCACCATCCTATTCCACTGTCAAACAGCTCTTACAGTAAAGTTCTTCCTAATGTTTAGATTGAATCTTTTTCTTTTTCTTTTTTTGGCAGTGTCAATCCACTACTTCTGTTCTCTGGAGAAGAAGGAAAGTTTGCTCCATCTTCTTCAAGTCATCACTTTTGATATTTAAAGATAGCTATATCACCCCTCAGTCTTCTCTTTTCCAAGCTAAACATAGCCAGCCCTTTAAATCATTCCTCATAAGGCTTGGTTTCTACACCTTTTATCATCTTTGGCCCTTTCCACATGGGGGTTAAAAAACGGTGTAAAGCAACCTCTGACGGAGGTCGTCTACACCGCAAAGTGGATTGGGGCAGACTACTTTTGCGTAGTTCCACACCCCAACCTGCGCAAGAGCGACCGGAAGTGATGGCACTGCATGCTTTTTAAAAACCACTTTTCATGAGGTTTTTAAAAAGCATGGGGCGTGCAGCTGCGTGCAGCCCTGTCGCAGCCCCCGGTGTAGATTTGCAGGCGCACGCAAGTGCACGCCTACAGACCTGCCAGGGGGTGGGCTTCCAGCTGGCGAGCTTCTCCTGTTGGTGGAGAGCCTCCGCCAGCCAGGAGCCACCATTTCGGATGCCACAGGATGCTGCAGGACGCCGATAAGTGTGGAGCAGCAAACTTGCGCTGCTCCACGTGGCGACGGACTTACCTGGTTGCAGGTAAGCTCCGTTTTAGCGTGTTTTCACCCGTTTCTTCCTCCGCGTGTGGAAAGGGCCTTTGTCACCATTATCTGGACATGATCCAGTTTGTCAACATCCTTCTTGAACTGTGCTTTCCAGAACTACACACTGTATTGCAGATCAAGCCTGACAAAACAGAACTGAGTGGAATTACTACTTCCATTGTTCTGACTATGTGTACCTGTTGATGAAGCCCAGAATTCCATTTGCTTTTTTGGCCACCATATCACGCTGTTGATGTGTTATGCTCCTGGTTTTGAAAATGGTGTTTTTCATATTAAACAGTGCAGGCAGGCCTTGAAGCCTGTTTAAAAGGTGAATTGCCTCTCCCAGAAGCCTATAGGAGAAGCAATTTAAATTTACCCAATGAGGGGAGAAGAAATGGTAGCCCAGGGATTCAGGGAATGTTGATAGCCACAAAAATGGCATCCTAGATGTTCTGATCCCTAGGTGTTCTACTCCCTAGGTGTTCTGTTCTGAAACTGGGTTTAGTTCGAGTGCTCAACACTATATCATCAACCTGTCCTAACTGGTAGGGACAATCCTGATTAATCCTCTGTCATTCCACTTTTTCCAGCTGCTGTTAAAATGTCCCAGTTTCTTTCTCCCTCTCCCATTTTTCTATACCCACCCCCCATCATTTCACAGATGAAAAGCCAGGCACGTGCAATGTGAAAAAGTAGTTTGTACTCGATTAACTCAATGAGGGAAGAGGAAAAGAGTGGGTGGACTTTTGCCCTTCCTTGTAGATTTGGACAAAAATAAACTGCTGTAGATTCTCCTAGCTTGTCTGTTCTTCCTTGTTAATAACTTTTGGCATCTGTTAATGTCTGCCCATGATACTAACAAGAGTTCTAAAACCCATCTGCAGAGACCCAACTCCATGTCTGCACATTGTCCCCTACCCTGATCTCCCTCTCTCTCTCCCTCTCTCTCTATCTCCTGCACATCTAAGTAACCACTAGTTTTTTCAATGATCCTTTGAAGAAAACGTATGTTAGAAAGTGCCCTTAGTTAAGTAAAAGCAATGTGTATCACTAGGAAATTGTCCCTCATTCACTGTAAATTCATACTTGAGGAGCAGAAAAATAAAATATTCTTTGTGTTTGTTGAATTATTATTTGCTTCAGGTGATCAGAGTAAGAAAGCGAAGGGTGGGAGAGATAAGTGATGTGTTATCAGAGAAAAGAGGTACATTAATTAAAGCTATATGCATATGTGTCTTTGTTGCCTGCCAAAATAAGGAAGTGATGGATTTGAAAAATAATAATTTCATGTATTAATGTGGTATTTGTTTTTGCTTTCTTAGATACTAAGACATTTCTTGGAAACAGATGAGAGGTAAGGACTGAGAAATGTTGCATTTTAATATGAGCACTGCCATTGATGTTGTTTTTTAATGGTTTCCTCCCTCAGAACACAAGTTAATTGTGGTAAGGATACCAGTGACCATTGTCTAGCATTCAGCATGAAGATAATAAAATATTTCATAGGTATGAAAATAAACTCCAGCCTATGAAGAAACTGTTTTATCTTTATACATGTTGGGCTGTGTCCAGTTCCACTACATGCCTCAATAGTCAGTGAATCTTGGGCATGTGTTGTTTGCTCTCCCCTTCATTTCGGTGGTGTAGCTTCCATCATCATCATCATCATCATCATCATCATCATCATCATCATCATCATGCACATTTTGGCATTCTGTTGAAAAATTGTGTGTTGGTTAATCTTAACTATGCTTTGTTGGATTAAACCAGTTTCCTTAGCAATAGGTAAAGGTTGGCTCATTTCAAATTATAGCTAAGATTAACCACAATTTGTCAAGTTTGGACTAAGCAAGTCTGGATCAGATTTTGGTTAAGCTGTGGTTAATCAAATGTGGATATTAGAGGAGATAGGGTGGAGGGACATAGAAACTCATGGCTCAGTCAAACTTGTTTCCATCTTTATATACCAAGGTCAGAGAATTCTCCCATGTAAAGTATGATGATAGCCAATAATTTAGATAGCTTTATAAATATGTAAACTCATGGATGTTGGATCTGTTTGATATGGTAAGAAAATGAAGTTCCCATATTAAAAAAAAAAAGTACTTTGGAGGCTGGCTTACAGTAAAATGGACAAGTGGTCCACACATCCCAATACTGTGGCCGTTTCTGCACTACACTGTTATAGTGCTATTATTCCACTTTCAACGTCCTGTGGAATTATGGGGTTTGTAGTTTACTGAAGCCAAAGAGCTCAGAGAATTCTAAATGCACCTCCCTAAACTGCAAATCTCAGGATTCCATTAGGATGTTGAAAGTGGAATAAAAGCACTATAACAGTGTAGGGCAGAAATGGCCTTTATAGTCTACACAAGTATTCACGTTGTTGTGATATATGCAATAAAAGCTGATTGCATGGTGTTCCTGAATGTATAGTTCAGCTGTTCTGATCAGCAATAAAATAATTTTCTTTTCAGAATCTTTTTTTTTTTTTTGCAAGATTATAGTTGCTGTTCTCTAACCATATATACACAGAATCCAAGACAGAAAGACAAGTAACTTGTTCTCCATTTTCTCAGGTTGGCCTACTAACCAGTTTATCATCTCTTGTGCTGTATTTATCACTATCTCATTTCTGTCTGTTTCAAATATATTTCTTTTGTAGTTGCAACATCTAAAGACAAAATTACATGAAAGATGCCCCATACTGTGTTACTACTGGGAAGTGCTAATAGGTTTTGTACATGTCACAAAGAAAAGCTGCATTAGATTGACCATGTAATTGTAAAGGACAAAAGACAGCAGGCTGATGAGAATCAACAAAGTACTTCCTGAGCAATGTTACTAATAGAACATGATCATCAGTTCATTTGTCAATCACGCTCAACTGTCTTACGGTGGTGCCTGATAAAATACCTGCCTTCTTTTCTTTCTCCATATTCCCTGAAGTATTAGTTACACAGTTGTATAAAGCATTTGGAGTTTTTTCGTGATATACCATTTCAAGTCATGAATATATTTTGGATGCCTGAGTGAGTACCGATAATGTTCAGTGTGACCATTTGCCCACCTTTGTGTCAACAAAGAATTCTCCTTTACATGTGAACAAAAGTAGATCATATCCTTTCCCTGAAGAGTCCCCAGCTTTTCTCATTTTGCTTTGGATACGTTGTCATGGTTAGAAAAGTATTTCTAGCCAGGGTCGGAATATGAAATTGCAGACCAATTTTGCTTCTTCGTGACTCATTTGCAGACTGAATGAAACAATACTGGTACAACAGATCAAATTTGGATGTAAAATTCAGCCTCATTCTACTAGCTGTCTTAGAAGAGACTAGAGATACAATAATCTATCTGCTTTGCTTTCCCCCCACGTGCCTTGGCCATGCCCCCATGCACCGCAGCCATGCCCCTCTTGGCATAGCCCCCCTCCCACCCACCCCAAGCTCCACCACTTTTCTATTGCCAAGATAAAGAAATTTGTGAAACTGCGTAAATATTGTCCAAAAAATGAACTGAAAAAGATTCCTCCACAACCTTAATCCCAGTCACGGGATTTTCACAATGCCTGCTTCGTGATCATTTTAATTAAAGCTTAGAAAAGTAGCTTGTTTGGACTACTGCTCCCAGAATTTCCATCACTTGGGTGGTGAATATTGGGAGGTATAGTCCAAAGGCATAACAGCCTGGATCTAGTTGGTTAATCTGAAACAGAGTTGTTGTTGTACGCCTTCAAGTCATTTCCAACTTAAGATGAACCTACCATGGGGTTTTCTTGGGCTGAGAATGTGTGAAGCACCGGAAGACACCCAGTGGATATTCATAACCCAGACATAACAGACTCATAGGTCATTTCTGCACAATACTGTTATAGTCTTGTTATTCCACTTTCAACCTCCTATGGAATCCTGGGGTTTGCAGTTTAGGGAAGGGCATTTAGAATTCTCAGCTAAAGAGCTCTTGGGCCTCAGTAAACTACAAACTCCAAGATTCTACAGGATATTGAAAGTAGAATAATAGCACTATAACAGTGTAGTGTGGAAATGGCCATAGAATCCATTTTTAACTGGTGAACCAACCTATAGACCTACAGAATCAATTGTTAACTGATGAACCAAGATGTAGTTAAATCCCTTTAATTCTTTGTGTCTGTTTTCATTGGAATAGGTGTTGGATCTAAGCTCTGTTTTTAATTATGTCAGTGCCTGAACTTTCAGCTTCTACCATGTAAAGCATTAATTGTTCCATCAGTCATTTTCCTTCCCTACAGCAAGATGTTTGTTCAAGACTCCTAAGGAGCTAAAAACCAGAGAACTTTCTCAGTTATAATCACCATATCACACATGCTGCACTGTTGTCTGCATCCATAATCCTGTCAGTCCACTAGTCTGCATGATCAATGTCAAAACTGGGTCTAGCTTTTAGGCCCAACCTGAAGAAGTCTTGTGGCACTGAACATATTACTGCTATAAGTTTTATTGATGGTAAATGAGGCAGCAGATGCTGTACAGGAGAGAAGCATTTCAGCCCTTTCATCAATGAGTCTAGGGGCCCTTCACAGTCAGTGGAAGGACTGGCCTCTAAACAACTAATTCTACCAGATTGTCCCTGACTGATGATCAAATCTGGTCCTTATTACTGGCCTATGGACTCGTGTGCATCTCTACCCTACAGGCAAGACTGTTGGAAGATGGACTGCAAAGGTTATATTGTTACCCTGACTTCTGGGGGTGCCGTGGGGAACAGCTTGATTTGCTTCAAGTTATAAATGTTGGGGAAATTAGTGGAGCACTGGCATTAGCCAAATGAAGGGCAGGGTAATCCAGCAGGATCTTTTACCCAACTTTACAGGGTCAGGCCAAGCAAAAAGCCAGACAAATGTATCAAATAAATGAATTTTATTAAATGAATATAGTATCACACACCAACACATTCACTCAATTATGCACACAAGGCCTATTGAGAAGGAAAAGAGGTGAAAAATGGATAGAGGATATAGCAAAGGGAATGCAGAGGTGGTGATACTGCACCTATCCTGAAGTTTTCGGTCTGGGAAGTGGCGAGAAGAATGGAGCTCAGCAAAGAGATGGCTGAAGGGATCATTCAACTAACAGAGTGCTGGCCTGCTAGTGTGGTGGGGAGTTCTCCAAAGAGACCTTCAAAAACTAAGACTACTTATAGGACAGAACATACCTCGAGGGCAGGCCCTCTCCTGGGAAGAACAATGGCCACAACAAAGGAAGGAATGCCAAACAATGGCAACTTGGTTGTTTGTATGATTGGTTTATGCTGGGTTGCTGGTGTGTAGGGTTGCAGTTGTGCAGGGTTGCAGTATTGGTTTATGTACATGGACCTCACTGTTGTAGGATTTTTTCCAGAATCACAGTTGCTCAACCTGGGGAAAACACGCTAATCCCCTCAAGTTGGCTATTCTTGGCTGAAGACCCTTTGTGTAGATGTATATTGCCTGAGCTATGTGACTGGGAATTTTCCTGGCCTGACCTTGTTTTGATCATTCGACCTCTTAGCCTACGTACCTACTCGGTCAACCTCTCTGGCATGGCGGGCCAGATCTATAGTCCCTGGGATAGGGTATGCCAGTGGGGTAACAATATGGTGAAGCAAGCAAAGAAAATCAAGGTGTGCAAATATTTTACTTACACACACACAAAACCAGCCATAAGAACTGTGCCAGTAGATTAGTAGTATAGGAAAACTAACTCCTCAGTCCATTCTGAACCTTTGTATCTTTTCCCAGTGTCAGATACCTGAGTTAATGCAAAAAGTATCAAAATGATCAATTTATACTAGCCTTTTCTACACTACTAGGCAGGTGTTAAGATTAGACTATTATGCTAGCAAGAATTCCAAACTCATCTACCTAATGGCAGATGGCAAACTCACTGCACTGGTAAAACTGCCAGCAGTAGTGGCAAGAGGAAAAAGACCTTGGGGTCAGTGGCCATGAAGGAAAGAAGGTGCCAGAATATATTCTCTGCCTTCCTTTGTCACCTGAGCATACCACTTCTAATCTATGGGCCTCTCTGCACTACACTGTTATGGTGCTATTATTCCACTTTCAACATCTTGTGGAATTCTGGGGTTTGTAGTTTACTGTGTCCAAAGAACTCTCTGGGTGGGAATTCTAAATGCCCCTCCCTAAACTGCAAACCCCAGGATTCCATAGGATGTTGAAAGTGGAATAATAGCATTATAACAGTATAGTGTGGAAAAGCCCTATGTGTTAAGACGGAACACATTCATAGTCCAGAGATGCTTGAAATGACAGTGTGACTTTCTGAAAAAATGCCATGGCTGAGGAATTTATAGCACATTTGATTTTATGTTTGCTCTCCAGATTAAACTTCCTTTTGTGTGTCTGTGTTCATTTAGGTTATACATTTTTAAACAAATTGGCATTCTGAGCCAGCTGTTGAGAATGGCTAATTGTGAGAAATAATATTTTATGCCTGCATGAATATAGGGGAGTCGTGTTCACACAGGTTTCATGTATCCCCCCATGGCTTCCGCTGCCGTTGCTTTAACCTGAGTTAAATGCAGTATCTAATTGCTAGCTTCAATGTGTTATGTTTATACAATATGATCCTTATTTTTTTTCCACTTGAGCAGATAAAGTGGGTATCTATTTATATTATCATGATGGTTGAGTCACTAGAGGTTGATTAGTTACGCTGGAAACCAGCAGAAGCAGATGCAGCCTCCTGAAAAGAAATGGTAGCTGGTGCGGCATGCCGAACACAAAGAGAAAAGGAAAGAAGTGGAGAGACTGCTGTTTGTAGTCAGAGTGCTGCTCAAATGTGTGAAATCTAAATTCCAGTCCAGAGTCTGAACCAAGCTAACCTGAATTGTACAAGAAGAAAAGCCAATAGCCAAACCAATTTAGCAGATATTTCATGATTTTGTGTTATTTGTGGGACATGATGCTCAGCTATCCTCACAACACACACACACATATTCTGTGTGCTCCCTCTGTATCTACCTTTTGAGATCTCACCAGGGATACTCCTATGTATTCAAGCCTCTCTTCAACATTGCAGGGACCAGAAACCTGATTTTTCTTTAAGCAAACAAGCAAACAGAAAGGATACTAAGATTTTCTGCTTCCAAATAAATTACTTATTTACTGTAATCACAAAATTACCACGGGATTCATGAAGCTATAGTGCAACCAGGACAAGTGTGGACTGTACTGAAATGAGTAAGAGGTACATGTACATTGAATATATCTTCCCTGGTTCCCCAAAAGAATGCACACATTTGAAGTATTAAAATAACAATAAACAATAATTTTAAAATAAAATCAGGAAGAAAACTGAATAAAGAAATTACTAAGAGCTGGTGCAAGAGCTTTATTGTAGAGGTGGGCAAAGTGTGACCAATGGGCTGCATGTGGACCCCCAGGGCTTTTTTTGTGACCCACAGGGTAAAAAATAAATCTCTAAACAAATTGCCTCAAAATGCTCTCTAGGGGTGTGGAAGGCATTTTTTCTTAACCAGACACTGAAGAGCAAGTGACTTGTGGTCACTTCCTGTTGCTAAAAAACAGCCTCTCCTGGCCCTAAAAAGGCTCAGCATGGGGAAGGGGCAAAATGTAGTGAAAATGCCTCCCACACCTTCTAGAAGGCAGTTAGTTTTCTGAGGGGTTATGGAGTTGAGGTCTTCCAAGATCTACTGGAAAGAGGCTAATGTAACCCAGTAGCCTCCCACAGTTGCCTGCCCTTCCTTCATGGTAATGACAATTTTTACCCATCTTCCAGGAGTCTTGTAAGGATGATGATAGATAGTGTTAATGAGACATTGATAGGACTAGACAACCCTCTCTGAGGCCGGGGATAGAGTTCCAGCCTCAAAGGACCTCCAGCTATAGCTCTACTATTCTCTATTAGAGGTGTAATGAAATCTTGCTGTTACTGAGGTTCTATTTGAAACTAGCCATTATGGTATGACAAGACAATAGCTCAAGCATTCTCTACCCCTTGCCTCTTATAAAAGGCTGAGATGACAAATGGGTTTCCCCACCCACCCCACCCCAGCTGGAGCTTCTACAAAGAATGCATTGCATAAAACACCATCTTTGTGCAAAACTAGTATGTTTTTCCTTTTTTGGATCTAAGTGTATGCATACAAAGCAATCACAAAGGGAGAGGGGCTTATTGAACACCAAGATGCAAACAATCCACCCAAGGCTACCACTTTTACTAGAAGGCAAGAGTTGACCCACTTTCAAATACTGTGCATTTTACAGAAATGCACAAAAGTCACCTACAAACATGTGAACATTTTCTCTAAGACATAAAAGATGCTTGCTGATTCACTTCAGTATTCATTGAGAAAATGTTTCCTCAATTACCAATGGAAGATGAAAGAAGCAAAGATTTGTATTGCTACTCCTTTGTGTGCATGAATGTGCCTTCAAGTCACCTGTAGGCTTATGGTGTCCCTATGAATTTAATAGGGTTCTCTTAGACAAGGAATACCCAGAGGTGATTTTACCAGTTCCTTATTCTTTACTTCTATGGAAAAGAGAGCCAATGTGGTATAGCATTGGACTACGACTCTTGCGAAACCGGGATTTCAATTGCTGCTCAGCCATGAAAACCACCAGGAGACCTTGGACAGGTCACACACTCTCAGTTGAAAGGAAAGGCAGAGGCAAATCTCCTCTGAATACATAGAATCATAGAGTTGGAAGAGACCACAAGGACTATTGAGGAAAACTCGCTGCCATGCAGGAATACACCATCATAGCATTCCCAACAGATGACCATCCAGCCTCTGTTTAAAAACCTCCAAAGAAGGAGATTCCACCACACTCCAAGGCAGTGCATTCCACTATTGAACTGCTCCTACTTTCAGGAACTTCTTACTAATATTTAGATGGAACCTCTTTTCCTGAAGTTTGAAGCCATTGCTCTGTGTCCCAGTCTCTGGAGCAGCAGAAAACAGGCTTCCTCAATCCTCTATATGATATTCTTCAAATATTTAAACATAGCTATCATGTCACCTCTTAACCTTCTCTTTTTCAGACTAAACACACCTAACTGCCTAAGCCACTCTTCATAAGGCATAGTTTCCAGGCCTTCTACCATTTTGGTCTCCTTCCTCTGGACACATTCCAGTTTGTCAATATCCTTTCTGAACTATGGTGCCCAGAATGGGACGCAGTATGTGTGGAGTCTGACCAAAGCATCTCATCAAGGAAACCCTGTAATAAGTTTCTCAAAACTTCAACTGGAAGCCATGTACCAAAAATAACCTCTGTGAAAAGATCTACTGTTCTTACTTATGTAACATCAGGGGTCTAAAATCAAGTGGAGAGATTGAGAAAATGGTGTTGGTGGGTTCAAGGATGTGGATTCAGGCAGTATCCAAAGCCCTCACAACCTTTCACAGCACCCCTGACATCAGGGAGCACTTAAACCATCCTTGAAAATGGAAGGTTTTTGTTTTGTTTTGTTTAAAAAAATCATTATTTTTTAAAAAAGAAGAACATAGGAAGAAGTAGCTTCTACCTTATTTGTGTTCTCCAAGCAAGAGCCTGCCATGCTGTGGATATGTTAAACATGCCAACTTTGTTCTTCAGCTCAAACATAGGACTGAACTGCAACCCTATACCCTGGGTATATGTCCTATTGGATATGCATCTGAGTAGATATGCATATAATTGCAATATATGGCACTAAGGGCCAAACAAAGTAGATTTATTGAATGACTGGAACTTGGTAAAGAAACTTTTCATAAGTCCTATTGGTTCCATGGATCTGCTCTATTTAGGATTAACAAGTGAATTTAGCCTTGTATGTATTGGATGGGATGCAGACTGCTGTGCGTAAGTAGACCTACCAAAATCAATTGAACATGTGTTAGCAATGACTGTTGTCCCAGTGATTTCAATGAGTCTATTCTCAATATTACCAGGTTTGTATTCATTATAGTGTTATTACTATTATTAATAGAGGTTATCCCATGACAGTGCCAAAATGGTCAAATATAATCAGCTTGCAACAATTTGTTCCTTCAGCTGTTGGAAATTTCTTTGTCTTGGCAAAGAGCATTAATGGGACATGCTAAATAGATAGAAAATGATAAATTCTCAGCTGAGCAATGCAGGTTTTTCTTTGCTCTTTAGTGTGGCATAATTGCAATGGTGCTTCATCAGAGGAGAGTTCATATAGGTGTAAAGGCGTGCTTTGATACAGCATGTACCTTTTGCTAATGGATACACTACTTAGCAAGATCCAGGGACCTCACAATAATCAGTTGTGACACAGTCCCTGAAGAAAACATTGTGTTTAATTTTTCTAGATGGGAGAGATCATGGTGGGTACACTGATCTAGCTTTGTGTGCCTAGTCTAATTATATGCAGTATACACATGCCCATTGTTGGTGGCCTGTTGTAGCATCTTCCATTCAATTAATAATGCTTTTGCAAATTGGCAAATAGCATTTGGGCTAAAATACACAGAGGAGCCTCCCCCTCACCTTCTCCCACAGATAAAAAATGTTCAGCCTTTTCTCTTGTGTAGAACAATTTGTCAAGTAATTAGCCAATCTAATTAAATTTTTGTAGCACTAATCAAACGAATATGCTAAAATTTTCTTTGCCCAGGCAGTTTGCTGTCTGCTCGCATTTAACTTGATGGTTTGAAAGAGGCCCAGCGCAGACTGCCACTCCACTTAATCACCTCATTTGCATTTTATATTGGTAAATCAAATTAAGCACCAGTGGCTTTTAGTGTGATTGACTGTGGTCAGGCCTGTTCAGATGGGACTATTTTTTTTTTTCCACAGAAAATTAGGTACATTTTAATACAAGCAAGAAGGTTGGGCTTTCAGCATTCAGCAAATGACATTCACTCAGCTAATTAAATGTGCTTGTTGCCCTATTTTTTCTTATTTGGCCAGCGTATGATAGATTTACCCAGCTGGTGTGTCCATTTCCTGTTTTGCATAATTTCTTGATGGACGTTTTTATTTTGTCTTCTAATAAGATTTGTCCAAACAACACCTCAAGCCTAGCTGGGAAGACAAGTATATAAATAATATTTTGTGAACATGATTTAACTGTAGAGGGGCATACTTATTTAGTAGGCGTGAGTATTTGAAGGGGGTGCTGGGAGGGTGTTTCAGCAGGAATGACAATTTTTCATGTGGATCACTGATCAGGACAATGTTTTCTCTTCAATTTGCAGGCATTCTGAAAATTTCCTTTGAAAATGGGAAACAACAGTACATATAGTTGTCATTAGATAACACTATTATGTTTTAGAAAACCCTATTGTTAACATCTAATTCTAAAGAAACATAAAACTTAACCAATAGAACTAGGATTGACCAGGGGGCCCTTCACACTACACAATTTTAGCAGTATGATTCCACTTATGGAATCCTGGGATTTCCTTTTTTAGGAAGGTGTTTAGAATTCTCAAGCAGAGATCAATCATTCCTCACCAACCTATAAATTCCAAGATTCCATAGGATGCCGCCATGGCAGTTACAGAGGAATCATACTGATCTAATTATGTAGTGCAAAAGTTCCCCTAGCCTCTGAGGAGGTTATGGGGATCCCTACCTCTACAATTTCTTCCTCAAAAACCAGTTCTTCCCATAAGGTGGGCTAGTATGGAAACTGTCTGGGTTCATCTCTTGAAGAGGCAAGACACAGCAGTTTCCTTATAGCATCAGTATCATGTCTCATATTCACAAAAGCCAATATCTTGTCTTTGCATGATCCTAAATGCTATTGATGTAGGCTTAACTGCTCATTAGAAGTAAACATACATAGAAAACCACCACTGATACGGCTGGCATTCTGTATTGCATTTATGGATTCGTAACCTAGAGTTACAGATCTCTAACTGCTCCATGTTCACCAACACTAGGTAGCCACAATCATGGCACTATTGCCACAATTGTAAATGCCCCAATGTACTTTATCAAGCAGCAATAGCACCAAAAGAGGGAAAGATGCACCAGGAGATAGACTGCCAGTTCACCTGAGTTACTGATCCAGCCAATTATCTTTATTGTTAAATTGTGCAATACTTTTAGACTATTTAAACTATTCCTCATTGTTTTAAAACTGAATTGCTATAACTTGTTTTTATCTATGGCCTTTTCTGCACCGGGCTATTAAAACGGTGCAGAGCAACCTCCAATGGAAGTCTTCTGCACCGTAGAGTGGACTGAGGCGGACTACTTTTTGTAGTTCCATACCTCAGTCCACTCCGGAGCGACCGGAACTGGTCGCGCACGTGTTTTTTAAAAACTTCTTTTTAGAGGTTTTTAAAAAGCACGGAGCGTGTAACTCCGTGTTGCTCCGTCTCCATGCCACGGTGCAGATTTGCAGGCGCAAGCAAGTGCGTGCCTGCAGATCTGCCGGGGGTGGGCTTTAGGCTGGCGAGCTTCTCTGGTTGGTGGAGAGCCTCTCCCACCCGGAAGCCGCCATTTTGGATGTTTGCACTGCTCCTCGTCCTGACGGAATCACCTGGACCCACCAAAAAGCCAATGAGTAGCGGCGGGGAGCGTTTCCCTCGCCACATGCGGAAAGGGCCTTAATGTATCCCGGAGATCCTGTGATATAGGGTAAAATATAATGAAAAAATAAATAAAAATAAATCTAGGTTGAGGATTGTTCTGGCCACTGACAAGATGGCTCAGGCTCAAACATTTATACAGGCTTCTGTCACAAAAATGAAACCATTTCTTCTAGATCGTTTCTATGGCCTACTATTGTTGCATCTTCTAGTATATTGCTGCACATATGCATGCTTGCTTGCTGTCAAGAAGACTACTGGACATGCTGTGAAGCAAGCATCAAGGAGGTCTTTTTTTTTCTCTTTCAACCAAGTAGTAATAACACTAGCACATATTTTTTAAGCCTAACCAAACCACTGAGTGGCAAGTGCAAGAATAGATAGATAGACAGATAGATAGACAGATAGATAGAAAAAAAAATCACTGAAAATCATGTATTCCCAATTTGAATTTTGCATTCATTATATGGGTCAATGTAAAACCTCAGCTGGTGGCCTTTGATCTGACAACTGGTGGCAAAGATCCAAAATCTCACATAGCTTTAGACAAAATAAGAGCATTTTCTCCCCCCCTTTTTTTTTTTTTTGGTCCTTTCAATTTAAATTTGGAGCAAACCACAGTCAGATTGGTTGTCAAAATTAGGACGAGTGTCTGTATTATCTTGGTAGTATATCAGATGTCTAAACTTCCTCCTTAGAATAACAAAAATAACTTTTATGGTGCCATAGGTCCTCTGTGACCTTTTTAGTAGTCATAACAGTGACTGATAAGTAACAAAGATATATTAGGGTGCAGTTATGGGTTAGGAGTTGGTGGACTAGGCCTTGAATTCTGTCTTTAATGCTTGGATCCAGCACTACAGGGAATAATTTGGGGGCAAATTTATGATCTTCAGGTGACACTGAAGTATTCTATTTAATGTAGACTATGCACCCCTTCTACCTGTCAATATTATGTGCATTTTCAGAACTCTTGCATAATTACTATCTTAAAGGTGTTTTAAAAGACATGTTCTTATATAACCAATGGTTACAAAAGATCAAAAAAATAATAACATAAATGGAGAAGTTAGTATGTAAGGAATTAAATTAATAAGTGATTTTGATGACTAAGGCCCTTTTCGCACAGCATTTTCCATGCAAAAGGGCCCCTCAAGCATTGCGCAAATGTGAGGAGCGGTCCACATGACACACTCACATTTGTGCAATGTTCCATTGCCTGGCAGGCACTGCTCACGCACCTTTTCATTTTTGGCTTTAAGTCGAAAATGGTGCACAGTCTCACATTGCTCCCAGGCCCCATGCGCACTTACGTTGCATGCAGAGCCTCAGGAGCCGGGCCGGTCACGCTTCCCGTCTCATTGCAGCCTGGGAAGATCCCAGGCTGCACTGCAAAAGGAAGAGGCAGGGCTCTCGCACACGCAGGAAACTCCTGCAGAACTGAAGAAACCTGGACACAAGGGCCTCTCACAAGAGGCTGCTCAGGCGAGCCCCACACCCTGGAGCCGAGAAGAGGTAGGATGCGGAAAGGGCCTGATTCTATGTGATCCATAAGTGGTTAAAAGTGACCTCTAATAATCAAGCTAGAAGAATAGTTATTACCAATTTACTTAAGAATAACTATTACCAATTTACTTAGAATTATTAATATTTTTTGATGATTGTAATGAATTTTTGGTAATGGGTGATTAGTTTATATGACTATAAATATAGAATACAGAAGTTGAGAATTGATTATGTTTGATTATCAAGGATTTGTACTAAGCAATTAATTTTGTAGCTTTATATTTAGTATGAAAAGGAATGATAGGCAACATGTGTTAACTAATTCTGATATGAATTTAAGGATGTAATAGTTGTAATTGTTTAACTAGTATTAGCTGTTGCAACAAGGGTGGGAACTAATTTTTAATTACTTGTAGTCTTGCTAGTAAATTGTAATTTAGTTTCATATTTATAGTATTGTTGTGTATTCTCTTTTCTGTTTTACTCTGTAGTGCTATAGTGTTGTTCTTTGTTTTTATTCAATAAAAATGTTTTTTAAAAAACTTAAATGGAGAGAGAAAACATGAAAAATACACATATAAGCACATATTAGTCCATAAAATTCAAAGATTTCTGTAAAACATAATTAATTTTACTCATAACACTTTCCCCAAAATAAACTACCACTGTATATGCACAATTCATATGTTTTGGAGATATTCATCTTGAAGGCATTAATTTTCCCAAAAGAGTTAAATCTACAGGTCGAAATAGAAATCTGCCAATATTCCATGATAGCTCAATAATCAATTTATTCAAATTTAGCACAATTGTATGAGAAATATCTTCAACAATCGCTATTCCTAAAGAATTAATAGTATCTGAGCACCAACAGTTGTGAGTCAGCAAAAACACTCTTGATCCTTAATATCACCTGGTACTGCTTCCAAAGAAGTGGTTAATATCCACAAAGTGTCAGTGGCAGAGTTTGGAGCGTGTAGAGGGGGGTGGGAGGAGTTATGGTCCATCGAGGCATGACGGAAGTGTGTATGGCCATTGCCAGGGCATGTGGGGGCATGGCTAAGAGCCAGGACGCCCCCAAAACATTGCTGCCTGAGGCGAAGTGTCCCCCCTTTCCTACGCCACTGCGAAGAGCCACACACACATAAAAGCCAGTTAGTCTTAAAGGTTTTAATACATTTCTTTTTTTTTTCCTTCCCCTTGTCCCCCCCCCTTTTATAAACTCTTTAGTTTTGACCAGTTAATGAAACAGCTGAATGATTCCACAGAAGCACTGGTCACTCTCATTATTACCAGGAGAGAAGATTGCAGTTTAGAGATAAACCATAAAAGATCATCACTATAAAGAATAATTTTAAATTCTAGAGAATCATGCATAAAATCATAAATACTGGTACTTTGTCTAATAGCAAAGGCCAGAGGTCACACAGAGGTACCTGAACTAGCCTCACCCGTCTAACTCTTCCAGGAAAGGAATTGTAACTGCTTTCTCCAATCAGTAACTGGAGATAAAGCAGAACTTGCAAAATTACTTTTTTAAACTACAGTATAGCTTCTGCAATCACCTAGTTACTTTTCCAAGCTCTGGAATTGCAGTGGCGTCACTTTCTCTCACTGCTCAGAATCTAAGCAGCATGTGGGAGAATCACGCTGTTTACACGGGCTGCCAGCTTCACTCCTTTTCCCTTCTCCAAACTCACCATGCTCTCAGCTGGCATTCGCCACCACTGAGGCACCTTTAACTTCAGTTCCCCCAGCCAGTGATAGTGGCTAAGAAACCTTCAGTCCTCTTCCTCCTTGCCTTGATGAGAAAAGAGAGGAAGAGAAAAGCCAGGTGAAGCCATATCAGCAGGAGATGAAGGGCAGAAACTTGCAAAGGTTTCCTTGCTTGTTTTTTTGTTTTGTTTTGTAATTCATTTCTGGTTATCCTTGGTGTTTTAAAAGTAATTTGTTTCTCTTTCTCATTACAGTGTGAAGAAAAATAAATTGGAATATTATCTGTTATGTTGCTTGTTCCTTTTTGTTGCGTTCTAAGGACAGATAATGGCATCAAACTTGCAAAATCTCAATGCCTTTTAAAGATAATATTTGAAAGTAACTACAAACCATCAACCATTACAGCAATAATTTGATTTTTTTACAACCTGCCCCATTACTTTTGAAATATAATTTCATGATGGCCTTGTTATCAAAGGTGCAAAGTTTCCAGATTATTGCATGGCTTGTACCCTCCTTCCTTCCAAGCCATGGTTGAAGTCAGTGGCAGCCAATGGCTTCCTGTCAGCACTGGCGTACAGATGGGGGGGGTGATGAGGACGGTGCGCCCCAGGCGGCAATTTTTTGGTGATGCAGCCACGCCCCACATGACATGGCCCCTCTCCCCTACTCACACTCCAAGCTATGCGGCTGCCTGTCAGGAGCATTGTGAATTTATTCTGGGTTCCATTCCAGACTTTAAGAGAGCTATCCAAAGCACTGCAAAATAAGTTCTGCACCTTGGTTAGGTTCTTGAAAGTCAAGAATAAAACCTAGATCTGATTTTCAGCATCCCTGGCACAGAAGTCATTTGTCACCCCTGGAAACTAGCTTTCCATCCCAATAGTTTCCCTAATCCTCCTCTTTAAGGAATATTGACAAGGGTTCCTGAAAACCTTGAGCTAGGCTGCTATAAAATCTGGCATTTAATGAGGCCCAAGACCAGCTAACAGCCCCATAGCCTCAATCTCCAACCCCAAATCTTGTCGTTTACTGTCCCCTTATAAGGAGGCAAGGCCTAAGAGAGACCCAGCATCGTAGTGATTGGAGTGTTTGACAAGGCTGTGGAAAAACAGAGTTCACATCCCTTCTCAGCCATGGAAACACATTGGGTGACCGTGGGCATGTCACACACACTCAGCCCCAGAAAACCCTCTGATAAGTTAAGGTCACCATACGTTGGAACTTACTGAAGGCACAAACAACAGGGTGAGAGACAGTAGTGAATCTCACAAGCAGAATAATGAAATTGGCAAGACCAGAACCTAAACAACAATTAGTCCTATGCCCATCTACCCACCCACAGGGTCCAGCAAAGAAAGAAATAAGCTTAAACTTCTTTGAAGAACATATAAAGCAGTCTCCCTTGCAAATTATTTCCTCAATATCATCTGTAGAGTTTTATGGAGGAAAGGGGGAAGAGAAAAATGGCTGCAGGTTAGAATGATGCAGAAAAGAGGAGGGGTGGAAAAGCAAACAAGCAGAAAGTGTAGAAACTTGCAAACTGGTAAGTAGTGTATAAATGTGTAGAAGCTGCTAGCTCTAACAAGGTCTGACCGGGCTTCAGCCTAAGCAGGACATGAGAGGATACTCCTCTCAGTTTTGACTGTGTACCCAGGAAGATCAAAGGGAGTTGAGTTAATTCTTGGTTTACATAAACCTTCTCTTTCAAGTCAACGGGGCTCACCATGGCTATCTTGCCTGATTCCACACACACACATACACAAACCCTTTCCTAAAGCTTCAGCTCACCCAGGCTTTGCATTTATTGTCTCCATCCAGAAGGCAATAGGTGTAAGCCTATGCAACTGAACATATGTTTTCTCAGGCCATTTCCCCACTAAACTGTTATAGTGCTATTATTCCACTTTCAAACTACAAACCCCAGGATTCCATAGGAGGTTGAAAGTGGAATAATAGCACTAAACAATATAGTGCAGAAATGGCCTCAGATATAAGCCCCACTGTATTCAATAGGACTTACCATCCAGTCAATCTTTAGCTTTAGGTTTCTCTTTGTCATCTTCCACATGGTAAATGATGCAATTTGTTTAGGTTTCCTGTAATCTCTTTACTGTCTTTACACATTTGTGGTCCTGATTGGTTTCCTGTTCCTGACATTTTTTCCAAGAAATGTTTCCAGTTCATTTTTATCTCAGCCACTGGAGAAGCAAATGGCTATACCAACCTCCATCATTTTGCGTGCACCTTACCATCAGCTTAAACTTGTTTTGCCAAAACATTTGAGCTCTTGTTAATTTTACTCATCTGGGTAATAAGTTTTGTAGGATGCCTACTTGTCTAACACTGTCTTTTCTGACACTGGTATTTCTCCATGCTGGTATCCTCTTGGGCTGGTTCAGAGTTTTTCTAATAGGTTTCAGCTAAGCTTCTATTATAATAGTTTTTGGTGGTGGTGGTGGTGGTGGTGGTGGTGGTGGTTGTGCTGATGGTGGTGATGATGATTGTTGTTGTAATAGTAGTTGTTTTTTACCCACCTGTCCCTAAGGCAGGGTACAACATAGATTCAAATATAATAGATAACTAAAAAATAATAAGACCATTTAACATATAAATCTAGATTCAAGCAGTCATAAAAATATACCAATTTAAAATTCATAATTTAAAATCAACTAGGTAGGCCTGCCAGAAGAGATCTACTTTTTTTATAATTCAGACAGGAGGTTTAGCTACAAAATCTTTTCTGGCAGGTCATTCCACTATCTAGGGGCAGCTGTTGAAAAGGTCCTCTTGGTGACTGTTGCAATCTGGACTGGCAATGCCAATAATGACTTCTGAGATCCCTGGAGGCATTTGACACTTCTGATTCTTCCCTTTAACTTCCTTTTAAGCAAATTCTTTTCCTTTTAAACAAATGAGACAATAACTTTGATTATTTTGTGAGCACTGTTCCTGGTAGTTTGACAACACATCTCTAAGCAGGGCCCTTTTCGCACGGGCCTTTTCTCGCGCGACAGCCCCGTGAGCCTCGCGGGAGTGGGAGCGTCACTCCGCACGACGCACTCCCACTTCCACTGGGCTCACGGGGCTGAAGCGGCGCAAGCGCGGGTTTTTTGATTTTCGCTTCAAAGCGAAAATCACTTGCACTCGCGCAACGCTCCCGGCGCCCGTGCGCACTTACATCTCGTGCGGAGTGTCGGGGAGCCGGCCAGGTCGCGCTTCCTTCCCTCTGCCCCTGCGGAAGGAAGGGGCGGGGCGGGGCGCTAGAGCGACGGACGCGACACATCCTGCTTCGCGCAGACACAGCAAGCGCCTTTCTCGCGTACGCGGGGGGGATGGACGGGACAAGCGCCTTTCGCGCGCGCGCGGGGGGATGGACAGGACAAGCGCCTTTCTCGCGTGCGCGGGGGGGGATGGACGGACGCGCAAGCCGCCACCACCTCCGGGAGGCTGCCGCTTCCCCGCTCGTTCCTTTGCCTGCGGAAGGAAGGAGGGGGGAAGCGGAAGCCTCCCGGAGAAGGCTTCTTGCGCGAACCGCCCTCCTCTGTCGCGCGAGCGCCGGCGCTGCGAAAAGGGCCCAGGTCTTACAAACCATTCTGAGTTAAATAATAATAATATTATTTATTTATTTGTATCCCGCCTCACCACACGGATCGAGGCAGCGAACAACATGAAATACATTATACATTACAAATAGCATGTGTTTCTGTACTGCTTATCAGCTAAGTGCTCTCTAAGCGGTTTACAATGTGTGTGTTTTTAGCTAATTGCCCCCAACAAGCTGGGTACTCATTTTACCAACCTGCGGAAGGATGGAAGGCTGAGTCAACCTGTAGCCCGGCAGAATCGAACTCACAACCTTGTGGCTGCAGTACTGGCATTTAACCACTGCGCCACCAGCAAAGATTAGTACCTTCTTGTCTTAGTCTTAGTCATGTTCCTTCATGACTTACTAACTAAAGCATGTTCATTTATCACATCTAGGAATGTTTTCGCTAAATTTCTCTGAAAAGAAATTCAGATTAGCCCATTTATTTATGAATTTCTTCAATTCGAGGTCTGTGAGACTATTGATGAAAGCACATCCATATGTTTCCTAGCTTCAGAGGGAAATCAGGAATATCAGATTCTTTTTTCCCCAAAAAATATAAGACAGCAAATGTGTGTAACTGAAAGCATATACATTTTGGAGGAAATGAACACAAGCATCCTTTAGTCAATGGGAAAATACATTGAAATGTGTACGTTGCGGAAAATAGAAGAAAATGCATTAGTGAAAGTATATTCCAAAACATGTAGGAAATGTCATGCATGCATTTCTAAGGCAAAAGGGGAAAAATATTGTAATCCAGTATAGATCTTGGACAAGACAAAAGTGCTAGTGGGATGCTGAGAAATGTGATGAAAACAAAATTGGCAGATTTTCACATCCCTTGTTGCAGGGGTATAACTATGGGGGATAGGGGCATTGTCCTCCGAGTAAGAATTCTGCATCTCAAAATGATTTTTTTTCTTTAGGCTCTGAATATCTAGCATTCCAGAATATGAGGAACTAAAAATCATTCACTTCTAGAACTCTTCTATTTGTTGAGCTTTCATTCCCTTTGTCACTTTGTCCTTTTCTTTGGATGCCTAAACTGTATTTTATATACTCAGCTGAAGTTTTAATTTACTGTAATGACAGAAACTTGGGACTGAGGGAAAATTTTATTGGGAAGGTAGAATTCTTACTTGGGGGGAGGCAATACACTTATTTTAACACACACACACACACACACAAATAGCTATACCCTTGTAATTGGTTTTTTTTTATTATCAAATGTACTTTTTCATGTGGAATTAATTTAACTTGCCTATTATCTGTTGTAGCTACCTCCCTCATGCCTTTCTCTTGGTATTCTTATTAACAATGGTTTTGTGACTAGATGTTTTCATCCCAATAGTTCTGATATCTTGCCTACAATGCCCTTTTTGACATAGACCATAAGAACTATTCATGAAAGGATGATTGTATCCTACATCTGATTTACCAAGTTCCACTCTATCCATGTTAGAACACCAAAGACTCTTAACACACATCCCATGTTGGCTATGGGAAATAGTGATCCTATGAAAATGAATTATAGGCCAGGCCCAGGAGTTGAGATGGAAAGAAAATGTGAAAACATCAGAAGAGTTTTTGAAAGACATGTTTCAGAGGCCCTTTCCACGTGACTCCTTTGCCACACCTTGCTCCTGGTCTAGCAGCCATTTTACTGCATGACGTTGTTACTAGCCAGCTGCTATCCAGGTGTGCCTAATCAGTTCTTTTTCATTGACATTCACTTTTGTGTGACAACTGCATCAGCTGGGTGAGTGCGGTTCCTCTATGGCGGCTTCACCTCATCGTGGGTGTTCCCAGCCTGCCCCTCCCTCAGTGACTCCCAGGGCAATCACTGCCCAGCAGCCGGCTGGCCGCTTCTATTGTATCAGCATTGAACCCAGAAGGAGAAGAGAACAAAGAAGCACACGGCATGGTAATTTCAATACCCACCACTGCCATGTGGTCATTTTGCACATCCCCTTTGGATCTTAATTTTTTAAAAATCCCTTTATTACCATCAGCATGACTGCACGGTATAGCTGGCTGACATGATCTAAGTAGCCCGGTCCACCGTGCTAACTGTAGCATGGCTTCTGAGAAAAAAATATTTTAAAAAAGACCAATCAGGAGCTGTGGGGCGAGGACAGGATGGGGAGAAGCAGGGACGGGAAACAGCCAGGGATGTTGTGCTGTGGAAGATACACCAATTTCAATGTCAGTGATCATCTGCTGATGCTGAAGGCCTGCAGAAAACAGAGTTTTAATACCACTTCCAACCCAGAAATGGCAATGCTGCGACGAACATGGAACTATCCAATATTGAGGTATGCTGCAGAAAGGGCCAGAGTGTCAAGAAAGCGTGACAAGAACACTGGACTGATGCAGTTTGGGACTTCTTCACAGCAAAATTCATGCATGAATGTTTCAAGCAGAAAACAGCATTTTCTGCACAGAGAACAGCACTTTCTGTGCAGAAATATTACTGTTTATGCAGAAAAAGCTATTTCTTGTGCAAGAACTTCTGTCACTAAGGTCTTACTCTGAGTAACTTCTTACATGGATATTTTGCTTTTCCTGTTCCAAAAATGTTGCTTGCTGTGCAAACAACCATGTCTGATTTTTACTCAGAATTAGTCCTGAATTACAAATAGGCTTATAAAAATTGTATGTTTTTTAAAGATTTTGTCACAGAAGAACAAAAATTGCTAAAATTACTCAGTGCTTCCTTCTAGAAAAAAATTAATCTAGAATAACTCCCCTAGCCAGGAATTACAAGAGGATTACAGAAGAGGTTGGGCACTTAAGGTGAAATATACTTACTTCTTTAATTCTTTAAGCAAGAGACTCATAAATCTTCTGTCCCTTCTGTTTTAGGAGCAATTTCCTATGCAGTTGCCTCAAACCAAAATCACATTTGAGCATATAGAATGAGTTGGCATATCTTTAGATCATGGTGTTTGAACCCTTCTTCCATCAACCTCCCTTCCTCCCATTTCTTTATCAATATCTCTCAATATGTCTAAGATAACATTTAAACTGGGGACCCCTCCACATTCTTAACTGAGAAAAAGGAGAAATGGTAGTAGCAAAACATACCCACAAGAAGACAACAAATGTGATTAGGGGCCTGGAGATAAGACCTTACAAGGAAAGTTTTAATGTATTGGATGTGTTTAGCTTGGATGCTTGACAGGCAACATTTCCAACTAAGTCAAGGTGTCACGTAATTTTGGCCTTTCTTTTTTTCATAATTTGAATTGTTGCTTCCAAAGATAAGACTCAAATCAAAAGGTTCACATTACAAGAAAGGGATCTTGACTTAACAATGGGAAGAATTTTCTGGCAATATGATTTGTGCAACAGGCTGCTTGAGAAAGAGAAAGTCCTTTGTAAGTGGTTTTTAAGCATAGAGTGGAAGGCCGCCTAGAAGAGATGCTGCAGCATGTGATTTCCTGTGTTGACAAGAGGTTGAACATGAGATGACCTTTCAGGTTCCTTCCAACTCTCTTATTCAAAGCAGTATTTATTCAGTGCTCTAAAATATTTCATATGCATTATCTCAGAAATCCATCCCCTTACAATAGGAACAACTCTGTTAGGAGGTCAGTGTTATTATACCCCTGTTACAGGTAAGAATCTCCCTCCCTCTCTCTCTGTGTGTGCATATGTCCCGCCCTAAGCCCACCTAGTGAGTTTGTGGCAGAGGTAAGATGTGAACCAGAAATTCCCTGAGTCGCAGTTCAGTCTCCCTGCTATACAACAACAGCTCCTGTGAGAAATCTTGTTCACCACTTGTGAGTCAATACATTTGAGCTGGGGAAACGTCCTAAATCTAAGCAGGGCAGCGGATCCAGAACAAAGAAGAGCTCTCAGAAGCTCTTTATATCATACCAAAATAACAGTGTTTGATTGAACAGATCCTATAAAGACAACAGGTTTCTTCCTTATTTGGTTTATTATTAGCTCAGTGATAAAGTACTGTGTTGGCCGGTTCACTCAGTAGAGGGTTTGTTTGGTCTCTTTGTGTGGTATTTATAGCCTGGTCTGGTTAATGTCAATCTTCACTTTATTGGTAGTCTCTTAAATCCTGAAATTTTAGCCAGACTTTTACTAATAAACCAAATCTTCACAGAGAAAAGCTATACATGTTTCCAACATAGCCAGTGAAAATCTTTCCAAAAGGAACCTTTAACATCTGTCTTTTCAACCTGAGCATGGTTATATTTCATCACAATTCTTTCCCTGTTCAGTAGAGAGAGGAATTCAGTTCTCATTTTTCATTCTGCTGTGGTCTTTACCATTTTCGTTTATATGCATCAGGTCCTTTTGCTGCACACATCAGATTTGTTTATTATCCTTTTCCATTGTCAGAAGTAAAAAAGATGAAGAATCCATATACCAGCAACTCATAGAACAAACAATAGGATGTTTTCATTCATATTCTATAATATTTGTTATTCAGTGCAATAACTGATTCAAACGTAACATAGTATAACTCTTTCACCTTAATTCACACTCAAATTCTATCTAGTGTAAATTCCAAATCAATCTTGTTATCATGTTAGTAGTATATTGCTGAATGACAAATGCTCCAGGTTAACTTTAAGACAGAGTTGTCAGCAGATCTCAACTCTAGCATCTGCTTTGTGTGTTGAGGCCAGGACCTGAAATGTATTAGTTGATAATACAGGTGTTACCTTAAGCATGTGCAGAGTATCTTTTAGCTGCTACTGAATGATGGCAGCCTACTGACAGAGCAAGGCTTTCTATCAGGAGACATTTCCAGAAATACTTCCTTAAATGAATTTCATGTACTTTTTTTAAAGTGTCAGTTTACATATACATTTCACTCCTATGTTTAAAACATAGGCCTGGTAGATTTAACATACGAGATACTAATCCTCCATTTATATTTGACTACAAATAGATCCAAAGTTTCCTGCTTTTCAAATGACCTTTCACTTTTACCACCTTTCTCTTACTATCTCTGCCCTTACATTCTTTCTTCCGTATTAGCCCTATGCCTGTAATTACTTCCTTGAACACATTCATAATGGCATGTTTCTCTTCTCCTGGTTCTTTTGCCTCAGATCTAAGTTCAGCAAGGACACTAGTGCACTGTTAATCCACTATATTTATGCCATCATTGGAGGAACAGTACGAAGCTCCCTTCTTCCCACGTTTTCCTAAATATTCAAGAGCAGTCAGGAGGCTTTCAGGTTCTGCCTCTTTCTTACAGCCACTGATCAGGCAGGGACTATACCCAGATACCTTCCAGATGTTCTTGCACATCTGACTAAGATGGAGCAGCTCTCATTCCTAACATAATAAGACTTCTGCATCTTCAATGGGCACTCAAGGGGAATCAAGAAAAAGGAATTATGTCTGGAAGCCATGTCATTCCTTTAGCGTTCCTTGGGAATGGTGCTGCATGGAGAGAAAGATACAGGTTACCTCCTTGCACCAGCAGCCCCCATAACAATCTGCTCTGGTTCTTAGTGCAGACTTTTAATGTGCTGTTCAGATTCTGAAACTACTCAGCATCATGGATAGTGCCTAAAAGTTCACACTAAATCCCAGAATTGGATTTACCTCTCCACTGAGATAACAGGCATAAGCAGCCATTGATACCACTAGATAAACATGATACATTCTTGGGTCTTTATTCCTCTTCTTTAACTTGGCTTATCTAAATACAGGTAAAATTTGGTGCCCCTACACTTCTATGACTGCGGCTAAACCTGACCTAAAGAACGAGCATGATGTAGTGGTTTGAACATTGAACTATGACCCGGGAACCTGGTTTTGATTCCTTGCTTGGTCATGGAAATCCACTGGTGGGGCACATCACACACTTTCAGCCCCAGAAAACCCCATGATAGGTTCATCTTGGAGTTGCCACAAGTCAGAAATGACTTGAAGGCACACAATGATGACAAACATGACCTAAAATAGTGGAACAAATTAGCAGCTGCTAAATCAGCCAAGATATAGCAATCTAAGTACGTTGTTTTGGAGAGTAGATCTGTCTGGGACACCAACTTTCTGCCGGTTCTTACCTACCCACCCAAATCTCTAAAGGGTTAACTTTTACCTAAAAGATGAGTGGCACATGGGCCTTGGGCCCTTCCTCTGTTGGTGAAATCCAAACTTCAGCAGCAAAAAAGCAAACAACCCCCACCTCTTTAAAACAAGTAGAAAATGTTTATTTTAATGACTTTGCCACTAAAACGCTGCCAAATATTTTCTGAGGGCCTGTGTTGGGTACTGTCATCCTTTAAAATAAATAGATAACATTTTTTGTTTCTAACTTGAAAACATCTACATAATAGGCATGCCGTAGCTCAGGATGTGAGCAACTTGTGTTCTGCCAGATGTTTTCAGACTACAGTTCACATAATCCCTTAACATTGGCTTTGCTGTTTAGGGACAATGGGAAGTATAGGCCAAAAATTGCTGCAGGGGCATAGTTCTTGCTTCTATCCTAGAAAGTAAAACTGCCTGCCTACCTGCCTTATTTCTTTCCTCCCTCCCTCCCTTCCCTGCTTCCTTTTGTCCTTTTAGGGATGAGAAGAGTATTTGAAAATATTTTGAAAAATTGTTAAAATGTGTTCCTTAAGACGCAATAAATTCTGTTGAATTCTTGCTGCTCAGGACTTTGTATCAAATTTTCATGGTTGTTTTGCAGAGAAAATAGCATTTGCTGCTGCTGTGTTCTAATATTATTTTCTGTGCAGAGAATGCTGTTTCTATGCAAAACAACTGTTGCAAAACAGGAGTCGAGAAACTCCTGCTGATAAAGAATAATAAAAACACCTGCTTGCTTTAGGCTTCATGCCTGCTTTATGGAGCTAGTTAGAGCTCCATACCCTGATTGAGAGGCAGTTTGGTTGTTCTCTTCAAAAGTTGGTTGTTCTCTTCAAAAGTTGCAAACTGATAGGGGAGCTGAATTCTTGTCAAATAACATGCAACAATGGTTCAAAAAGAAAGGGATCATTCACAGGACAACTGCCAGCTATTCTCCTCACCAAAATGTGAATTTGGGGTGAAATAAATTGTTGTTGTTGTGTGCCTTCATGTAATTTCCAACTTATGGCAATCCTATCCAGGGTTTCCTTGGCAAGATTTGTTCAGAGGATGTTTGCCTCTGCTTTCCTCTGAAGCTGAGAGAGTGGGATTTGCCCAAGATCGCCCAGTAGGTTTCCACAGCTGAGTGAGGATTCAAACCTTGGTCACCAGAACAATAGTCCAATGCTCAAACCACTACATCATGCTGCTTCTCACACTGCAAAATAAATCCTGAATTGCAAATAGTCTTCAAAGACTATATAGTTGTCAAAATCTTTCTCACAACAAGAAGAAAATTACTAAAATTTGTTTAGTGAATTTTCATTCAAGAAGAAAATTAGCAAAGAATTCCTTCCTTCCTTCCTTCCTTCCTTCCTTTCCCTTTCCCCAACAAAAGATCAATTCTGGTAAGTAATAGGAGACTAAAAGTAAAGCCTGTCTTTTCAAACATCATCTGAAAGATACTGATTTTGACAAGTCCTAAGAGGTAGGGTGTTCCACAATAGTGTCTGTATTCTACCACAGAATTTTAGCACCTCTGAGACCTCCGTGTCCTACCTTGTCTAGGATGGTGCTTGTGGTAAGCTTTATTGTCTTACTCGCTGCATGTCTGCCTCTAGTTTTTCTCTAATGATCTGGCCCAAGGTCATCCAGCAAGTCAGTGAAGACTAGAACAGTGGCTCTACCAAGTTCCAGTCTAACACTCTAACCACTATGTCACACTGATTCATGACAGAACAAAATACTGGGCAGCCATGGTGGGCCCAGATCATTTAGAGGTCTGTAAGCTATGACAAGCACTTGATTTGTAGCTGGAAGTCAGCACGGAATCTGCAGTGAAATCGACAAAAAATGAAGGTCTGAAAGCAGAGTGTGGAACAGTTACTTTTTTGGACTACCGTTTACAGAATTCCTCAACCATCATGGCAAGTGGTCATGCTGATTCTGGAAACTGTAGTCCAAAAGATTCCCGCCCCCCAAGCTCTGCTTCATGTACAGTAACCTAAATCATATCAGGAATGCTTACTGGAGTACATTTATTGAATCAATGGGATTTGCATAACCCACCAAGAACGGATTCAACAGGTCTACTGTAGTCAGAAGTACCAACAGGACTGAAGCCACTGATGGCAAAGTGATCCAGCTACACAATAGTAAGCTGGTCCATCAGTTCATTTCAAATTCAAAAATCATTTGATTCACGAACAATAATATACTGTTGTTTTTATTGTTATATGCCTTCATGTAGACTTAAATTTATGATAACCCCAATACAGGATTTTCTTGGCAAGATTTATTAATAGTAGGTCTGCTATTTTATCTGACACTGAAAGAGTTTGACTTGCCTAAGGCCACGCTGGGAATTTCCATGGCTGAGTGGAAACCCAAACCCAAATATCCTGGAGTCCTAGTCCAGTGTTCAAACCACTTTCTAGACTGGCCACTATAAAATAGTATAGTGGAAATCTGGTCTCCATGACAGATACCACAGTGTACCACTATAGCTTTCTAACTGTGGTAGCTTCCTCTACAGAGGAAGATTTTCTCTCACAGTCAGCTTGTATTATTTTAATGCACGCATTTTCTACCCACTGCAATTTTCCTGTGGGTAGGAACACAGCAATACATTAAAGGTCAAGATTCCACATGTCAGCTTTTTATTATTATTATTAGAGCTTCATTCTTGCTCCAAGATCTGACTTTTCCAATATGGTTTCTTTGCTAGAGTAGCATGGGATGAAAGGAGTGTGATGCTGCAACTATGCCACATTCCTAATGTGGGATTTTTCCCTAACTTACAGATAGTGGACCGGAAATTTAGGTACTTGAACTCTCAGTTCTGATTCACTGCTTCGTAGCAATTCTGTGCAACTTTGACACTCCACCCATCATCAATCCCAAGGCTGAGTTTGTGGCGGGGGAGGGATAATGCTTTATAAGAGCAGTTGCAAGGATTAGAAATAGATAATGTATACATGAAGTGCTTTCAGCACTTGAAAGCACTATACAAATATTAAGTGTTCTTATTAGTAGAAGCATTATAACAGTATTTTACTTTCACAGTGTGGCATTAGAAGTGGTAGGCATGGAGATAAGCACTTCTTGTGAGAGATTATGGTTTGGATCCTAACTCAGCATCCATGAACTGAAGGACTTTTACCATGCACAAACTAGACTGAGCAGTAGCAGAAGATTTCACCAGAAGATGAGGGGAAGCAATTCCTACAGATTTATGTTTACTGATATAAGTCTACTCCCCTTTCCCACTGGTGGACCAAGCTTAGCATCCCAGAATATGTCTATTGTCATAGGCGTCTATTGTCAGAGACCTGGGCGGTGAGCCAGCCCAGAGAAGGGAGTGTGAGAGCCAGCAAAGTCTAGCTGGGAAGAGACAAGCAAGCACTTTACACAAGAGAGTTCATTTACCAGAGTGTCAAGCAAAAGCCATAGTCAGAGTTCCAAAAGCCAAGGATCAAGAGATCAATTCAAGGTAGCAGGAACCAGGTGCTGGGAGCAAGGAACAGGCAAGAGGAGGGCTTGAAAGAAGTTTGCCACAAGCAAAGGAAAACTTCCAGGCGGGCAGTTATATAGCCCAAGACACAGGTGTGGCTAGTCACTGCTTCTTGACCTTAATCAAAGAAGCCTCCCTTTGCTCAGCTCTCTTGAATCTCTGCCTTGTTTGACGCTGATTGGCACAGGCTCCAAACCATCTTCAGAATCAGATCCCTGTTGCCCTAAAGGAGCAGGCAGAGGAACGTCTACGCCTGCTTGGTCCATGGCAATAGGGGGAGCTCTCGAGCTGCAGGACTCATCTCCACCCTGAGCAACAGGAACCAAGGGCTGCTGCTGGTCATCAGCAGCTCTGACAGGGGCTTCAGTTATCACAATAGGGCCTATGAGTCCTGGTTTATCTCCTGATTAAATAAGCACTTCTCATGGGCCTAGAACAGTCCAGGGTTACCAAAAACATGGTAAAATTGTCCCCTGTGTTTCTTGGGGGACTTTTTAATATGTCAAGGATACAACATTTTTATGTAATCCAGAGAGGAGTGGAAGACAACTGTAACAATTCAGTAAATGTACAGTGAAAAATGTATGTTTTATACGGTGGAATTATAATAAAATTATATATTAAAAAAAAGGAAGGGGGACTTTTTTAAAATAATGGGAACTGAGAGACTCCTCAGAGCCTCGAAATGACCTTTGTTCAATCTGAGGATTGCACTTTCCCCCACCTGTCATTTGCAACCATCGCTAGTCACTAAGGGGCTAGGAGGTCAGAATATATGTGAAAGTGCTTGCTAAATTTCACTAGTCTGGGTTCTTAGTTACTCAAACTAAGACTCTTTCCTAGATGTTTCTCCAGAAAATGTTTACATCTGGTACAGAAAAACAACTATTAGGTCCTTACTTTGCGTATGCAGTTATTGAACATTTTGGTACAGATTGGGTTGCTGCTGCTGGAAAAGAGCAATTAGCCTGCTGTTTTGCCATGGTTTTATATTTATGCGAGATAATCAAGAGTGGCTGCTGATCATTCAAGTCCATCTCCATTTTCTAGTCTGAAGAAGTATAGAAACAATATCATAGTTCAAAAGCAGTCATCAAAAATCTTGGAAAGATGGACTTTTCACTTGTGCAATAATTAGATTTTCTACTTGAAAATTAGGTGCTTTACCTACCCTATTTGTTAGCATAGCATCCAGAATTCAGTGAATTCACCTTTTTGTAATTATTGTAATTATTGTAATTATTTTTGTAATTATTGTAATTATTGTAATTATTTATATCTATATAAATATATCCCCTCTTTCTGTCCATATGCAATTTTTTTTTGTAGTATAGGAAATAATGCACACAAAATACACAAAAATCAGTTCAACAAGGGGGCACATGGTTGGTTACTTTTTAAAACTTAATGCATTCTAGAAATTCCATCCACTGTTCATGTGTGAGGCAGCAGTAAGCCTAATTTCTTTGGCTACAACTCTCCCAGTCTTGTAGCCTGAAATGGCAGCAACTTCTTTAAAACTAAGCATTTCCAAATAAGTAGAATACAGAATAAGCCACAGATGTTGTCAATGAAATAATTTTAGATTCTCTGAAGAAAGTCTTTTTTTTCCCCCCTGTTCCTCTTAGGGGCAAAGAGACAGAAACCCTATTTCACTTTCAGAACAGGGTGCACAGAAGGAATATGCAAGCCATTATCACTCTTAATGTTCAGGTAAAGATCTGGTGCTCATTCACACTACACAGTTATAACACTATATTCTACCTTAACTGCCATGGCTGCATCCTATAGAGTCCTGGAATTTTGTAGTTTGGTGAGGCATTACAGCTTTCTGTCTTGGAACTCTAAATAAACTATGAATCCCAAGATTCCACCAGATGCTGCAATGGCAATTAAAGTAGAATGCAATACTACAGTGTGAAAGGTTCCTTGGATAGAAAATCTGTGCATAAACTGGATACATTTAGGGATATATGTGTCAGCAAGGAGCCTTGGAAAACTGGAGCAATACAATATACTTAGAGTTATATGTCTATAGGTTGTACGTGGATCTTCACGTGAACACATGCAGATCAGGAACAGGACTAGCATACATTGGGCTTTCTCCCCATTCATCGTTTCATTAAATGTCTGCATAGGTCAGTTAGTGGAGCTGCCACATAAGCTGCTCTGAGTTGTATAGGACTTTTCCCAGTGCTAAACCTCTGAAAAGAGAGGGTGCAGCACCAGGAGAGCTCCCATTCAACTCAGAGCAGCTACAAGAGAAGCGATGGTAAAATCAAGAGAGATTTTGCCATTTTTTCAACGGCACCAATCCCCTTGGTGGCAGTGGCTGTCATTGCTGATTTTCTCCATTTCCATGGAAACATAAACATTAAAAATGTTGGAGAAATGTTGGTTTTTCTTACTCCCTGTTCAGACTTTCAAAATCCCCATATGGTTCCATCCTAAATATGAAAATACTGGTGAAATTTGGTTCATTTTTCACAACTAACAAGCAGAAGTCTCCCCCAGTTGTACCAATCTAGTTTAGTAGTCAAAACTGTTCCCAGCAGTTCCCTGCCTGCCATATTGATGTTCAAGATGAAATGCCTTTCAACAAAACAACTAACCAACCAAAAATCCTAATTCATCACAAATATATATAGCGGCAAGGTTTTGAGAGTTACATATTCAAATCTCTAGGCCTGAACAAATCTTTTGACCTTGGCTTTCCCTGCACATTCTTATTTTTTAAATCTCAAGTTCTTTCTACAAGTCTTGGTAAATTATTTTCAAATTGACAAATTGCTTTTTTACCTATTACTAGAAGAACCTTCAGTCCAGGATAAGTCATAAAACTCCAGCATCCAAGTATGCAAGACTCAACCGAAGACTCAAAAGTATCAAAATATCTGTAGGACTGGCAAGTCACTGCATTCTGGCAACAGCTACTCCATCTCTCACTGCAAAATACTTTTTAGAAAGCACTTTGTCATTCTACATATTAGTAAAAGATGCCCAAGTAGAACATTTGGGTGGATATCCTTCACACAATTTTTATTGCTAGGTATACCTTGGTATATACTCCTATGTACCAGACCTCAGAAAAGTTATCTTTTGGATTAGAATTCTTTAAAAAAAAAAAAAAACTACCAGAAAGGCTAATGGGGATGTCTGGGAGTTTCATCCTGAAAAATTAATGTTCCTTAGCTCTGATGTGAGTTAAAAGTTAGAGAAATGATTGGGCCATTCTAAGAAGCTCTCTTCACCATGCTCTCTACCAGAAATGTTCTTCCTACCCTTCTGGGTTCTCATTAATATGCCGCCATGAATTTTGAATAATTTTTTCTACAGATTATGTTTACCGATTGCACACATGAAAAAAATCCTTTCCTATTTTTCACTTTTATTCATTCTTGGGCTTTACCTCTTCCTTTCATTTTGTTTTCTTCTTAAGTTCCTCTGTTAACTGCTTATGACAGCAACTCTTCGGTGAGTTGGGAGAGGGACAAGGAGAGCATTATTGGACATAGGAGCTCTACCCTTTGTTCTGGAAGCAGCAAAAATTGTGGTCATTCTTATCTCTCTGAGTAATGAGTTCCAAAGCCTTGCCCCTGTTGGCAAGAAAGCCCTGTGTCTCGTTCTCACAAGCTTCACCCTTGAGCTTGACAGCTTCACAGTTTCCAAGGAACAGACCTGTGGAGGGAGGCCATCACAACAAACAGAGGGGCCTCTTTGAGCTACCTCACACCAATTCCATAGGGAGTCTTAAAGATTAACACTGTGTCCTTGAATGTGACCTGCTATCAATGGAATACGCATGGGGCCCAGGCGGTTTGCTCTCAGGGGCTGGTGTTGTGGAGGTGGAGGCCTGCTGAATTTTACACTAATTGAAGCTTTTACTGGCCAGTCCTCATATTTTGGTATACAAAGCTATGCTAGTCCAGCCAAAGGTCATAAAGGTCTTTGGAGTCTTATCTTTTGACCCTGGGGCATTCCAAATGCCTTATGACTCCAATTGACTTTATAGTTAGAGTAAGCAAGGTTAGGATACACAATGAGCACTGCAGTTGGGCTTTTCTTTTGTTCTTGTAATATTTAGAAGAGGCGAAACCTTTGTGGCCTAGTTTAAAAGTCACCCTTCAACAACCTTTAGCTTTAATTGGCCAAAACTGATCTCAGCTAGGTGAGTGCTAATTGAAGCCCTAAGAAAGGACTGTCTCTGTGTATACTGTACCATGCTCTGTGGTTCACAAACATTTTTAAAGCTCTAATAATCTCACATCTCAGTGCAGAAGCATGGTCATTCTGTACCCCAAGGCAAAGGGAAGCACAATCAAAGGGAAGCAAATACTCAGCTGTCTTGGAAGCAATCTATATATCACCATCAGGGGATATTTATTGATGTGACTGGTTTCTAGACCACATGCCAGCAAAACTGTTGAGGTAGCATACAAAAACTCTGAGATTTTGGGTGATTTGCCATCAGCATGCTGATAACTCTCAGTTCTATTTCTCCATTGCATCTGGATCAGAGGAGACTGTGCTCAATGTGCATTGGTACTTTAAAGCAGCTGTGGTCTGGATGAAGTCCAGTAGAGTCCAACAAAAGAGAGGCAATGTGAGTGAATGGCTTACAGATTTAAGAATTAAGGAAATTATCAGCTATAGATGAGGTTGGAAGCCTCCTTGAGAATTTGATTGCCGTTTCAGGGTGTTTTCGGATCCAGGGTTGTCACTGGATGCCCAAATAACTTCTGGGCTAAGAATGCTACTACCACCTTCAACTAATGCAGTAACTCTTTGTATTTCTGTACAAGGATCATTCAACCACATGCTGTAATTCACACGTTGTTAACCTCAGGACTAAATACAGTCATGAACTCTGTGTGTGGTTCCCATGAAGGTTGATTTGGATTCTGCCTTTGGGCAGCCGCTAAATTCCTGAGAGGGGTATTCTACTGTGTATCTGTGCCAAAAATCTACACTAGCTACCAGTCCTGTTACAATTAGATTTGACATCCATGTTTACCTAGATGAAAGCACCTTTTTTTTAGCAATTATACAACATTTATATTTGCCTAGATAGCCTACTTTTTTTATTATTATTATTCTTGTCTAATCAACAAATCAGTACTACTTTGTGCCTGCTGGATTTCAGGTTCAAATATTCCAAGTCACCAATTTAGAACTAGCATGGCAATGTTTTCTATTTTACAGATCATGATCTCCAATTTCAGGGGTCAGCAAATGCAAGACCCCAAGGGGCACCCTGCAGTCAAAAATACTTTATTTGCAGGAAAAAAAAATTTTTTTTATTTTTTTTTGCTCCCTTACGTCTCCAGATGCATTCCAGGGGTGTGAGAGGCCTTTCCACCACATTGGGAGGGCCCTGGACCTGGGGATTAAAAAAAAAGTTAAATAAATAAATAAATACTCCCAAAATCTCTAAAATGTCCACCAGGGAGCATGGGGTGCACTTGCACCACATTCATGCTCCCCCGGGCAAATTTAGGCCCAGGAGAGGCCTTTTTGAACTCCATAACATGATAAAAATACTTCCATATACCTTGGAAGTGTTTGGGTGCAATTATCTTAATGGGAGCAGGTGTGACCCTTCAAGGTCTCCTAGGGGGCTAATGCAGCCCCCTAGCCTTCTACGGTTGTCCACCACACTCTATTTGAGAGACTTGAAGAAAGCAGTCCTCTATTTAAATGTATCCCCTATGGGTTTGGATCAAAGATGTCTTTCTAATAAAAGGAAACCCCTTCCATTTAGGAAAATACTCTTTTGAACCTGGTGGGAAAAAATTGGGTAAAAAAATGGTTGGAAGTTACTTTTAAATGAAGGGATATAATGATATGCTGAAGCCATCCATAACTGAGCAGTAGTAGGATGATACTCTGAAGAGCAGAGCATCATCCTATCTAATAATCTAAAGATACCTTTAGAATGTCTTTGGAATCATAGAATCATAGGCTGGAAGCGGCCAAGGGCCATCTAGTCCAACTCCTGTGATGCAGAGCACACCATCAAAGTACTTCGGAGAGAAAGTCATCTAACTTCTGTTTAAAGACCTCCAAAGAAGGAGAATTCACCACCATTTGAGGCAGTCTATTCCACTGTGGAACAGGTCTTGCTGTAAGAAAGGTCTTCCTAATGTTCAGGTGGCATTTCCAATTTGAAATCAGTGGTTCATATTCTAGTCTCCAGAGCAGCTTAAAATAAGCTTGTTCCATCTTCAACATGGCATCCCTTCAAATATTTTAAAAAATTGCTGTTGTATCATCTTTCAGCCTTTTCTTTTCTAGGCTGAACATTTCCAGTTCCATAAGCTGTTCTTCCCAGAACTTGGTTTCTGAAATCCTTACCATTTTGGTTGTCTCCCTTTGGATACATTCCAGTTTGTCAATAACCTATTTAAATTGCTGTGCCCAGAACCAGACATAGGTGAGGTCTAACCAAAGCTGAGTAGAGCAGCACTATTTCATCCCCCAGCACTATTACATCTTATGCAGCTTGTGCACAAAAGTATCATGGGGGACCTTGTCAAACACTTTATTGAAATCAAGATATACTATGTCCACAGCATTCCCTTGATCAACCAGACTTGTAACTCTATCAAAAAAAAAAAAAATAGTCCGGAAAATTTTTTTTTAAACTTTTCACAACCACAGCATTCCTAAGTGTTCGCAGACTGTCTGGTTAATCATCTGCTATAGATCTTTCCTGGTATTGAAGTCAGGCTGATGAGGCAATAGTTGTTTGGGTCCTCTTTTCTTCTTTTTTGAAGATAGGGACAACATTTACCTTCCTTCAGTTTGCTTTCAAAGAATTCTCAAAACTATCATGAGTAGTTCTAAGATTACATCTGCATGCTGTTTAAATACCCTTAGATGCAGTTCCTCTGATCCTGAAGGCTTGAATTCATCTAGAGTAGTTTGGTATTCACTTCCTACCTCATTCTCTATGCTTGGCTGCAGTCCTCTTGCTGCATCATTTGCTCTGATTTCACCAGGTTAAGCACTTTTTTTTTTTTTCAAAAGAAAACTAAGGCAAAGAAGGTGTTGAGCAGTTCTGCCTTTTCTCTGTCTCCTATCAGCCTTTCACTGTCTTCCTCATGCAGTCGGGCTACTGGATCATTGTCCTCCTCTTGCTCCAAACTTAGCTAAAAATACACCTTTTATTATTTTTAATCTCTCAAGCAAGCCTGAGCTCATGCTGACTTTTACTCCCTACATGTACCAGCCATACATTTGTATTCCTCTTTGATGATTTCTTCCTTTGTCCATTTTTGTGTTCTTTATACACCCACCTTGATTTCTTCAGGTGCCTCTCTCATTGGGAATGTCTGCGATTATGTCATCAATATCTTACTTTTAAGAAGCTCTCATCAGCCCTGAAGTCACTTCTGTTCAAGTATTTCTGACCATGGGATCTTATACAATACTTCTCTCAGCTGATTGAAGTCTGCTCTCCTAAAGTCTAGAGTGCATATTTCACTACCTTTGGTTTTCAAGTTTCTCCATATGACAAATACCAGGAGAACATGGTCACTTGTACCCAAGAATCTCACTATTTCCACCTTCTGACCAATTCATCCCTATTGTTTAGGATCAAGTTCAAAACAGGTGATCTCCTTGTTGCCTCCTCCACTTTCTGGACAAACAAATTGTCTGCAAGGCAAGTCATTTGTAGAATTGTATGTTCTTCACAAACATCGAGAAGGTTGAAATCTGCCATTTATACTATCTCTTTCCTTTTTTGAAAATTTGGCCATCTGTTCTAGGAAGGCATCATCCAAATCTTCAGTCTGCCTTGGAAGTTTATAGTTGACCTCCACAATGATGTCACTGTTGTATCCTTCTCTTTTTATTTTTCCCCAGATACTCTCAACCTGGTTTTCATCCTTTACATCATGGGTCTCCTCACAGATGTGTACATCCCTGGACACATAACTCATCCTCCTTTCCTATTTGACCTTTTCTTTGGAATAAAGTGTACTCCTCTGTTACTATATTCCAATCATGTGATTCAGCCCAGCACATTTCAGTGATGCTTATTAAGTCATATTTGCCTTTCTGTGCAGATCCTTCAGTAAGAAGAAGTGATTAAACTTGTTCCCCAAGGCCCCTCAGTTTCCTGCTCAGAGTTTCATAGTCAAAGACTATATTTTGCAGTATCATTAGTGAACCATATGGATCAAAAGGAAAAGGTAATGTTCAGCAGGGTTTGTGAGTTTTGTCAGGCTCTCTATTGCATCTTGGATCCTTGCCCCAGGGAGACAACACACCCCTCAAGACATCCTGTCTACCCTGCACATTACTTCTTCTGTTATCTTGAGGAAGGAATCACCTACAACTATCAACCTGTCTCTTATTCCTCTGGGAACTGGTAGGAACCTTTCCATCTGCATCACCCTGCAGTGTAACTTCCATGTTCTCTGAGGAATGAGGTTGTTCTTCCTCGTGCTCTGCTTCACCCTCATCAATCAAGGGAAGAGCTTGGAATCAGTTGTGCAGTTCTGAACTGACAGCATGACTTCTGGTGGTTCCATTTCTGCATGTTACATTCTTCCAAATGTCTGCCTCCTGCATTTGGGAATTGTCATCCTCCCTTAGAGACATTCTCCATGTGTTCACCTTCCATGAAAGTCTTCTCTTTCAAACATCCACCTCTTGCATTTGGGAATTGTCATTCTCCCTAGAGGCATTCTCCATGTGTTCACCTTCCATGACAGTCTTCTCTAATGTGTCGAGAACAGATTCATCCTCTCTGATAGCCTGATACCAGCTCAGGAAGCCTGCTGGAAGTTTCTGGAAGCTTCTAGCCTGGTTTCTGGTCCTGAAAACAGCAGCAGCAGCAAATGTTATATTTCTTGTTTTTACAGATCACTTCCAAATGGTGCTTAAAAGTACATTCAGTATACCACAAAAATGACTCAGCCATTACAGGTTGAAACACACGCTCTCAAAAAGGCAGTGTGATGCTCTGCTGTGTTCAATGTGAAGCAGCATTCTAGATTGCTCTAGAAATATTTTCTGTTACTTTGATCTGAGACAGCCTGAATGTTTCTGGGCACATGGTGTTGCTTGGGGAACCATCAATCGCACTAGGTGACCTTGGGCTAGTTACTCTTACTCAGCCTGTCCTACCTCATAGAATTGTTGTTACAATGATCAAATGATGAGAAAGACAGTTATGTATGCCACCTTGAGATCACCTGAAGAAAAGCAAGATATACATGTAACAAATCAACAAAGATTCAATGATTAAAAGGACAATTGTTGCTGCAGGTCAGTTTGTCCAGGTTATGAGTTTGTGTGTGCACATAGATATATTCTGTTAACCCAAAGATTGTGAAGATAAACACATACATGCGCACATTAAAAATGCAATTTTTTCCATGAATATTTTGTCTATAAAGCAGACTTTCATTTACAGTGATAGATTTTTAAATTTTTGTCAACATTGCTAGCAGTGGTTTGTTTAGTGAAAGCCAATTTAAATAGAATTAAATACACGCATTTTCTGATTTGCATCATTAAAGTTGCATCCCTATGTAAGGCAGGAGATAACAAAACCTGCTCCAACCACTGAAGGATTTCCAAGTGAATACTTTAATGATTGTTCTGCCACATTCCCATCCTAAGTATGTTTATTCAGAAAACAGCTGCCCTGCTGAGATTTAAGCCAAAGTGTACACAGAATTGTAGCCATGTAGCCCAACATTATTCATGTTTGCTTAAAAGTAAATATAACTGATTTCACTGTGATGTGCTACCAAAGCTATCAAATTTGCATAGATAAACTTGGAAATAGACTTTAGGTTTATTTCCAATGTACCACCTAGTGCTTATAAAAGTTAATTTATTTCGGACTACAATTCTCAGGATGTCACAGCCTAGCTAAGGATGACAGATTTCTAGGAGCTGTAGTCCAAAAAAGTAACTTTTTCAAGGTGTGCTGCTGCCACAATCTAGGCACATTTGCTTGGGTGTCTGTTCTGTTGAAATCAGCAGCAGTTCTAAGTAAATATATATAGGATGAAGCTGCCTGTTTTCAATACAACATTTTATGATTGTAGAAATCTACAGCTCCTTTCAATAATGGCGTAAAACCTAACTTGTAGAAGTAGAAAATGTCAACTATTTGAAACAGCTTCAGTCTCCATAAAAAAGTACGGACTCTTCATGTTGACATTCTGCAGACTTTAACCGTTAAAGTGAAACTGCTCTAGCTTGAAATTCTCTCCCTTGCTGCTTTCCAAATCAGAAAAAAAAAAACCTCTTTCATTGGTTTCTTCATAGATACACAAAGGAGTTTGAATATTTAAAAAAGAAAAGAAAAGACACACAACTAAGAAAAGTCACTTTCAAATTGCTATAAACGTTATGAAGTTGGCCAGGTTAGCTAATGTACACATGTATAATATAATAATGGGAATCGTAAAAAAGTGAAATATGGCATTCTCTTTAATGTGAAAACATTACAAGCAAGTTTTAACAGAAATAAATTAAAATATAACTTTATCTTATAAGTGTAACCCATTAGGAAGCAAAGCATGATCATGGCACAATAGCTGCTCCCACTGGCATGACTGTGCCACTGCTTTCTCTATTCCTCTCTGAAGCACAGTTGTTCTGCTCCAAAGAGGGAAGGCAGGTTCCCTTGGATGGCACAGAATGGGTCTCTGGGGTCCAAGGAATAGCTGATAAAGGGGTGTTTTAATTTTAAAAATATCTTCTCAGCCAGGTGCTCACTTCAAGACTGGGAAACCTTTTATTATCATTATTTACTAGCCAAACTATTAGTTTTATATGAGTTAGAAATTCCTTAGTCTCTATCCCTCACCATGATGCTCTTTCTCTTGCCACATGCTCTTTCTCTTCCCTCTCCCCAATTTTCTATTATACTGGTCTCTCTCTCTTTCCATTCCATGCCTTTCCCCAAGCTCCTTTCCCAGGCTTTCATCCTGCCTCCCAACTATATAACCTTGAAGCTCTGTTGGTTCCCTCTTATCAAAGTTCAGTTAAATAACATTCCCTCATTCCTGTTTCTTACTCAATTCCAACATCCCTTCCCTTTGTAGACTGTGTTTCAAACATCAGAGCACTACATGGCATTACGTGACATCTTCTTGCACGATAGGGAGGGCATAGTTGACCTGACAAGAGGACAGCATAACATGGATCCACCAAAGGCCCTGTGGGGTGGTGGGAGTCCCCAGGTGTGCCCCTAGCTTTATCTTTCTTGGTTAGGATAGCTAGGGGCTGAAGATGGCTTTAATTGACTCAAATTCAGTAACTGAGGTTTACAAAAACCAAAATAACCCCAAGGTAAACCCCCAAAGGTGCCAAATTTGAGAGGGAGGAGTTTTACCATCTTGGAGCAATGCTAAAGACAGAGGCCATTTCTGCTGTTATTCCACTTTCAACATCCTCTAGAATCCTGGAGTTTGCAGTTTCGGGAGGGGCCAAAATGTAAACCCCAGGGTTCAATAAGATGTTGAAAGTGGAATAATAGCACTGTAACAGTCTAATGTGGAAATGGTCAGAAAGATTGCTGTGTGCACATGCTCACACACTTTTATTATTTTAGATTTGTTTTGTTCACGGGGTGCATATTCTACTTTTGTCCCTGTAACAGTGCTCTAGACAGTTAAAATTGTTCAAATCATTTTCAAAAAAAGGAATTAAAGTATAAAATGGATTAAAAACAGAACTGAAACACCTCAATAAGAGAAAGAACAACCTCCATTCAGTTAAAAGTTTCTTCTACCACAAGCCAGCTTAATTGCCAAAAGCAGTCATGCAGGGATGGAGGGGAGCAATGGGGGGTGGTTCATCCCAGGTGGCAGTATTTTTGGGGTGTCCCAACCATGCCCCCATGCATCCTGGACACACCCCCATTCACCTTGGTTCATCTCCACACACTCTAAGCTCTGCCACTGGCCAAAAGTCTGGCCGAATAAAAAAGGTCATTTCCTTTTAATGGAAGGATAACAAGGAGCCCATATGGTCTCCCTTGGTAACACTCATGGTCCCAGCATTGCAGAATGAAGCACTTGTCCTTGCACAGACACTCAGCTATCAGTAGTTGGCAGAGAGTAAGTGCCAAGAAACCCCTCTCTTACTTTTCCACTAAATATGCCTTCAAAAGTACCGAGGCTTCCCTGAAGGTCTCAAAGTCCAAGCAAGCTTGTATGGGAGAAAATGATCAGCCTAGGCTGATATCACTTTTGGAGTCATAAGCAGAGGTTTGATTTGAATTTGAATAGACCAGTAACTGGTGAAGCTATTGGAAAAAACTATTGCAGCAAGGATATTGTCTCATACTCTCAGTAGCGGGGCCCAGTCAACAAGATGGCTTCAGCATTCTGCTTCCTTTCTTCATTTCACAGGTGAAAACTGGGATAATGTGGCCAGACAACATCAGACTACGGCCCTTTTCGCACAGTATTTGCCATGAGAAAGGGCCCCTCAAGCATCACGTAAATGTGAGGAGCGGTCCACACGACGCACTCACAATTGCGCAGCACTCGAGGGGCTGGCAGGTGCCAACTGTGCACTTTTTCATTTTTGGCTGTGAGCTGAAAATGGTATGCAATCGTGCATTGCTCCGGGGTCCCGTGCGCACTTGCCATGTGTGCAGAGCTCCGGAGCCACGGTGCTAGCACTTTCTGCCCCAGCACAGCCGGGGAAACTCCCAGGTTACACTGCGGAAGGAAGAGGCAGGGCTCTCGCACAAGCAGGCAGCAGCAGCGGAGCTGAAGGAAGTGGGACGCAAGAGCCTCTCGCTAAGGTGTTCACGTGATCCAGCTCCACAAAAAGGTATATTACAGAAAGGGCCTATGATCCAGATGGGGAAAGGTATTAACTGGGAAGAACACACAAGCTAGGAGGTTGTAGCAGTTTGTTTTGACTAAGGGCCTTTCTGCACTACACTGTTATAGTGCTCTTATTCCACTTTCAACATCCTATGGAATCCTAGGGTTTGTAGTTTAGGGAGAGGCTTTTAAAATTCTCAGCCAGAGAGCTCCTTGGCCTCAATAAACTTCAAACCCCAGAATTCCACAGGATGTTGAAAGTGGAATAATCACACTAGTGTAGTGCAGAAAAGCCTTATATGATTACTGGGAAGGGCAATATTCTGCCCTTCCTTCCCCCGCCCCTACTGAGTTAATTGAGTGTAAACTACATTTGCACTTTAAACTCGGTTTAGAAATAACCTGAGGACATTATGGCTTCTGTGTGTGTGTGCTTTCAAGTCACCTATTGACTTATGGGCGTACATGTCCTAAAATAACTTCTGGCATCAAGAATTAAACCATATAATTCAAATTACTAAGCAACAAATAACACATAGCAATAGAATTTACTACTGTCTCTTCTCATGGAAAATAAATAACAATGTTTAGCATAAAATTCTCACCTCTTTCTAGGCCATTTCCACAGTTCTCAAAGGCCCCTCACTAAACTGCAAACCCCAGGATTCCATAGGATGTTGAAAGTGGAATAATAGCACTATAACAGTCTAGTGCAGAAATGGCCCTGGTTGTTTTTACCAAGATTAACTGTAGCTAAACATTGAAAGTCTGAAGAGAAAATAGATATGCCAGCTGCACCCCTTCCTAGAGTTGAAGGACCTAAAGATGGTAGTGCACGTGCTGGTAACCTCAAGACTGGACTTTTGCAATGCACTATGCACTATATATTGGGCTACCTCTGTACCAAGTTTGGAAACTTTCATTGGTTTACAGCATGGCAGCCAGATTGGTTACTGGTGTATCTAGGAGTAAGCATATTACACCAATATTAAAGTCACTCCACTGGCTGCCAATTAGTTTCCAGGCAAAGTACAAAGTGTTGGTTATTACCTTTAAAGCTCTACATGGTCAGGATCCAGGTTACCTACAGGTTCACCTCCTTCCATATAATCCACCTTGCACGCTCAGGTCCTCTGGGGGACATTTACTTCAACCAGCCAGAACTAGTGTGGCAATGGTCACCCAGAGGACTTTTTCTTAGCTACTACTAGACTATGGAATGACCTGCCAGAAGAGATTCAACAGCTAAACACACCGTCTGAATTGAAAACAGCATTAAAGACCAGTTGGTGAGCCTATTCTGATGGTTTTAAATTGTGAATTTTAACAATGAATCTACATTTAGGTATTGGTATTTTTTCTTTCTTTCAAGATAATATGTATTTCAACTACTGTTTGAACTGATATTCTGTTTTTAATTGGTATATGTTAATCTAATGTTGTTCTCTGCCTCGATCCTTGAGGAGAGTGGATAAGAAACATATATGTGTGTATACACACACACACACAAACACATAATTTGTTTGAAATCTGGCTTCAAAAGAAATATTAACCAGAAGGAATAAGGCATTAAGGAGACAAAAAGAGGACACACTCATTGAAACATGGGTGCTACTTATAAAGTTTATGAGATTCAGGACTAGAAAAGTAGGATCTTGTGGCTGAGGTTGGAAGTTTTAAAGAGGACTGCTGGTTATAAATTGAATCTGAAGAGTAGGATAGTGGATATTTTTAAACATTGAAGAAAAGGTCTCATCATTATAACAATGAAAAATATTGATTGATTTAGCAAGGTCAAAGTACTGGACTGAGACTATAATACTTGTATTTAAGGATGTCTGTTCCTGTTATGTAGCGTTCTGTTTAAAAGGGGGGGGGAGTTGGTTTTTAAAGGAAATAAGTGGGGGCCAAGGAGAAACGTGGAAAGAGGAAAGAGAAATTTAAATTTAAAAAGCAGTTGAAAAAGGCAAAAGATTTATCTGAAATGTCTTTGTCAAATGGAGAATCATAGAAAGATAGAATCATAGAACTGTAGAGATCATTAAGGCCATCCAGTCCAACCCTATTCTGCCATGCAGGGATACACAGTCTAAGTATTCTCGACAGGTGGCCATCCAGCCTCTGTTTAAAAACCTCCAAAAAAGGAGTCTCCACCACACTCCCAGCAGTGTATTCCAATGTGAAAACACTCTTACCATCAGGAAGTTATTCCCAATGTTTAAGTGGAATCTCTTTTCCTGTAGTTTGAAACCATTGCTCTGTGTCCTAATATGTGGAGCCACAGAAAATAAGCTTGCCCCATCTTCCATATATTGTTTTTGTTGTGTGGCTTGTGTGCCTTCAAGTTGCTTATGACTTATGGTGACCCTAAACTGAATTTATCATTAGGTTTTCTGGGGCTGAGAGTGTGTGACACACCAAAGGTCACTGAATCAGTTTCCATGGCCAAGCAGGGAATTGAACTCTGGTCTCCAGAGTCATAGTCCAATGTTCAAACCACAACACTACACCTGACTCTCATCTTCCATATGACATCCTTTCAAATATTTAAGCATGGCTATCATACTTCTTGGATGACAGAGTCCATGTCTTGAACCATCTATTTTCATCTGTGAAAGCTAACTACCCTGATTCCATCAGGTTGCAGAGAGGAGAGACGGGAAGCTGTTACACCGGCTCTCCTAAAACGTTAGGGCCATTTCTGCACTACACTGTTATAGTGCTATTATTCCACTTTCAACATCCTATGGAATCCTGGGGTTTGCAGTTTAGGGAGGGGCATTGAGAATTCTCAACCAGAGAGCTCTTTGGCCTCAGGAAACTACAAATCCCAGAATTCCACAGGAGATTGAAAGTGGAATAATAGCACTATAACAGTGTAGTGCAGAAATGGCCTAGGTTTCCTCATCCAAGCATATAGTTTTAAAAAAGCAACCTACCGCTGAGTGCCTAAATTTGGGGTATTTTCTGCATCCAATGAAAATTCCAGTGTATTGTGTGCTATAAAAATGCCTCAAGTCCACTGGAGTGTTTGTGTGTGCAGGATCAAAAATGTTTCCCAATACGCAAACAGCCATTTGCTTTGAGTGGTTGTTAGCCCTCCTTGTTTGCAAAACACACTAACTAACTAACTAAAGGTTTGCATCAACATAAATGCTATAAATTGTTGTTATAATTTTTTGCCATCCATGTTTGTCTAGTGACAAAAAAACAAAAAAAACAAAAACACCTATACAGCACAGGTGGCTAAACCTCTCAGACGTTGTTAACAATTCTCCAGCAGACAATGTTGCAATGTGCCTACCTTGTAGGAGTAGCTCTATGTGAATTTTATACATGCAAAAATTGATTCTAGGGGAATGAAATGTGTCATCTGTCTGGAAGTGGGTGAAAATGTTCCCATTCCCACTGCTGATTATAAAAACACCTGTGTAATACAAAGAACTATTGCCTGAGCTTGCTTGTTTTTCTTTTCCTTTCTCTTTGGGTTTTCTTTTTCTGCTACACCTTTTAGATTGCAAAGTTATGGACAGGGGCAGTGTCATTTCACTGATTGTATATAAGCAGCTCTGGGTGCCCTTTCAGATGAAAACCAGTGTGAAAAGGCTTACATATAAACAAATAGCAATTCTATTCCTCACTCTTCAGTCTTCTTTGTTTGCAAAAAGCTGTTTTCTAAAAATGCAGAGTGTTAGAGGGCTGTTCTTTTTATAAAATATTTTTTAAACAAAATATCTCTTTTGATAATTAGGGGCGATCTTGTACGGAAGAACTAGCCTTGCTCTGTAATATTCTTTAAAAAGGAAATGTTCCCTCTCCTACCTAATCCCATTTTACAAGGGGGGATTCAATCAATGTTGCTGCAAGTATTTCCCCCCTGTACTGGAATGAAACACTGTGGTGGTGAGGAGGGGGAGAGGGTTAAGAAGTTAAACCCAAGAGACAATGAAGCAGCGGCAAAAGCTCCATGTTCTCTTTCATGGACATTGCTGTCTGAGTGGAGTGGACTGTCAGTCAAGAAGGCAGATGGGCTGTGACTCACGGGTGGCAATACAGGGAGCCTGAGATTTGCCTGAGCCTTTTGCCTAAAGTCTGGCTCCTGCAACCAGATCCTGACAACTTCCCCACAGTGCTCTGCATGTTTCACTAATACATGCCAATGGGATTAGCATTAGGCAGCAATTACAAACTCTCCTTTGTTTGGCCCGCACAGCTTTGATTTCTAAAGTCAACTAATGCCAGACTGTGCTCTCTGGCTCTCTTGGGATGGAATTCATAGTGGCTTTAAAAAAAAAAAAATCTTCCATTTCCAATTCTCTGGCAGCCCTGGGCATTAAGCCACATCCACTGGATCTAAACTGACTTAGCTTCACAATTGCTCGCACAAGGGTTCACCCTGAAATTGAAATGGAATGTTACACACATACAAGGAACAACATTTCAAAATAAAGATTTTTTTATTTAAAAAAATCTAGATCATGTGTGGGTTCATGGGCCTATTTTCTGCTCCTGGGACTCTCAGGAGGAAAGACATAAAGGCAAGCAAAAATGGGGTAGAAAACAAAACCAGAAGCAGCCAGAAATCTATTGCTGGTTTTGAAAAACCAAGGGCTACAAATATTTGAAAAGGTGCAATTGCTCCTCTTGAAGTCTTCCAGACGCAACTCCAAACCCCTCCTCCAATTTTTGTGGGTTTTTTGTTTTTGTGTTTTTTGCTTTTGTGGTTGTTTTGCTATAAAAAGGATGATCTGGGGGAGTCTGGAGGGGTCAAAAGATCCACACAAAAAGATCCTGGGTGCGGTTAATGAGCCTTCACAACCTAATTTCATCCATCCTTAATGTAGATCCTAGCGTGCTTTTGCTCATACAGAGGAAACTTCTAAATGTGGAACTACATGCTCCAAACAATGTTATATGCACTGTACCTTCCTCTGTCTACCATGCTTTTATATGTCTACCATGCAGTTATTGCCTTTATTTGTTTGTTTGTTTGATTGATTGATTGATTGATTGATTGATTGATTGATTGACTGATTGATTGTCTGTTGTTATCCTTCTTTTCCTCCAGTGAGCTCAAGGAAACTCTGTGAGGTAGTTCAATACACCAGAGAGTGACTGACCCAAAGTCACTGAGAGACCAGGATCTCCTAAATCACATCATGATACCATACATTCCAACTGTCCTGATTTGGCAGGGACAGTCCTCATTAATCCTCTGATGTCTCCCTTTCTCAGCTTCTTTCAAAATATTGCAGTTTCTCCCTCCTCCACCAATTTTCCCCTTTTGGCATTACTTCAATTACTTCAGATTGAGTTCAAAGTGCAAAAGTGTTTTAGCTCAATTAACACAGCATGGGGAGAGAAGAAGAAGGGTTAGAATCTGGCCCTTCCCTGTGGGCTCAGAAAAAAGCAAACTGCTACATCCTCTCCTAGCTTGTGTGCTCTTCCTCATTAATAACTTTTGTCTTTAATTGCCTGGCTGTACCATTTTGACCACACTCTGATATTGTTTGGCCACTTGTGTTCCCTTCTTTCATCTGTGAAATGTTGGTTACTACCCTCAGAGCCTATCGGCCACAGGGTACATTGTGGAAGCTCCCTCAGACTGCTACTAGTCTGGCCAACTTCATCCTCTCTTTCTGGCATTCAGGCTTCCATGGAAGTAGTCTGCCCTCTTCAAACAGGAACTTGGCCTATAAATGTTACAAGAAAAACCACATTTAATCAGCTGCGTGGGGTTAGGCATGTGAGGGGGCTAGAATAAATCGTGGTCTTATGACACATCAAATGTTTGATAGATGCTGCAAAAGTGGACGACTAGATGATAAACCACTTTTTAAAAAAAAAAAAAAAACTTTTACTAGGAGAAAAGACCACAAGGAGAAATATGAGATTCAAATACTTTCTTTGTGTATGAGGTGGCAGTAGTGCCATGAAATATGTGATCTTTCTTCTTAGTCTTCTGTGGTGTGATCATTGTAACAATTCTCTTGAATCCAAATTCAGTTAACTCACATATACATAAAGCTTTTCAGGTTTAAATGTTGTATTAAGGACTTTTCATATTCATTCAGTGTCAAAAATATTGGGAAATTGTAATAAACGTATTATTGAAGCAACATAGATACGCTAATTATTGTGCCTTCAAGTTTATTTTGAATTATGCCAAACCTATCATAGAGTTTTGCTGGCAAGCTTTATTCAGAAAAAGTTTGCCATTGCCTTTCTTTTAGCTTGAAAGTATGTGACTTGCCCAGGGTTACTCAGTGGATTCAAGCAATCATCTCTCAGAATCTTAATCCAATATTCAAGCCACTCCACTGTACTGGCTCCCAAAGATATGTTAAATATATAGATTGTTAGTTCAAGTTTCATCACTGCTTTAGAACTGGCTTTCATTGACAGTGATACACTTAAATGCTGGATTTGTCTGTTCACTGGAAATAACACACTGAGTCTGTGCTATCAAGCAACTCGAGCCTTCCATTCAATGTGACAAGCAGGCAACAATCAATCAATGTTATCTGCATAGAATGAAAGAATCAAAAAGAATCAAGGGTAGATGTTGTTGATTGCCAGTTGGGTGCATGTAACAAGCAACATATCTTCAGTTGCACAATAGCTTGAGGTGCATAAACTCTGCCTGAATTTTTAGAAACAGACAAGTTGATAGACCTTCTACCTCTAGGTCAGCATGCAGCATTCCCACTCTGCCAAATTTCTGTACACAGAACCTAAATTCATCTCTGTTTCTTATCATAATTCATCCAAAAGAGTCTTAACATAAATCCATGATCAATGACCCTGATGGGTTCCACGTCAGTGTAAATTCATATAGATTATAATCCAGACTTTAAAAATGCTATCCAAGATGTTTAATGTTCCTCAGATAAATTCCATGCCTCAGACAGCTCCTTTAAAATACACACTAAAGGCCAGAATGGATTCACAACTGTCAATGATCTGGGACCTATCTACCACAATAGGTCATGCCCACTGGAGAAAGCCACACTTGACAGCACTCCTGACAGATGGCCACCCATTGTCTGTTTTAAAATCTCCCAAGCACCCTCAATCATCTTCCACAGTAATCTGGTCCACTGTCAAACTGCTCTTACTTCCAGGAAGTTCTTCCTTATAGTTAGTTGGAATTCCCTTTCTCGTAATTTGAATCCATTTGTTTGGGACATACCCTCTGGAGCCACAAAAAACATTCTTGCTCCATCTTCCATATTATAGTGTTACCCTGATTTCTGGGGTCCCGTCAGGGACACCTCAATGTGCTCCAATTACTGGGGAATGGGAATTCGCAAGAGCACAAGCTAAGCAATGCAAGAGGCAGGGCAACCTAGCGAGATCTTGAACCCAATGTTTACGGAGTCAGGCTGAGTCAATAATCAAACAGAGGTAAATAATAATTGTTTTCTTTATTTTGAAACACAGTCACTCACACAGACCTAGCGAAAGAAAGGTAGGAGTTTGATAGAGGATTTTAAGAGGGATTTCTCAGGGGAAATACTACACCTGATCCTGAAGCCCGGTTAGTCAGAAGAAACATCAGTTGGAGCGGAGATTCTCAGCACATGGAGCTGAGGGGAAGGCTCGGTGAACGGAGAAGCAGCAAGGTGGGATGAAAGCCAGGAGCAATCTGAGTGATCCGAAGAAGCACTCAAAATCAGGGGGTCTTATAGGGGAAACTGTGCCCATAGACTAGTCCGTTCCCGGGGACAACAATGGGTTTCGAACTGGAGACAAAGACTCCGAAAGGTCAGTATTTAGCATGACTGAATTATGACAGAGTTGTCAATAGCTCAGACAGTATGCAAACGCGGAGTGCTTGACAGTTGGATATTCGGTTCGTCAAGCTGCCTGCTCAGGGCAGGGGATCTTTTGTAAGCTGCATGCATACACAGTGTGATCTTAAAGTGTACTTGCCTGGAGTTCTCCTGAAGCTGAAGTCTGGCAATTACTGGCCTGCCTCGATTTGTTTTGAATAGTTCAGCTATTTTCGACCGTGCCCATGCGCGTGCTTGTCCGGGGGCCTCGCAAGCATGTGGAGAGGAACGGTGTGGGAAGGCCAATTTCTTGATATCAAATGATATCTAATATATCACAGGCCCAGACTAGAAACTATAGTAACAATAGCCCTTCAGATATTTGAAGATGTCTGTCACATTGTTTCTTGATCTTCTCCATCTTTATCTCTTTCACATACACACACATGCACACTTTCTAAATTAACATGGAAGATCCTGTCACAGATCACACTCATCTGCTTTTGCCCTAGAACCTAACTCATTTCCTCTGGATCAAGACCACTTAGGCCTTTTCCGCAATATACTTTTGTCCCAGTGGTATCTGTTGACAATGGTGGCAGCAGCTTGCCCAAGAGGGGAGCACTCCCCTGTGCACCAGCTGCCTCCGCGATCCCGCAAGCATGATGGCCAAGCCTCTTCCTGCCACAAAGCAGCCAGGTATTATCCCAGGCTGCACTGAGGCAGGAAGTGCAGCCTTTGCACTTCCAGGACCTTCACAAGCAAGGTAAGTGAAGGCACGTGGCAGGAGGGTTGTGATGGAGAAAACTCATCAGTGATTTGTGGTGTGATCACATCACCTGGGGACAGGAGAAAGATGGGACTGGGATGACATCATGCATAAGCATCATCCTGGCCCCATCCTTCTCATCCCCATGGCAGGTTGAGTACATTGAGTGGAAAGGGCCTAACTTTTAAGTTCCATTAATTTCAGTAGAGCTGAACTAAGGATGTGTTTACTTTCTCAGTGAAATCAATGGGACTTGAGTCTCTGTTCATTTGTGTGGACCACACTCACAGCTTAGTTCAGTGTATGTATAATTTTTTTCTTTTTTTAAGGAATCATGTCTTCATATACAACAGCTTGACAAGACTCACAGTCAAAGCACATGACTACAACTCTATTTATCCCATGGTACTTCCCCCACTCTCTTTCAAAAATCCTTTTACTCAGTGGGAATGAACCAAACCTACCTTAAACTGGTAATTTAATCTGGGTTCCATAAAATTGAAGCATTTCTGGAACAAACAAGTTGTTCTTCACAGCTTGGATGTATATGAGAGCTGTCACAAATTAACTATTTCAAAAGAAAATGTAAACAAGATCTTATTGCAGCTCCAGAAAAGGAACAATGCCATACTTCATGGTTAGGGAATGGGCTAGGAGCCAACAGTCAGGGCCTTAATTCAGTTGCCTTAAGAAGAAAGTGTTGTTTTCCTAGCAAGCCATTAATTTCCAAGTTTAAGCTACCTAGACCCACAAACATGTTCAGCTGGAAATAAGTAGTTGAGCTGAACTTCAATATCAGTGGTAGCAGCATTTATCCAAAACAAAGATACTCATTTCTGCTTATCTATTTTGATAATGAGGTTTCTAAATGTTTTCAGCTAAGGGAAATTCTACAACTAGGCTGGATTACAATTTTCTGTCCCGGGGCCATTTTGCACTACACAGTTATAGTGCTATGATTCCACTTTAACTGCTATGATCCCATCTTGTGGACTCATGGAGCTTGTAGCTGGTGCGGCACTACAGGTGTCTCTCTAGATAAGGGCCTTTCCGCACGACACTGTTATAATGCTATTATTCCACTTTCAACATCCTGTGGAATCCTGGGGTTTGAAGTTTAGGGAGGGGCATTTAGAATTCTCAGCCAGAGAGTTCTTTGGCCTCAGTAAACTACAAACCCCAAAATTCCACAGGATGTTGAAAGTGGAATAATAGCATTATGACAGTGTAGTGCAGAAAGGCCCTAAGAATCCTAAACTGTTGTTGTTGTGTGCCCTCAAGTTGTTTCAGATTGATGGCAACCCTAAGGTGACCTTATCATGGGGTTTTCTGTTGCTGAGAGTGTGTGATGTGCCCATGGGTTTCCATGGTCAGGCAGGGACTTGAACTCTGGTGTCCAGGGTCACGTTCCAAAACCCAAACCACTACACCATGATGGCTCTCAGAATCCTAAATACCCCACCCTGTACTGAAAATCCCAGAATTCCATAAGAAGGAACCATAGACCATTTCCGCACTAGAGTTTTATAGTGCTATTATTCCACATTCAACATCCTATAGAATCCTGGGGTTTGCAGTTTCTGAGGAACTAGGTGGCCCCTCCCAAAACTACAAACCAAAAGATTCCATAGGATGTTGCAAGTGGAATAATAGCGCTATAACAGTCTAGTGCAGAAATGGCCATAGAAATAAAAGTGGAATCAAAGGACTATTATTGTGTTGTGTGGAAGGGCCCCTAGAAACATTAGGATGTCAATTATTTCTTGGAAGAAAGCAAAAGACAGCAAAAAGTGTCTCATAGCCCAACTTAATCTGTTATTCAGAAGTTAAAAGGAATACATCAAGTATCAAGTTACTTTTCTTGCAAACAGTAGTAGGATACCACCACATTTCAACAGTAAAACACAAGAGTGGGAATGAAGTGACTTTATTGGTGTAATCAGTATAATGGTTTCTAGTACCATTTTACAATTACTTCTAAAGGACTTCTTTAAAGACATTTTGATAGGAATTTTTTGAGTTTTGTGCCACTTGGTTATCAGCTCTAGGCTTTTTTAGAAACAGAAAAGTAACTAAGTACATCATAGAGAAAGTTACTTTTTTTTTTCAGACACTGTAACAACTAATGGGGACAAATTTATTTTTAAAAGCAACTTTCTAAATCCTGAGCGAGATTATGGAATTCCTTTTGAAAAAGCATGATATTATCATTTATCTATTTTGTGCTTAATAAAATACTTGGAAATGATTGAAAGAGAGGCTGAGACCCCAACTATTCCCCTTGCTAAATCCATCTTAAGCCTGTGTGTCTATGATGTCCTATTTTTTAAGGGGAAAAAACAAAAAAAAAACCCAGTAGCTTATGCATCAAGGGGAAGCTTTTCTGTCAGACTTCCGCCATCCGTTTTTTATGGTATGTTTTGATGTTATCTCTATTGTCTTGGTGAACTCCCAACAGAGTAATTAAAGGCCATCATTTAAGGGCTCTTCTCTCCTCAAGTAGCATGGATTTCAGATTTCAAAGCCATAAAATTCTGGTATGGTCCTTCTCACACAACCCTTGGAGAGAGGGTTTATGCATATTTTAATGATTATGGACATGAACAGCTATGGATAAGCACTTCTTCATGAATATACAATCTCTGATCTTTGCTTTTTTGCCCTAACAGAAACCTTACATCATTTCTTTCAAAGACTAGACTGTAGAGAAGTTTCAATATAATCTGTTTGATTTAGTTTTATGCTATATATGTTTTATGATTATTATTTGTTTGAAACTTTTCTTTTGAAAAACATAAAGGAAGTGAATAAATGATGCAATTAAAGAATAGCTGAATGCAGTAGGGTGGGGATTTGCCTGTCTTATTAGATTTCAGGGTTTGAATTTGTCTATCTGTAAAGTAGATCTATTTTAATTGTACATTTTATTCAACATCGTGGTAAGATGCCTCAAGTCTAATTTTTCAGAAGAAGTCAGGATATCAATCTAATAAATAAATGCATATGCTTTATGTTTTAATCTATGATCTGGTTTTAAATTGCACATTTCATTCAATGTTACTTGGGTGCATTTTATGGACAAAAGGTAGAATAAGATCTAATAATCAATCAATAAATGTCTGTCTCTGTGTGTCGGGGGGGCTTCAACTTATGGTTTCACACAGTTTTCTTAGGCAAGGAATACTCAGAGGTCGTTTTGCCAATTTCTCCCTCTGAAATATAGCACACAGCACCTGATATTCATTGGTGATCTCCCATCCATGTACTAACCAGGGCTGATCCTGCTTAGCTTCCAAGATCAAATGGGATCTGGTGCCTTTAGAGTATTTAGGCCACTATAAATCAATAAATGTCAAAAGTAAAATAGAAGAACCACCTTCACAGGCACCAGACATGGCTTTCTATAAAAGTCATTCCATAACTGGGTACCATCATTTAAAAATGTTTCTTCTCACTGTCCATAAGCCTCACTAAATTTTGCAGAACACTAAGAGAAAGATCTCTGAAGATGATCTTAGGATCAAGGCAAGGATCCAGTCCTTCAGGAAACCAGAATCTATTGAATGTAGAATAATTCAATTTGCTGTTTTCCCAAGTGCGGTTTAAACCACAGCTTTAAACCGCACTTCATTTAGCTAGTATGGGAAGGAAAAAGATGACCACCGTTTCTCCTAGCCAAGCTGAAAATAACTTGACATCTAGTAATATCCTGTCTTTTTGCAAACTGCAATCAAGGTCGGCTGAAGAAGAAGAAGGAACAAGGGGCCAGCGTCATTGAACTGTTCACTCAGGTTGCTGCCCATTCTGTGCTGTAAGCAATAGGGTAAATCCTGTCTTTAGCTATGCGAGATGAAAAGTCTATTTGAAGTTAAAGTCTGTGGCTGCCTTTTTCACAGTAAATTGACCTTGTACGGCACTGCCAATGTCATAATGCTCGGCTTTATCTCGGCTGAGAGAGAGAGAAAATCGCAAACCGCTTCTGCATGATTAGTTCTGCCACTTCAAACGTGTTTCTTCCGAGTTGGCTTCCACGCTTAGTGCCAGAGATACATGCCTCTGGGAAACTCTAATCTTCCTTGAGCGTCTGAGATTTCAGTAACCCTTTAGGCACCAAGCTGAAAAACCAAGCCCTTGAGTGACTCCTCAAGATAACTTTCAAAAGTATGGCACCAACTCCCTCAGGAAATGTATTTATTGCTTATTTATTTACTGTGTTTCCCCACTTTCCAGCACCTAAGGCATGTTGGAGGCAATAATATTTTTTAAAAAATAAAATCTTGATTGAAATAGATCATAAACAATTACAGTAAGAGCATAACTGTGGTACTACATCTGAAGAAGTAGATTTATATCCATGAAAGCTCATGCTAAAATAAAAACCAGTTAGCCTTAAAGGGACTGCCACATTTCTCCTTTCTCCCCCTCCCTGCCTCCTTTTTAAGAGACAAGAGACTAAGGCAGCTACTTCTTTGAAAACTACTAGAACAGAATAAATATCCAGAAACTGCTCTTCCTCCTTCACTGGCCAGAATGAACTGGCTGAAATCCCAGTAGCCACAGAGAGGAAGCTATATTAGTGGCCATGAAGATGACCATCATTGCACACAGGGGTAGGGGCCTCGCAGAAGGAAGTACGCTCGGGTTTGGTTCCAGTATCTCCTGTGGATACCAAAATTTGTGGATGCTCAAGTCCCATTATGTACAGTGGTGTAATAAAATGCTGACCCTTACATAAAATGGCAAAATCAAAGTTTGCTTTTTGGAATTTATTTATTTATTTATTTGGAATCTTTTCAAGTCATGGTTGGTTGAATACATGGTTACAGAATCTGCAGATATGGAGGGCTGACTGTCATGTTTTAACTGTATCTTGTTTTTTTTAATGCTTTAAGCCACCTTAAGCCACCCTCACCAAATCTTACAGAATAACAATGGGTAATATTCATTACAATATGTGCAGAGATTAAGGGGGGAAAAGTTACTTTGGGGGTTGAGAACTCTCAAAATCACCTAGCCATCATGCTGACTGACTATGCTGGCTAGAGGATTCTAGGAGTTGTCATCCCCAAAAAGAGGTAACTGTTCACAGCTCAAATTGTGTATGTATATATTTCCACTGCCATAATCATACGTTTTTAAGTATAAGAGACGTCATCATGGCATTCCTCATTGCCACACTTCACAGGGAAAGTTGAAAAATGCAGGCACTTGTGTTGGTCATTATTAACAAACTACTTGTAGCAGTTTTCACCTCCACCAGGAACAGGACTTTGGTAAAGCTAATAGGTCTTTGTTGTCTTTTCAAAAACAAAGACACTCCAAAGTTCTTTGCTATAAACATGATGACTCTAGTCCTATGAGGAACAGTTGAAGGAGCTGGGCTTGTTTAACCTGGGGGGAAAAAGACTGAGAGGTAATGATAGCCATGTTTAAATAGCTGAAGCACCATTACGTGGAAGATGTACTTTTTTCAGCTGCTCCAGATGCAAGCCAATGAATCCCAGTTACAGGAAAGAAGATTCTGACTAAACATTAGTTGTTGCTGATTGACGCAGGAACAAGTTACCTAAGAAAGTGATCAACTCTCCTTCACTAGAGGTTTTTAGACAGAGGCTGGGTGAACATTTTTCAAGGATACTTTCATTATGGACCCCTGAGATGAACCTTGGAATTCCAACTCTAAAATGTGATGGCTCACAATATATTGTTGGTAGGAAAACCCACCACTGTCTCATTGACAGCTACTATGGCCCTTTTCCCACCCACCTCACAACCCGCCATGGGGATAGGAGAAGGACAGGACTGCAACAACGTTTCTGCATGATGTCATCGTGGTTTCATCTTTCTCCCCAGGCAGCACAATCACAGATTAAATCATTGATGGGTTTTCCCCATCGAAGACCTGCGATCACACTACCATCAAAGACTTATCTGTTCTGCAGAAGCCTGGAAAGTACAATGGCTGTACTTCCTGCTCCAGTGCAGCCTGGGAAAGTACCCAGCTGTGCTGTGGAAGGAAGAGGCGTGACCATGATGCTTCCTTCACCATGGAGGCAGCTGGTGTAAGCCAATGCCAGGGCCCCACTGGACATCTGTGTGAAGAAATAGGGTGTGGAAAGGGCCTATGAGAACTACAGCTAAACTCAAAGGGAACGGGGAAGTCTGGGCACAGTAGATTGTGTTATTGTTTCTGGAAATCAAAAAGAACAAGGACTTCAACCCTGAGTCTTGGCTCACTATGCAAATGAGATTTTCACACCTTACCACTAACAAGTATAGGTCACAAGTAGAGTTTCCAATCACAACGTCACACATGCTCTCACTCGCATTCATTTCATACAGCAGAATGGCTGGAAGAGCTTTCACAAGTTGGATATGTCCAGTTGAAATCCCATGTGAGGCTCAATTCTACATTCAAATGCAGAGAAAATTAGATTCTATATCCAGTTAAGTCTTTTGCTGGGAGCAGAACTGAAATGTCTTTCAATGCATTGTGTGAACTAACCATCTTTGTAATTGCAACCTTTGTCCACATTCATAATCTAGTCATGGCTTAGAATTTGTGGAATTATTTTTTATCAAGTAATTAGTTACATAGTCATATATACACAGTTCCCATTATAATCGTAGCTTTAAAAAAAATGAATAAAAGGTCACACAACTTTCCTGTTTCTCAAAAGTAAGCCAAATTCTAATTTCTTAGTTACAAGAAAGAAAGAAAAAACCCTTACTGCTACAAACTATTGGCCTCTGGTACAAAGAACACTCATGCCTCTTATTCACCCAATTTCCGCACCATGTCCATAACAGAATATGAGGCAGCAGCATGAGCCTGCTCTTGAAACACATCATATTCCTCCTCTACCATTTAGCAAGATCACACTCCTGTAATTGTAAATATATATATAAAAAAAGTTACAGTTATACCACAAAAAAAGTGAGCTTATTCCTTCTCGAATCGTACTCATAATGCAACATAATTATATTCTTATTATTGCAAAAAGGAATGAATTACCAATAAGTAGCTATTTTGTCAATAGGAACTTCAAAGCTCTGTGATGGTGTCCTTCAAGAACATTTCAGGTGTAGTTGCTATGCAACTTGATGAATTACTGACATCTAATGATTTTCCATCTTCCTTGGTGAAGTAGAGCAGCAGTAAAAAGTTGAACATGACAAGTATTTAAAAATAAATTGCTCTCATTTTATAGAGGAAAAAATAAATACACAAGAGGAGCAGAGTAGCTAAGTACCAAAACCATGTGTCAAGAATGTTTTCAGATATTTTGGAGCAAATACATCTAAGGGCACAATTTGACTGAAGATCCCCAGTTCTGTTTGAAGGATGGAGAGCTTCCACTCATTGTATAGGAGAAACTCCTGGAGGAATGTGACCTACAATAGTTAAAAAGCTGAAATGGAGTACAAGGAACCCTGCTACCTGACAAATAAGTCTATGTATCAAAAGATTTTGCTAACCAGCTTGACACATAAATGGTGCACGATGTCAGCTTCTATTAAAGATTTTGGTAAATGATGACAGCCCGAAGAAATAATGGTTGTTTTCCAAGAAGAGAGCTTCAATTCAGTTTTTTCTTTATGATTTTACAAAATATTATGAATGCAGCTCTCTTAGCACATAATAATGAATAAACCAGGCCTGTATAAGGGTCAAAGCTACACATGGAGAGAGAAAAAGTGGAATTTTTTTTTTTTTTAAAGCCTCCAATTTTGGATATACTATTGATCCAAACAGGGGCTCCACAATGACTTCCTGTCAAAGTCACCACCAGCTGAAAAAGGGTCCAGAGCAGGAGATTTTCAACAGGAAAGTAAACCATACCCCAATCCAGTTTGTTTGTTTGTTTTAATAAAATAAATATGTTGCATAATAGAATACTATTACATCCACATCAGATTATCAACATACAACATCTATAAATAGAAAAGAGAAAAATATGAATAAAGAAGAGAATAAGCATCTATATAGAAATTAATAATACAGAAAATATTTAAAAAGTTGATCAATCCTAAAAGTGATTAGCTAGAAACACAATTAATTGATTGATTGATTGATTGATTGATTAAATAAGTGGAACAATGATAAGTGTTCCCTTGTAATAAATAACCCAGGTGAGCTTATTAAATTGTTTACAGCAAAAAAATAAATAAATCTTTAATCACTAAATGAATATTTCTGGACTTAATCCTCAAAACCTGCTATAGATAAATTTACCCATGTAATTTCCTAGACTGGGGTTCAAACTTTCCATTCTTGTCTAAATTGTTGTACCGGCTTATCATTTAAAGACATTGTTAGTTTATCAATTTTGTTTTGATATTCTGGAGTCATTGCTGCTTTTCCTTCAAGTCTAAACATCCTTTTTTCACAATGTTTGTAGCCAGGTCCAACTTGTAGCCCATCTTATGCCAGACATACCTCATCAACTGTTTATGGAAGTCCATCAAGAGTACTATGACTTCCTCATATTGTTATCCTCTCTGAACTGGATGGAAAGACATGGGCAAGAGGGAGCAGCATTTGGAAGGTTTAATGTATCAACAGGTTGTTCAGGACCAGGGGTCTTTTGACACCACACAATTATAGCAGTGTAATTGCCATGGGTGCTTCCTGTGGAATTATAGATTGATAATGGGGGGCTAAAGTTCTCTGACTGAAAATTCTAAATATTAAATGCCATTCCCTAAACTGCAAATCCCATGGGATATTACTATTACAGTTAAAACAGAATCATAGTGCTATAACTATGTAGTGTGAAACTCACCCGGATTACACTTTCTGTGAAAAGGAACTGTAATATTTTAACAGAGGCCTTTTCCGCATTTTATTTTTGAAATGGGCCGGTGCATCCTCCCACAAGGACATTCACACTTGGGGGCGAACTGGGTTCGGACTACTTACTGTTTGTCCGGACTTCAGCCCGCTCCGGAACGCCCAGAACTGGTGGCTGCCTGTGCTATTGAAAGACCGATTAAAAGAGGACTTTCAATATTGTGGTGCGCTCCAGCCCGTCGCTCTGTAAAGTATAGATCTACAGGCTCGCTCCGGTGTGAGTCTGCAGATCTTCTGGGGGCGGGCTTCCGGCTGGAGAGCTTCTCCGATTGGTGGACAGCCTCCACCAACCAGAAGCCTCCATTTTCGTCTCCGGAGAGTGTGTACAGCAGGCACAGACAGCTCCGAACCAACGTGGATTCTCAGGGGGAGTGTGCCAGTCCAGACTGCCCCATTTCTCCTCCAAAGTGCGGAAAAGCCCAGAGTCTTGAAAGATCTTTAAAGCTAACAGATTTATTTCAGTATGTGCATTAGTCAATCACAATCAGCTTTCTCAAATACATGGAGTACAACCTTAGAACTTCAGTTATATATGTGCAGGGGATAGAATCAGAGTCAACATTAGATGCCAAAAGTGGCCATGATATCTTAAATGAAATTGTTGGTGGCTGGCCAAGCAGCCTGACAATAAGTAACAGTCTTTCCACACTACAAAGTTATAGTGCTACTGTTCCACTTTCAACATCCTGTGGAATTATGGAGTTTGTAGTTGATGGAGGCCTAAGAGGTCTCTGGCTGAGAATTTAAATGTCCCTCCCTAAACTGCAAAGCTCAAGATTGCATAGGATGTTGAAAGCAGAATAATAACACTGTAACAGCTTACAGTAGAAAGATCCTAAGGCAGCTGCTTCAGTCATTAGAATGACTTGCTATTTGCTCCCAGTTTTCATACAACTTCTTCTGCTTTACTTTCATAACCTTCCCTCTCCCTATTTATCCCTAAACTTGTATTCTTTCACGTTCCTGCCCACGACCTTCACTCTTCCACCATCCTCAACAATCTACTGACTGCTTCCACAAAGGACTCTATGCCTTCACCCTTTTTGGCCCTTACACTACCTCCCAGGAGACTTCAGTGAAGATATTTCTCGTACATCCTTCAAGTCTCTTCTGAAAACTGATCTCATCTGTAAAGCCTTGGTTCCTCACTTATGCTGAGGACTAGAAGAAAGGAATGAGCCCTGATGGTTCCCTTAAACTTCTCGGCAGCTTTTGATGACAACCTTTTGGACTTGGGAGAGGAAGCTGTTTTTCAGTAGCTCTGGTCCTATATAGAAAGTAGGGTCAGGAAACAGAAATAATTTTTCACTATGTGAAAAATTGCTTCAAAGGAATCAACAAGTAATTTTATCTATTTTCTTCTCATTGCAAGAAAGTCTTTGAAAATCATGCAGTTTTCAAAGCCTATTTTCAATTTGGGACTTATTCTGAGCAAAATTTGTTTTGCATAGAAAATGGCATTTTCTATACAGGAAACAGCATTTTCTGCACAGAACATTATAATTTTCCACAGAGATATCTTTTGCACAGAAAATACTGTTTTCTATACAAAATGGTCATGTGTGAATTTTGTGCAGAAAAAATCCCCAAATGTGAACCTTTTTGTCAGTTCAGGATTCCTCTCATCAGGATTTGAATTTTTTTTTTAAATATTCATTCTTTCTTGATCCAGAAGACTGTGTTGGAGAACCTGTTTCACACCTTGGCCCTGGGGTTCATACTATGTCCTATTTTAATACTGGCATGAAACCGCTGGGCAAAGTCACCTAGAAGTTTGACCTACAATATCATCAATCTGTGAATGACACACAGCTGTCCTTTTTCTCCATAACTAATCCCAAGGAGGTGGTGGAAACCCTGAATATATATCTGGTGGCATTTTGGGAATGGATAAGGATAAATAAGGTTAAGTTTAGTCTGGACAAGACAAAAGTTTTGCAGATCAGAAATTCTATGTGGATGGTGGCAGAAAAACTATCTTGTATAGGGTTAAATGTCCTTAAAGGGAACAATCATAAACTTCAGGATTAATCTTGAAGTTTGGAGTTACAAGTGTCAGTGGTACATAGAAGTGTTTTTTGCCAGCTTTCACCACCTGCAATCTCCTGTGGGGAATGTAGATATCACATTGTTGTCATTGGCTATGTCCAGGCTAGGCTAATACAGTGACCTACAGGGAGTTGTCCTTAAAAGTGGTTTGGAAAACTCATTTGGTGTAGAATGTGACAAGTTAGATTATCTGATCACATGATATCTTCTCTATGGCAGTTATGTTGCCTATTAAACCCTGCAACCAATTTAAAGCCATATCTTGAATGGTTTACCCAACATCCAACAGCAGAAAAGGGAAACTGAAAGAAGAATGGGAAAGAAGACAGGAAACAAGGTTTCAAAGCAGAACAACAATTAAGGGTCTTCTAACTTAAAAAAAGAAGAAAAAGTGAAGGTCTGCTGCTGACCTGTAATGTACACACTCATGACTTGACATCCCAACAATACTTTGGAGATCAGTGCTTTATGCTGAAGTGCTAAGTAGGGTCTTTATGTTAAGTAAAGGACTCAACAGTGTGGATATTTTCAATGATCTAACCCCTACTTGTGGGTTGAGAATGAGGCCTAAGAAGGCCAATTGCCAGATAATGCCCCTGCACTGAAGACTTGTGTACAAACTGAAAGACTGAAGTGCACCCTATCAGCACCAGGATTCAGATCCAATGGAGCCCACACTTCTTTCTATGACTTCTGCTAGAGGAAGCAATTGAGTCACCAGCCTCTCAACATTCTTTTTCACACTTTGTCTGTAGACAAGTATATTGTGCCATCTGGAGTGTCCCCTTCATTAACAGATTCCATGAAACTTTGGCACGGTGGGAATCTGACTGGTACCAGTGATAGAGGACTATCATCATTTGAGAACATTTTTAAAAGAAAGGATAAAGAAACCCTCTCCTTCCCTCACCCACCCCCATGACTTCATGTCACTTCACACTGTGCTGTGGTCCCTTTAGTTTGCTAGGAAATAACTGTTCTTTTGAATGTAGAAACTCTGCACTGATAACCTCAAGGGCAAACCGATAGTAGAGGACAAAGTATATCCCTTAAATGTGTGACTTTTAAAGCTATCAGGGCATTTGACTTCTCTTTCCATTTTAACTCTTCAGAAGCGCTGAAGTTTAGATTGCAAAGTACCAATGTCTCATAAAAGAGGAGAGGATGATATAGTGCAATGTGACTTTGTAAAACCCTAAGGAATTCTGCCTCAGTAGAGAACACAGAGATGTTCATATCTTCCTATATTTTATTTTTAAAAGCAGAAAAGTATGAAAATCTATAAGAGAAATGGTGCATAGCCCTGAATCCAAAGAACCAGAGCACAATATGTTGTGGAGTTGTTATGAATTGCCCCCCCCCCCGTTTTGTTTTATTGGATTACAGCTCCCGTTTTTGGATAGCAATAGGCAGTGACAACGCTGCCTGCATAATTCAAGGAGCTATCTTCCCATAAATAATTTTCCCAAAGCCTACAAAAAAAATGTGCAACTAGTTTCATGAACCAAGTAGTACAATGGAATTGTCAGTTGTCTCAAAAATGTAGCAGCAAAGAGAAGCACAATTTCCTGCATCCACCAGCTAAGACAGTAGACTTAAGAAAAACTGCATTCCCTTCCTCCCCACTGAAAGAACATCATAGCAATGGGAAGACCATTCTGGCCCTGTAGAGGTTTCTAAGCTGTGCTTCCTATGCTGGTTTGTCAGTTATACTTCGAAACATTGAAGAACCATTTATTTGTATTTAGAATGTGCTTTTGGCAGCACTTCTATTCTGCAGTGGCTGGTGGTTCCTACAGTCTAGGAGTCTTAGTAGACCACAAGCTGAACATGAGTTGCAGCAGTTAAGAAAGCCAATGCAATTCTAGGCTGCATCAACAGGAGTATATGTCTAGGTCAAGGGAAGTGATAGTACCACTCTACTTTGTTTTGGTCAGACACCACCTGGAACACTGTTATCCACTTCTGGGCACCACAGTTCAGGAAGGATATTGACAAGTCAGAATATGTCCAGAGGAGAGTGACCAAAATGGTAGACTGCTTGTAAACCATGCCCTATGAAGAGTGACTTAGGGAGCTGGGTATGTCTAACCTGGAGAAGAGAAGGTTAAGAGGCAAGATGATAGCCATGTTTAAATATTTGAAGGGATGTGATATGAAGGATGGAGCATGTTTGTTTTCTGCTGCTCCAGAGACTAGGACATGGAGCAATGGCTTCAAACTTCAGGAAAAGAGATTCCATCTAAACATTAGGAAGAATGTCATGATGGTAAGAGCAGCTTGACAGTGGAGTGTGCTGCATTGGAGTATGATGGAGTCTCCTTATTCGGAGGTTTTTCAACAGAGACTGGATGGACATCTGTCAGGAATGCTTTGATGGTGCATTTCTGCATGGCAGGAGGTTGGACTCAATGATCCTTGTGGTATCTTCTAACTCTGTGATTCTATTATTCTATATATCAATAGAGCAGTGAATCCATTCTGGCTTTTAGTCTGAACTTTAAAAGGTGCCAAATATTTGGAATATGATTTAGTACCTTTGAGACTCCCTTTAACGTTAAGTAAAAAACCAGACTGGATTCATTAAAACAGAAAATTGGCAATACTTACGTAAGTTCTATTGAGTGTGTGGATCTGTTCTGTGCTGTTATGTGCCTTCAGGTCAGTTTCAGCTTATGATGACCCTAAAGAGAATCTATCAAAAAGTTTTCTTGGCAAGACTTGTTCAGAAAAGGATTATCTTTGCCTTCCTCTCAGGCTGAGAAAATGTGACTTGCCCAGGGTCATTCAGTTAGTTTCCATGGCAAGAGTGGGGCTTTGAACCTTGGTCTTGAGAGAGAGTCTAGCACTGAAATCACTATACCACAGTGGCTCTCTGGATCTGTTCTAGCTGAGAACATTAGTATTTAGGCCAGTATTGGCCAACCAGTCAGGAATGTTTGTTGCTAATGTGTATGTTGTAAGAGAGTCTTACACTCTTTCTCAGTTTGGGGGCAGTAATCCTTCTGGGTTTCCCTTAGAATGATCATTAAGGTGGAAATGGAAGGATCTGCCAGTTTTAATTTCTCTCCATTTCTTGTTCTTCCACCATTGAGTTTGATTCATGCCAATGTTTGAATATTTTTCAAATCTACCCAATATGGTGGTTTAACTGTTGCTGTCACTAATGAAGACTTTTTTGTGCACTTTCCACATACAGTATGAATGTATGTATGTATATGTATGTATATATGTATGTATGTGTATGTGTGTGTGTATGTGTATATATATATATATATATATATATTATATATATATATTAATTGAAGACCTCCTTTACAAAATCTGGGGCGGTGCAATTTTTGAAGTAAATGAGAGCCAGCAAGTTATAGTAGTTTAAGCATTGGACTATGATTCTGGAAGCCAGGGTTCAAATCTCCACTCAGCTGTGGAAACCTACTGGGTAACCTTAGGGTCATCATGAATAAAAAACAACTTGAAGGCACATAACAACTACTTCAGGAATATGAAAACTACAGCCTGTGGGCTGTGGGCTGAACCCCACGAGGCTGATTTTGCCCCCCAGTGCTCCTCAGAGCCCCAAAAATATTATTTAAAAAAATGAAAAATTGACCAATTTCCAATTTGTCATCTTCAACTTCCTGTTTATTAAAAAAAAAGGCAGTTCCTGTGCCTAAGATGGCCAGGAGGAGCCAAAAACATGGCAAAAATGTCCCCATTGACAGGAATAGTCCTCCACAGTACTAGTGAAGTCCAATCTGCCTGTACAATCCCTGGCAGTTGCCCTTCTGATTAAAGTGTGAGTTGAATAATTTCTGATGCATACTTACCTTAAGGAATCAGTAGCCTGCCACTGAAGTGTGTGATGGTAGCAGCATTACAGTACCTTCAGAGCTTCCTTTACAAATAGTTCCAAGATAATATCATCTTAATGCAAACTGACAACCAAGGAAGCAGCCTGGAACAGTTGATAGGATGCTAATCTGAAGAGAGATATCTGGGTTATATTCCCAGGTCTATGAATAGCTGGCTGAACCACATTTGGTCAAGTTGCTTAATCATTTTGTTCCTCAAGAGCTTGGCTAAGCTGACAGAAATGTTGGCTGCACTGGTAGAAATTTTGGAATGCATGGTCCCTTTCACACTATACAATTATGGGTGAAGATCCTACATCATCATCATCATCATCATCACTATGATGACAGAGTTATCATTGTAGTTACAACTAACAATGTCCCCCCCCCAAAAAAAAACCTCCTATGTTCAAAGCCTGGCAGCACTCTGACCAAAACATTTCTGAAATAAGAGAGATAGGAGTGCTGGGAAATGACATCTGCCGAATGCTTACATTCACAGGGTGCCTTGAGAAAAGACATTCCCCTGCCCCCGGATCCTACTACAGCTGCTTGTCTCAAGGCATCCCATGACTAGGAGAGCACTGCAGACATCATTCTTCAGTGTTCCATTATCCAGCACCCCAGAAATACTTCAGTCAGGATGCTGTGAAGATAGGTTTTTGAAATCACATCTGGTCATTCATGACTGAAAACATGAATTCCTAGCAGTTAGGATATCATATGTCTAGCATATAATGATGTAATTGCTGAACAGGATGCCAGCCATACCAAAGCGATCCTATTCTTTCTGCCATAGTAACATCCTATGGAATCCTGGGATTTGCAGTTTAGCCAGAGAGCAGTAACATCACATCAAACTACAAACCCCAGGATTCCGTAGGATGTCACCTTGGCACCCGAAAGTAGACTCTTAGTGCTGTAACTTTGCAGTATGAAAGGGCCCCATAACTTCCAGTTTTGGATAAGGAGTGTATATATTTTGATTGATTCTCAGCTTTGAAGGAAAGACAGGGTATAAATAAACCCCACAATCAATGCAAATGCTCGTCCATGTGGCAAAAAGAAACCTAAACCCTTCCTGCATGGAGTAAACTTGTACATCTAGAAGAGAGTGATTCTCTTTTCTGAGGTGCAATTGCTTTGCACAGAGAAAAGAATTTTCTACTGAACACATTGTGACATACAGTACAGCCATGCAGTCTGTGCTTGAATAAAGGGGGGGGGTAGATTGGACAAGCTTTTTATGTGTGCACATGTGTGATGCTCTCCTGAGCTATTGTCTTAGTAGGGCAGACAAGGAAATGATTTAGCCCTTTTGTCTCTATTCAATCTTTCCCCAACCCACCACTACCAATGTATCTCTATCATCTCTCTCTGTTGCCCTGTGCCTGATTGAGGTGGTCAGTTTGGTCTCCAGGTTTTTTTTAAACTTCCTCAAATTGTTTTGAACCTCAAGAGAGCTGGAGCACCATACCTCCTTCATAACTTTTATAGCAGGTCCCTTCTTTAATATTTTTAGAAGGATATGGCATATCTGGTTAAAATCAGGAACAAGAGGCTTTCAGATTTCATTAAGCCTCCATCTCACTATATTTTTCAAATATAATTCAAGCAGTGTACACAACCAAATGCTCTCCTAGACTTTGGATAGGTAGATAGGCAAACACGCATATAGAAAAATATATACACATGCACACACCTGGGTACAGTTAAGCCCTAAGACAATTGGAAAGTGTTTTCAATGGAGATCAGATCAGGATCACACCATACAGAGTAAGGCTGCATTATTGATGATTCCGTTGGTGCAACTGCTGCAGGCCCCTCACTTGCAGGAGGCACAGTGTGGAAGGGAAAATATGTAGTTTCTTTCTTCTTCTTTCTTTCTTCTTTTCCCCGCTTACTTCCCAAATCTCCCAAAGTTTTTGTTATCCTCAATATTCTCTGCATTATGTGAGTAACTGCATGAAGTCAGGCTGGTTTTCTCTCTAAAGCTGAAGGTCTGAAATTGGATTCACCTGCAAAGACTCTTCTGCAGTTATCTGTTTCACATTGCATTGTATTTATTATTTATAAATAAATAAATTATAGAAGAATGCATACTTATGCACGTAGGGGTAGCTATTTTGGAACTGTCCCAGGGTCCCAACTACCTTAATCTGGGCCTGATATGGAGGAAGAATCAGAATCAATGCCCCCAGTTTCATTCATTCTTTTGTGTGCAGAGACTTGAAGTGAGGAGAGAAATCTGTCTTCTGTCACAGGCCACATTTCCACATTCCCCTGGGATAATCTGAGAGGCAACATGCTGGTCAGGGCTTAAGCCAGAGATGGATAAAACCAAATCCGACAGTGGGCAAAAGTATCCTTTCCCTCACTTTTCTTCTTCCTCCACCATTTTCTGCCTTCTTTCAGATGCTTCCACTTCTCCCCCTCTGCCCCCCACCAGCAAGCTGCTGGTGAGAGAAGGATAGGTCACTCTTGCTAGAAGTCTGAGCTAGATTAGACAAGGAAGCTATACTAACATAGCCAACATGCCAATGTATTCTTCAGTCCCCAGACATTTTGAAAATATATGTGGTCTTTTATTGTAATCTAATTGAAAGGGAGAAAGCCAGAGCAACCTTTCTATCTAGAAAATTTAGACCAAGACCCAGTGTGATGTGGTAACAAACAGGGAGACTGAGGCTATTTCCGCACCACACTGTGATAGTGCTATTATTCCACTTTCAACCTCCTATGGAATCCTGGGTTTGGAGTTTAGGGAGGGGCATTTAGACTTCTCAGCCAGAGAGCTCTTTGGCCTCAGCGAACTACAAACCCCAGAATTCCAAAGGATGTTGAAAGTGGAATAATAGCACTATAACAGGGTAGTGCGGAAATGGCCTGACACTATGTAATATTGTGTAAATAGTCAGTTCCTACTTTAGAACTGGAATTCTGGTTCTGTATGAGGCAAATGAATAGAGAGGTTATAGTATTTGTTGCTTTACTCCTCCAGGTTGTTAAGAACATCCATGCAACATCTATGTTGTCCCAGGCAACTTTCTGCCACTCCCCAGCACTAGCTGTAACAATTTTATTCCCACCTTTAAGTGGGTTTCATTTTAATTCCAAAACATACTGGAATGATATATTCCCTTCTCTTCTCTCTCTTTTTTTTTAAAAAAGGGGTGGTGGTGGTGGTGGTGTTGTGTCATATTGTTTTTTATGGCAACCCTAAGGTGAGTCTCTCATGGTGTTTTCTTGGCAAGATTTGTACAAAGAAGATTTCCCATTGCTTTCCTCTGAGGCTGAGAGAAAGTGACTTGCTTGAGATCACCTAGTGGATTTCCACAGCCAGATTTAAACATTGGTCTTCCAGAGTCCTAATCCAACATCCAAACCACATCATGTTCTCTAAAGAAATAGAAAGTATCCTGGGTCACCTGTTTCTGGAACTCACTTTTCTCTCCACAAAAAGACAGAAACTCCTACCAAACAGTCTTCCCAATCCAGACAACCATGCCCTGTCCCACAATGCCCTGGGTGGGACACAGGGTGGGCAGAGTGCTATAATGCTCCACTGGAATAGCACTTTTGTACTATAACTCCATGATAAAAAGAGAAAGGGAGGGAAGGAGAGAAACTACACCATTTAAAAACAAAAACATCTTAGGAAGAGCCTACAGCTGAAAAAAAAGCCAACAAGGCCTTTGGAATCAAGGAACAAACACTAGGACCCACAACACCACTGGATTCACTATAAGTAAATGCCTGTACTCAGATATGGAGGGACAGGAAAGAAGAGTTTGAAAATTTACCCAGATTCCACCTAGAGAGGAAGAATAGCAAAAGATAAAGCTATTATATCAAGAAGAAAGAGGGTAAAAACAATCCATGTTGCTTGGCCTGGGTACTGGTTGTACCTTGGAAGAGTTATTCAAGGCACTAGGTGAATATTTTATACCCAAATGAAGTGAAACAGTAAAACACTATCATTTCTTTATGTAGTACTAAGGTACTACTGAGTCTGGCTGCTTGTACTGATGTATTAGGGAGTCTAGTAGCAACCTGTAATTTGGAGCTGCTAACAGCCTCTTTTATCGGAGACCTGTATGTGGGATAGGTGATCGGCATCTCTGTAAATTGCTGTTGCGAGAAGCAGGTTTGATACTGAATTGTTGCCTGGAAATTGGCAGGCCAGCCAAACTTCATGGAGAGAGGATAAGAATACCAATAGGCATACTGGAGACACAAGGATCAAGCTATCGAGCAGTCACACTGGCACTATGAAAAGGATACAGAGGCTGGGGAAAAGGCACCCAGGATATGATGCCTATGTTTTGAGAAACAGCGTGAAAATGAACACACGCAAAGGACATGGCAAATCAAACCACTTGCAAAGCCAATGCAGGGGTATAAAGAAACCTCAGGGACTGGCAGTGAGAGGGGTACAAGAAGGCAATACTGAGTTTGAATGTTAAAAGAATATCCTTTGCATGACTTTGGGATCACCAAGTCATGATGCCTACTTAGTGGATGAAGTGATTACACCCACAACTGCTCTTTTTAACATATTTTTATGTAGCACACCTCCTTTCCAAAAATAGAACTCAGGGTGGCACACAATTAAACAAAACAGAAAATATACTTTAAGCACAACACAAATTAAACGATTAAAACACAACTAATTTAAAAACAAGATTTTAAAATTGTTGCCCTATATGGCATTGAACAAAAAGATATTTCACTTCTACCTGCAGTGTGGTTGATGAAAAGACATTCAATCATGTGTCCGCATTTTTATAATATATATCTTATTATATGTTGTTATACACTATCACTTGGACAATAGACCAATTGCTGGGGAGCAAAGAAATGTATGTCATGCAGGAAAAGCTTAGTAAAGTTAGTAAAAAAAAAATTAGTAAAGTTACTTTCTTTAGTATAACTCCCAGAATCCAAAAGCTGATGGATCCTGAGTAACACTCCAAACAAACAAACAGAAAAGTGATGTTCCCAAGCTCTGTGCTCAGCAGATTAAGTGCAATATACTGTATGTAATGCAGGCTCATAAGCAGAGCCACCCAACTCCATGGACAAAGGAGAAGATATTGAAAGAGTTTGTTTTCAAGCAGAAGAATGGAAACACAATGCAGAATCAGTGATTCTCCCATGCCCACCTCCAAAAAAGCAAGGGTGACTATGACACTGGCAGAGCCAGTGAAGCAGGAACATCAGGTTTAGGATCGATGTCATTGCATACCTTTCCTGAGGTTTTCCATACAAGGGCCAGAGTGCTGATCCATGCAAAAAAATAAGGAAGTAGTAGCCAAGCACTCTATACTGAAGTATTTTAGTCCTACCAAACAACTAGTTTTGTAATGTGATGTGTCTGAAACTGGGCTGGGAGCTGTGCTGCTACAGAAACAGCAGCCAGCTGGATTTGCCAATAGAGCACTATAAGAAATTGAAAGAAAATAGACACAGATTGAGTAAGACCTGTTTGATATACTGCTCAGAAAGGAAACTTCCTTATAGTCATGTTTTGCTAGGCAGTGCATGTCCAATACAATCACCATCTTTTGGAAACAATTATGCAGATGCCACTGCTGAGACTTCTTTGCATGTTGATGTGGTTGTGGAGTTGATGTGCACATCACCAAGGTAAAGTTGTCATATTGTCAGACATTTAAGGCTACCTTCCTCACAAATCCCTCTAAAGAATGCTAAGTAGTGAAGCACACAGAATCAGACCACTTGTGGTGCCCACCGGTTTCCCATACCTTCTTAGAGGCAATATAGGAAAATGAAAGTCAGGACAGGAGTCTACACATATTCAGGCATATTGCCTTTGATGATTGGCCTGACGTGACAAATAAGCTAAAAGAGGAAGTTGCCTCCTACTTTTCAGTAAATGTGTACAGTGGGTCCTCCATTTTCACAAAGGTTTGGGGTGAAAGACCCTTGTGAAAGTGGAAAAACCATAAATAACTTCTCCCTCTCCTGCCCAAGTTGAGTGAGCACAGGGAGAGTATGAACCCATGTGCTTTCCCTCCCTGTGCTATCCCATCCCATCCCCTCGTCATTTGCCCAAGCTCAGAAAGGGAAGGTGTACATCAGGCTTGCCACCCCATGCTGTCCCCTCCCATCCCCTTATCATTTCCCTGAGCACATGCATTCCTTCCCTCCCTGTGCTGTCCTCTCCCATCCCTTCATCATTTTCCCCAGCATGGGGAAGAAACACGTGTATATGCCTTCACTCTCTGCACTCTCCCCTCCCTCCCCTTGTCACTTGCTCAAGCAGGGAGGGAAAGCACACACGTTCCTCATGAATAATCAAATTTGTGAAGAAAGTTGCAAATGTGGAGGGAAGACTGAAGTTCATTGTTCAAGATGGGATTCTCCTTAGGAGTAACAGAGCGATCAGCTGCACTGTTCTTAGATATAATGGAAAGGATACTCACACATGGAAACTGAGGGCTGCCTCTAGAAAACAAGCTAAATTGTGTATTGGCCTGGCTTGATGCTGGCCAGTTGACTACATACATGGAATTATGTGAAATCTGTGAAGATCTTCACTCATGTGAAGACAGAAAGCAAAAGATGCTATATTCACATGAGGATTCAAGCTGAACCTTGGAGGAAAAATTGAAGTACAATTGTTCACAGGGCAAGAATATCCACTGTCAGATACTATTTCCCAGTCAGTCATAAAGAAGCTAAATTGCTGTTATTTCCACCGTGGAGCATGGATATGGTATGCTTGGATAATGGACTACCACTTGTATCTGAAGAATACAAAGTATTCAAGAACTAGTGGGGATTCAATCTTTAGGTATCTTCACAAGCCCATACACAAAACAATGGGAAGTTTGAACCAGCCATCAGAATGGCTAAGAAGAAGTTGGCTCAAACTAGAAGAACAACGATTGATTCATAACTAGCATTTCTGAACCACCAAATACCACTTTTCTTGGAGACCAGAACAGTAATCTGCTTCCATAATATGTGGCCATGGCCAGTATCTTAGGTGATTAGACGAATTCATTGAGGGCAAGGCTATCCAGGGCTACTAGTCATGATGAAAAAAGTGTTACTTCGGCCCAGGCCTACCCAGTGATAGCACTAGATATCGCTTTTTGATATCAAAACCCATTCGGCCTTCTTCTGCCACCCCCCTCCACATGTTTGCAAGGCCTCCGGACAAGCACATAAACAGGCGCGGCCGGTAATTGTTGGACATTCCATTCTCCACCTAGGCAGGCAGAATAGAGCCACTCCTTTGCTTCAGGGACCTCTCCTGCAAACACCCTTTTGCTTAAGTGCGACACTAACAAAGGCGCCCAGCTTTGAGCCCATAGTCTTACAAAGCCAAACTAAGTACTGTTCATTTGCATACTGGCTACACTATTGTTGTTTCAGCGCTAAGCCGATCATGTTAAACTTGACCTTTTCCAAAGCTTTGTCCTGCTCCAAACTCGCATTGTTCTCACCGAGTAAGGCATGGCCTGCAGTCACAATTCACCCTATACAAACCCCCCGATTCCGAGACCACCTCGGATCGCTCTAACTGCCAGCACCCCTCGGATCACTCCAGACTTCCACCCTGCCTTGCTGCTGCTTTGTCTGGCAAGCTCCCCTCAGCATACCGTGCTGAGCTTTCTTCCCCGCGCCCCAACGAACTCAATCTTCAAGTCTCTTCAGGACTACGAGAAAGGTGTCATATCACCCATTTCCCCCAAAAATCCTTATTTCCAATTCTTTCGTTAGCTGTGTGATTGTGGTGTCTTTACTGTTTGTTTGTCTTTCAATAAAACATCATTTTTGCTATTTTAAAACTGTCTGACTGCTTGACTGACCTGATCCTGTAGACGCTGGGTTGCAATATCCCTGCTAAGTTACCCTGCCTCTCGCTAGCTTTAGTAAGTGCTCCAGCTAATTCTCCCCAGAATTGTGTTTGTGTTTTGGTTATTTGGGTGCCCCTCCCGGGACCCCCAGAGAACAGGGTAACAAAATGCTAACTCCAGGAAAAGCATACCTCTTAATACTACTTACTGAAAAACAACAATGAAACAGGACTGCTGTCCTCATGTCTTTTTGTGGGTTTACTAGAGATAACTGGTTGGAAATACACTTGCAGGCCTTTGTTTTGATCTGACAGGTTTACTCTTGTGTTCTTTTAATACATGTCTGTATGTGTGTGTGTGCACACAATATATCTTGCTCCTTACTATTAGTTACCAAGGTTACTACTCTTAGCAAGCCTGATCTGTTATGAACAGGCAAGAAAGGTAATGCTTCTAAATAAAATATGCATGCATAATTTTTTTTAAAAAAAATGAAAAGACATTTATAGGTCTCAAACCTATTCCAAAAGCTATTTTTAGACAGCCAGACGAAAGTTTTTAGAAATTTTCCTGTAACATAAAAAGAGGTAGCTTTAGTGACTATTACAAAAAAAGTCCAGATCCTTTAATTTACCACAGCCATGCTTTTGAGCCATATCATGACCCACATGCTCTGTATGATAAACCACAAGGAGCCAGCTCAACTTCCCGCTGTTGGTGAATGCCAAACACTTGGTAGACTACAAGAAATGACTAGTAGCCTGTATTCAATTTAATGTGTCAACTTGACCTGAACTAGCAGCATTTGTTCCATCAGGATACAGGTGAGGAAGGAAGAAGAGCTCTTCCAACAGCTCGGCCAAGAGATCAGCTCCCCCGTCTGCTCCTGTCATTGCACTATTTTCCATTTCAATGTGGTCATAAGAACTTTGTAACTGAGAACAAGTCTTTGAGTTTGCTTCCGTTTCCCTCCTGTCCCCCAAGCACTTTTACTTCTGTGTTACATCTTTTAGATGTCTTATTATCAGTCTTTGAAATATGTTCCAGGAGTGTATTCTTTGGGGGGAGGTTAACAAGGGGGGGGGAATACTTCAGACCAATAACTAACAATATATTAGCAGAGTGTCATTATTTTCAGTCATAATGTGCCAATGCAGAAAATGGCACTGGACAATGTCCTGAGTTTCTTGTCTTTCTCTTTCACAAAACAGTGACAATAAGGGAGTGAGCCATATCTTCACTACGAACACAGGTGCACGCACACATATGTATGAAAAAGGGTAACAGCATCCTGCTTTTTCCTGTCCAAATTGGAATTGTGGAAAGCTCATCTATCTCCCAGTCAGCCAGTTTTCCCCTCCCACAGTTCTGCATTCTGGAGCTAAGTTATATCTCTTTAATATGTAAATACTGCTGTTGATATTATTATGTGCCTTGAAGTTGACTTGAACTTATGGAGACCCTGTCCCAGGGCTTTCTAGGCAAGATTTATTCATAGCAGGTTTGTCATTGTCTTCCTCTTAGGTTCAAAGAGTATCATTTGCTCAAGGTCACCCAGCGAGATTCCATGTCTGAGTGCAGGGATTTGAACCCTGTCTTCGCCGAGTCCCAGTCCAAAACTCAAACCACTCAACCACAGTAGATTTCAGTTCTTAAACATATATATTTTAATGCTTATAGTGACTCTCCTGCTCATCTTTCTGACCATAGATTCTGTTTGACCATCCTCTCTGACTTTTTAATATAAAGATAAATAGCATTGATGCACATAAAATACTTTAAAGCAGAATTGATAGATTTTCAAATAAATAAATCCTGCTTTTGCAGTTACTAGTAGTTCCCACTGGATTTTTCCCATAGGAAGTCGATGTTCAACTTTCATTTCTACCTGCAAAGTCAGGACTACTTCACAACTGCATGCAACTGCCTGACTTGAAATACTGTGCTTATTTTGATTTTTTTTTTTTAAGTCAGAGAGAGTACAAAATGTCTGCCAAGGCTAAAAAATGATGCAGATCAGGTTTCTATGTCTGCTAGGTGACGCTTACTCAGCAGTCTGGCTCTCGTCAGTAATTTTTCAGCAGCTTACTGTAGTGGAATTGAACTACAGAGCTAGGTGTGGGGCTAGCAGGCAGGAAGAATTCTTTGTCCATGTCACATTCAAAATGACATCTAATCTTATCAAGCTGCTGTTGTTCCTTGCTCTGCCCGTAGCAGGTACAGTGCCACTTTAGTTCAGGTTTATCACTCTACAAACTGCAAATATAGATAGGAATAGCCTTTTTAATTCATAGTAGAAACAGTGTGGTATAGTAGTTATGTAAGAGTGGATTTGTTGTTGTTGTTGTTGTTTGTCATCTAGTCAGCTTCCACTTACAGTGATCACATGGATGAAAGATCTCCAAGAGACCTGGCCACTGACAGCCCTGCTAAAGTCTTGCAAACTCAGCATCATTGATTGAGGTCATTTCCGCACTCCACTGTTATAGTGCTACCACTCCACTTTCAACATCCTGCAGAATTCTGAGGTTTGTAGTTTACTGATGCCCAAGAGTTTTCTGGCTGAGAAGTCTAAATGCCCTTCCCTAAATTGGAAACCCCAGGATATCTATATCAATGCCTCTTCAGATGTGGCTAGGTACAAACATACTCAATGGTGAGAAATCATGAGTGTTACAATCCATCAACATCAGGTGGGTCACAGTTTCCCATTCTCGTCATAGTGGCTTAGTCTAATAGAGGGTTTATAGAACAATTAGCACAACTGCATGTAAGAGTTCCTTCCTTAACAGAGTGGGAGCTGTTCCCTGTTATAACACAGCAGTGGCAGACCTTGGAGTGTGGGGTGGTGGTGGAAGGGACAGGGCTATGGCATGAGGGGCGTGGCCACTGTGTCGGGGGCATGGCTGTGCTGCATGAGGCGTGGCCAGGGTGCATGAGGTGTGGTTACAGGCTGGGACATCCCCAAAACATTGCCACACAGGGGAATCGCCCTCCTGCCTCAAAATCTCTAACACAGATCTGAAAACCATAAAGCAGTGGGAACAATTAGAACAAAATTCATGATCATTCTATCTGGAAACAGGGGGACATTTCAGAACCTACTCCATGATGGTGATGGTTGTAAAGTATTAATAGCTCTCTACCACTGCAGACACTCAAGTTATTTTGCAGAGTTGCTCAGGCTTGTTCAAGGCCGTACTCTGTGCCAGAAAAAGCTGGAGGTTAACCATTCAGTGCTCTGTTGTGATGCTGTTGCTATGGATTTAACAGATAAAATATTTTTGCATTAGCAAAGCAAATACTTTGCATTTTTGAATCAATGTCTTTGAATAAATTGTCTATTACACCCTCGTATGTACTTGATGAGTTTTAGTTTGTACAGTCCAAGAATGTAAAAAAGGTGCTCATTACTATTTGACCTACCTTTATTGTCTAGACCTTTCCCCTATTTCTGCTTTTTCTGAAGATAACAATGACATAGGACCTTCTCTGAACTTTCTAATACGATAGAAATTTGCCTAAAGATATGGGACACTTGCTTTTTGTTAAGGATGAGCCATGGGCCCAGCTGGAAGTGAGTGAGGGACTATGGAACAGAACCAAAGGATAAGCTATAAAGCAAGACCAAAAGGCAAAGAAAAAAAATCAAAACTAAAGACATGAGATGCAAAATGAAAGAGTAATCCAGAAATCATATTTAGGAGTAACCAAGGATAAAGTAAAATGTGTATGTTCTGGAAGACCTTGTTGCTCAAGCAAAACTCAAATGGAAGAGGAAAACTCTTATCTGCTTTCCTGTCGAGATGATCCAATAACAGCTTGGTTGGGAGGAGTCAGTCCAGGACATAAGGACACTTCACTAAAAAAGATTATTACTTATCCAGGTCTATGCTCTTTAAGGCTCACAGAGGAAACCAGTGGCATCTGATGGTTGTTAGATTAAAGCATGTGAAGTCCATGTAAAGTGGAGTCAGGTCACAGTAGGGAAGGAGAGGATAAGTAGATACTATACAGTTGAAGGACAAGGTGAAGGCATGATGGGCAATGTCAAGGAGGAAGAAAACAGAGCTTGGACAGTTCCTACTGGCCCTGCTGTCTGGAAGTCTCACTCATTACAATAATAGAATGATGCCGCCTGAGTGGAAAGCTAAAGCCATTTGGACCCTTATGGAGGCTGGAAAGATCTACTGCCATCTTTCCTGGAGAATCTGATAAAAGTGTTAAGGGTTTTTTTTGCCTTTTTTGCCTGATTTTGTTGCCTCAGACTACTATAAGATAAAGAGATGGAAGTTCTGCCAGGGACTTTTTACACAGTTAGAAGAAAGTAGTACAGCTGTGTTTTTGACCAGGACAGTCATGCATTATTTACTGAGGACCTGTCCAAACTGTTTTTAAAAATCAAGCTATCTTGTTACAAAAAATCTCGGTTATCACCCACTGTGACTTCCTGGTAGGGCATTTCAATTTGTATGGCAATCTTGAGCTGGGGAGGAAGGAAGAATGAATGAAGTAGAGTAGGCAATTTGGCCAATACACATTCAGATTTCATAACACTATAGAAAATTGGCCAATGATAGAGTTCTTCTGTGTTTTTTCTCACTATTAGCTCTAGTGACCTGGATGGGCACACCTTATTTTTTTTTTAAGGTCTTTCAAAAATCATATTCTTCTAGCATAAAAACTTTGTGCTCCCCCTGGCATCCAGAGTATGAGGAAGATTTGAAATTACTTATGCAGACCACTTGAAAAAAAATGGAACTTTTGCTGCAATTTATACTGGAACAAAAAGATCTTTTAGGTAAGAATAAAATAGTTCTTGTTTATTTTATTTGTTCCTCAGAACTGCTCTGGATGTTCTGTGAAAAGAAAAATATTGCTTGTTTGTTGTAAAGAGAGAGAATGAGAGCGAGCGAGGACTTGACCAACAGATAGAATAACAAACAGGAATTTTTTCTCCATCTGTTTTGACCCTGATTGTCCTACCCCCAAAGAATCAGCCGGTGTCTCTTTGGCTGAATCTGCTAAATAATGTGTCCTTACCTCGATCCCAGTCCTGTTGGAACACGTAATATTCCTCTTCTTCTGAGGAGAAAATATTTCCTCTCAGTGCTTGAGAGCTTTAAGGCAAATTTTTAAAAACCCTTGAGTTTACTCTGCTGTTTTGGAGAAGAACTGGATTTTTAAACCATGTGGTTTAACCCCCATTTGGGATTGTGGTAGAATGGGGGGCGGGTAGGGGAGATTAAAATTTTGACAGGTTTTGATGTCTAACTGTACAAGGCCCATCCTGCCTAAACAACATGTTGGATTTTTTATTTGTTGTACCGGAGTGTGTGTCTCTCTGCATGTGTTTAATGGTCTGTGTTTTAACTCTCTGTGTGTGTGCGTGTGTGTGTGTAACTGCTTTTTAACTTTTGCCTTTTGTGACTTCTTAACAATGTATTTTTTAACCTGATCTAACCTGCTTTCAGTCCCAAACTGGGAAGAAGGTGGGAAATCACATCATCATCATCACTATCATCATCATCATCACCATCATCATCTGCAGCACACTGGAAGGCCTAAGAATGAAGGGCAGTTCTGTTCTGTTCTCCAGCCATAAATGTGCCCAACAAGTTCAAAGAGTTCATGGAGCAAAAAAAAAATCAGAACAGGGGAAAGAAGAAGAGCAAAAAGCAAATCTGATGTAGTTCACATTGGAGTTTGAAGATGCAGGTAGAGAGAGTTGCCAGGAAGCAGTCCAAGGTGATATCTGCTGAGTGATGTCTTGCCAGTTTGTAAAAGAAGTGTGCCAAGACTCAGGCAGTGAGGTCCAAGTATGAGGAATCCTGGAAACAAAGCCCAAAGCAGATGGCCACTCAGCATGTTAGGTATGTATCTTTTATCTCCAGCTGCCCAGGGAAGTGTAGCTGATGCTGGCTTTGGCCAAGTTAGGCTCTGCTGAATGCTAACACTACATCACAACTGGTTTCACACTGCCCCTCATATTGTCATGCCTCTTGAGGGTGTGGAGCCCCTTCTACCTCAGTAGCTATGTCTTCTATTCAGAGGGCTAGAAGAGGGTTTCACTTTTCAAGCTCAGCCTCAGCATCCTAAGGCCCCAAAGTAGTGTTGCCTGCTGGTATCTCCAGCTCATACAATTCCTCCTGTTGGAGCCAATCAACCTGGCTCTCCTCTTCTGAGAAGAAGGATTCATTGAGGTAAGGCATACTAGTTCACCGATGGTACGGCTTGTAGGGAGAATACAGTCTTTCACATAACTTTGACCCAAGTGAAAGATGGTAGTAATCAAACCTGAAAAAAGGTTTCCTCAGACCAGGACTCCTGTAGACAATGTCCATTTTAACTCTCCATTCTTCTACTGTTGCTTTGTCATATTTCCAAGTTACTCTTGTTAGCCACCATGGGGACTCTTTATGGCCTGGATGAAAGAATAATTTTCGTTCTTTCTTTGTTTTATATTGCTTTCTCTAACGGGATTCAAGGCAGGTCACAACATAGATTAAACAAAACCCATCATTTAAAAAATCATAAAAATGAAAGAAAAACAGTTAAGCACAATTATACTATTTTGTTAAATGCATCACTAATTTGAAACTGTTAAAAACATTAAGAATAAGAATAAAGTGTAATAAAAGACCCTTCTATAACAGTCGTTTAATACGTACAAATCTATCTACATTGAATGCCAGTTGATAAAAGGAGAGCTTTTCTGAAACAGGAAGTGAACAGGAAGTTATTTCTGCTCACTTCCTGTTGTTAAAAAAGCCCTCTTCTGGGCCTAAAAAGGCCCAGGAGGGTCCACAAATATGGTGAGAATGTCCCCATGGCTCCTAAATGGCATTTGGAGGAAAAAAGTTGCTTTTTGCAGAAGTGGGTACAGTAGGGAGGTACAGACCTCCATGGTTTCCTGGAAGCTAATGAGGCCCCTTAGCCTTCCACAGTTGACCAACCCTGATACAGGGAAATACTTGCTGTGATCCTACATCAAGGAGACGGAACGCAACTTTACATTCACAGCTACACAGATGTTTGACAAGACCACATCATTTGGTACTGAGGTACTGCACAATTGCATGTGCAACCAAATGTGCATATGTGTCAGCAAGTGCAATGTGCAGTGCATTGACAATGCATATGAACATGCATATATAGAAAGCACAGTGCTCACTGTATGTGCAACTTCATCTCTGCAAATTAGAATTTGACTGCACACATTCCGCAGCAGGCAAAAATGCCCACCAGTTCCATTGGTGAGTTTACACATGTGTAAGAAACCAACAGAACTCTGGTTATTGTCTTTCAGATTTTCCGGACCCAAGACATATAGATATTGTTAGAATTAAATATAGAAATGGAAAGTGTACAGGTAATGCTTTGATGATGAGAAGACCAAGCTTTTAGACTATTAGTAACTTCAATAAATAACAAATGAAAGAGATTAGCCAATCCTTGTTACTCCTCTATTATTCCCAAGGGCTGATGTTTCACTCTCCAGATCCCTTCAGTGGCTTAACCTTTGATGCTTGTTTCAATTGGCTGGATTTGGTTTGCCCCAGACTCTGTAGCAGCAATATGGCAGCTGGCTCCATGACCTTGATGCAGCTCATTTACAAGCCATTGCTTTTCTATTTCACTTTTTAAAAACCCAGAAGCCTTCTGCAAACTTACTGAAGAACTCTACTGAATCTGGTGAAAATCTGTGTGGGTAGGTCTGCAGTCTTAAAGTGTGTCCCATTGTTTACATTCTCCAATCCAAGTATTTTATCTTTCTGAAGTGGAAATGTAAGGGGCTAAATCTTTAGCAGATTCAAGGCTAAATTCTCAGTATGTTTTTTCCATAGCTGGTTAGTGTCAGTTTAATAAGCTGTATTAATGATTTCATTTGCCAAACTTGCCCTAACCAGTACCAAACAATCAAGTGACATTGTAACATCACCAGCAGAACAATATAATTATCAGCATGAAACAAGCCACCACTTTTTTTTCTCTTCTGTCAGTCAGATTTCTGAGTTAACTCAGACAGAAATAATTGGCATTAAGGAGTTACTGGAAACTCCATTAATGTCACTCTTAAAATTAAGATGCAAAGTATAACTTGTTTGAGCAGGCTCAGTACAACAAATGAGAGTACACATGCAAAGCAGTTCTTTGGAAGCACAGAACAATACAAACCATTCCAACAAAAGTTACTGGCTCTTATTAAGAGAGGCAGAAAAAAATATATAAGTGGCAGATAAAAGACCTTAGGAATCTTGTTTATTCAGTCAAGTAATCTTTGATGTGACTTAGAGTTGTCAAAAGATTATTTTCCATAGTTGTTCCATATACCTGGATCTTGCCATAGTTATAGATTTCTTTTATGGATAGTAGGTGAATGACCATCTCAGGGTTTTGACGTGTCCTGCTTGTTGATTGGGATGACAAATTCTTTTTTTTTATAATATCATTTTATTAAAGTTTTGCAATTAAAACAACAATTTATTATTGCTATTTCACATGAATTATTTCTTGAATCTTCCAAACTGATCTAGACTTCATTTCCAAAATCTCTTAACATTGTTATATCATTGTACTGCATTTTTCAGCCATTTTACACGTTAGTACATAGCATTTCCATTACCATATTCCTGCTTCATGATATCTGCCATAATCATCACAATGAAATTTTTCCACATATTACCATGAATTATAGACTTCTATCAAAGGTCACCCAGCAATCACCTACAATTTGCCATTCTTTCTGAATTTCATCATCTGATTTCCCTTTCAGTCTTTGAGAGACTATGTCAGCGTTTTTATTTTCAATAAAGGTACCCCACCATTGTTCTATCGTAGGTATTTGCTGTGTTTTCCATACCTTAGCGTATTCAATACGTGCAGTTGTTATCATATATAATAATATTCTCCAATATTTCTTTATATTCATACCGTCTACTAAATCTGTCATATTTAACAAATACAATTCAGGAGTCATAGGAAATTGTAGCTTCATTATTTCGCAAATCCTGTTATGTATCTCAGTCCAATATTTCTTGACCTTTGGGCATGTCCACCACATATGATATATCGTACCCACCACTTTTAAACATTTCCAACAAAGCCCGGTACCTGAATTGTAAATCTTTTGTAATTTATCTGGTGTCAAATACCATCTATAAAACATTTTATAATAGTTCTCTTTTAGATTCTGGGCAACCGTAAATTTGTTTGTCTTTTTCCAACTCTGCTCCCAAGAGTCCAGTTGAATTGTATGACCAATATTCTGTGCCCACGAGATCATTACTGCTTTAACAGTTTCTTCATACTTCTCGTGGTGCAATATTTCCTGAGTGATTTGGGCTAGTAAATGAGGAGGGCTTTCAAAAAGTCATTTTATCACTCCAACCTTCTCCTTTATTTCAATTCCATATTTTTTTAAATCCATCTGAAACCTTTCAGTTAACTGCCTGTAAGGAAACCAGTTTAGAACTGTTCCTTCTTGCTCCAACTTGTCTCTTGATTTAAGCTGAAGACTATTCGAGTTTGCCCTCTCAATTATGTCCTCATATCGAAGCCATTTTTCAGATTCGGTCTGTCTACCAAAGAAAGCTTCTTGAGGGGAGACCCAGGTGGGCAGCTGCCTAATGTTTCTAGACTTGTAATCTTCCCAAACTTTCAGAAGCGATTTCCTGATGTAATGGTTTGTGAAATCTTTATCTATTTTTGCTTTATCATAGAACATATAGGCATGCCAGCCCATCCTCAGATCTGCTCCCTCCAATGCCAGCATTCTGGCATCTTGTAGATCCATCCAGTCTTTTATCCATATAAAAGCCTTGTAGTAAACCTGAAAATCAGGTAAACCCATACCACCTCGATTTTTATGATCTGTTAAAATGTTCCATTTAATCCTGGGTTTTTTCCCTTGCCATATAAATTTGGATATTTCTCTCTTCCATTGTAGAAAAGGTTTCTTATTCAAAATTACGGGAAGGTTTTGGAGCAAAAAGTTCATCTTTGGTAGAACATTCATTTTGATTACTGCAATTCTCCCCAACATTGATAAATGTAACTTAGGCCAGCTTTCCAAATCTTTAATTATCTCCTTCCATTTTTTTTCATAATTATTTGAATATAGCTCATTATTTCTTCTGGCTATCCAAATTCCCAAATATTTAACTTTTTGTCCTCTCTTGAATCCCGTCTTTTGTACTATTTCTGTGATTGGGATGACAAATTCTAAGAAATGGAGCGGCAATGATTCATTCATTCATTTGATTCAATTTGACACCTGTCAATCTTAGATTAAAAGCATGCAATTAAAAATGCAAATTAAAAAACCTCAAATCACAATACTAAAAGTACAAGCCTAGAACTACCAATGTCTAAAATCATAAATTACAAATACCTGCTAAAATACAATAAAAGCAATGTAAATGCAGCAAAATCAAATTAAATACTTGTTTATGTCCCCCCAACATTATGAAAACATTTTTTAAAACTTGCACCTGACAAAAAGAGTAAGACGGGAGTCTCTGTCTGAAGAGAATTTTATAACCAGAGTGCCATCATTCAGAAAGCCCTGTGGGATACACTATTCCAGAGTACAAGCGGAGCTTCCTCAACTGATCTTAAATACTGGGTGGGTTTTTACTTGATCAAGTGGTTTAAAACCAGTATGGGAGAATGTACAGGAGATACAGTACTAAGTTTTACAAGCAGACTTGAATGTATGTCCACAACTTTGTTGCACCAACAGAGTTATTTGCTGATCAACAGATCTTCAGACTTCTTAAATCACATCACATTGCAGTGCACGCCATATATTTTGCAACTAAGCAATGTGATTTAACACTGAATACTAAACCTAGCTCTTTATTAGGCTTCTCTGTTAGACAACTCCAAGTTCAGTGCACCTTACAAAGATTGATTGCAAGACTGCAGCTCTTGTGCTACTCAGCATTCTAGATGTGATAAGTTTATCTTTGTTCAGTTGTGATGAATCAGATTTCCTGAAGGTGTACTAAGGTAATCTATCAACATGCTGAATATGCTATGTCAACACATGCCATTTCAGGACCCAGTCCAAGGCCCTTTCCGCTCCACCCTCCCAACCTGCTATAGGGATGGGAGAAGGACAAGATTGTGTTGACACTTATGAATGACATCATTGTGGCCCCATCCTTCTCCCATCCCCACGCTGCACAATCATGCTGCAAATCATTGATGGGTTTTCCCTGTCAATGACTGGTGATCGCGCCACCATCATGGAGTTACCTTGTCTGCAGAGGCCCTGGTAGAGCAGTGGTTGTGCTTTCTGCCCCAGCAGAAACTACCGAGCTGCTCTGCAGCAGGAAGAGGCTCCCTGGAACACAGAGGGGCAGCTGGTGCAGAGAAGAGCACTCCTGTCGCACTCCCCACCCCTCAGAGCCAAGGCCAGGACCCACACCGGATGCCTCTGTAACCATGTAAATTGCAGAAAGGGCCCAATCCTGCAAATTACAAGTTAATAACATCAAGGAACTTAAAAATTTTCTGTCTTCTGTATATTTCTGTCTTCTGTATATTTGTAACTAAGAGTTGAATGATTACAATTAAATATTAAATATTAAAATAATTGCTCTGGAAGTTTTCATTTGATTTAAATGAGATCTGATAATTGAAATAAAAGATAATGAATTTTATTTTCCTCTTTTGGATAATAAAAGTGGGACATTTGAAAATGTTGCCCTGGTTGTACATGAGATGGCACATTGCTTGACCAGGTTTGATTACAGCAAAGAACAAGCAGCAGAAGAAAACAGATAATGTTCATCAGACATATTTTTCAGAACTGTGCAGACTGAAATGCAAGATTGTTCCGGATGGCAAGAGGACTGGAAAGAAGACTGAAGAAGCTGGGCATATTTAGTCTCAAGAGGAGAAGATTATGGGGATTGATGGTAGCCACATTAAACTATATCATGGTATGTCAAGTAGACTTAAGTCTAGATTATCTGTAAGCCTGTACTTCCCCATAGCAGCCCACCAAAGTCTTATGATCTTCAAGGGAAGGCTTTCTCTTCATCCCACCCTCAGACTTGTCTGGTGAGGAGACAGGAGAGAGTCTTCTCAGTATTTGCACCCTTTCTGCCATCTTTTTGCTGGCAGGCAAATACCTTCCTGTTTGAACGGGCCTTCAGCATTGACTGCCCAGGGAAGAAAGAGAGACATACAATTAAGTGTGCTGTTTTTCATGTGTATTTCATGTGGTTTTGATTCTTTTATAAATTAATTTCTCAAAAGCAGTGTTTTAATTCAACTGGTGTTTTTTAAAAACTTTTATAATTCATATTATTTTACTTGATCTGTTTTAAATTTATATTGTGGGCCATTTTGAGTTCCATTTGGGAGAAAGGTGGGATATAAATTAAATAAATAAAGTAGAATATAGAGTGGAAGATGGTCTTTGTTGCTATAGAGCTGAGAATCAAAACTCAGTGGAAACATACTCTGAAAATAATGGAAGCCTAACTGGCATTCTCAACAGAAGATCTTGTACTGAGCAGGTGACTAGACTTGATGGTCTCCAAGGTCTGTTCCATCTCCCATGGCTCAGTTTCTATTATTCTAATATCATGTTCTGTTGTCAATGCTTATCTAAGAAATTATGCTGTTTGAAGAACATGAAGAATGACATCTCATTGTCTCTTACAGGGCAACATCTTGCTGCACAATTCAGACAGTAATTCCTGTCTTTGCTTCTACCTTCCCACATCTCTAGGGGTGCTGCCAGGAGAAGATTGTTTTGCCTTGCTCATTGTCTCTGCCCCCAGCTTCTGCACATTCAACAGAAGAGCTGAACATGCATATACTCCATACATTTAATGGATCTCTGTGCAACTCTCTGCTCTAAATAGGTATAGCTGTGTGTGAACAGAACTGTATTGGAAGTGAAATAGTTTTTCTGAAGCTTCCAATCACCAGAAAGAGCCTATCAACATATATTGATAACTGTGAGAGATTCCAAAATGGAACAAACAGGGGTCAAGGTTGGAAACAGCAAGAGCAGTTCCAGCTGATCCCCATGCTTTCAGCAAGAGGATGTAGACTGTTGGTACAGGATTAGTGTTGGAGCCACAAAATCTGGGAATGGAGTCCAATCACAGGCAGGGCCAAGTTGGGCTAGGCAAGATCCTGCCATTTGTTGTAGATCAGGGACACAGAATGAATGGCCATCCAGATGTTGCTGGACAGCAACAGCCATGGCAGTTCACCTCTTGACTAATGTCTAGGGCTAGAGCTGAGGAGAACAGCAGTCAACCAATATCTAGAGGACTATGTATTCTCCACTTCTAGTTAAAGAATAGCAAGCTAGATATGGTTGCCATGTTACTTGGTTGCAGGGGGCTGCAGCAGGTATGGGGGGCAGTGTTGGGCAGGATGGCACCCCCCGGGCATTGGCATCCAGGGCACATGCTCCTGTTGCCTTACCCTAGATACGCCTATGCACTACTGCACTTTTGCACTATAATGCTTAAACATTTTATTAAAAAAATTAAAAGTTTTGACTCAAAGGAGAAATTTAGAATAAAAATATGGAGAGGTGATAGATTTCAAAGTTACTACGCCATGGGAATAGCTGAGGGAGGGACAAGCTGGGCACACCCACACCCTGTCCACTCCTGGATCCAGGAGGGCAGGAAATGCTATCAAGTGCTATTACGGTAGCAGATTGAGCTGGCTGACAAGATTGAAGTGCTACAAGAGGCTCTTTACAGATTTTTTTTTTCTGGAAATAGCATAAGGCAGCCTTGTAACCCTTGGGGATGGGATAGCAGCCAGATAGTGACAACGTCATGTGGTAGCACGACTCCTGGACCAGAAACAACCTGCTGCTGTTGCAGGATAGTGATGTAGTGCAGAAATGGCCATCATCACATGTTCTCATGACTGATTTCAAGCTGTGTGAATCCAGTTATACATTGTAGGCAATTCATTCAGTTAACTCTTTAAATTGCTTTAGTGCTGTATGTGTGTGTGTGTTGTAGTATTTCCTTTTACCCAGCTTAAGCTTTCAGTTCTTTACGGCAAAGTGAAGTTCAGAAAGATTACTCGGAATGTGCATAAAATTTGGCCTTGCTCAGACTGTGTTCTTTTCTTTCCCCTTTGTTAAGGTTTCTTTATTGTCAACTCACTCATTTTCAAAACGTTTTAATTAATTATACCAACATACCCATGAAGTATACTGTTAAGTCAATTAGTTCACTTTCTGTTACAAGCACAGTAATTATTAGCTCTTTTCCTGATTGGTATTTTCAAGGCTGTTGCACTAACAATTATACACAGATTAATAAAGTAGCATTTAAAATATAAATCCAGGACGAGACCCAACATTTTCCTCCTCCCAGTTGTGTTTATACTAATTGCCAATTTGTCTTCCTTATGAAAATGCTGGCTTGCACCCAAAGTGGAGGAAAACATTACAACAGGGTGTTTTGTTTTATTTTACAGAGCAAACCTACCAATTTCAATAGTCTTTGCAAAAACTTGTGGGTTTTTTTAAGTTTCTTTTTCTTACAGGTTAAATATGCAAGCTAAAATAGGTTTATGCTATAGTTTTCAAACTTGCAGAGCACTTCTTACCTCCTGCATATTGGGCCACTTGCTATCTGTCTCTCAGCCCAACCTACCTCAAAGGGTTGTTGTCAGAATAAAATGGTGAACAAGGAACCATGTGTACTGTCCAAAGCCCCATAAAGAACAGCACACCCACATACTCAGTTGGTCACACACAAGGGTAGATAATGTCCTGGGAGATAAATGTTTTCAGTAGCCCTGTGCCTCATCAGTTTTGCAGAGTTGTCAAACTGGGTGGCTTATACAACACTGAAAAGTGTAGCTAAGTAAAAACTATGCTGTACTGATCTTTCTTTAGAACTAACACACTGGAAATTGGAGAAGGAACATATTTTAATTGATGAACATACACTTGTGCTGTTCAATACTCAAATCTTATACCCCACTCTAAAAATCTGTAGGCCAACACCTCCACTGCCATGCTGTTGAATTTTGGTGGCAAACCACCAAAACAATTCAAAGCACCAAGAATATTATTGCTTTAAAATGGATTTTCTTCCACTGTGTTTATTCCCCTCATGGGTACATAAAGAAGAGCCCCATTAGCACATCTTAATGTATATACAGTTTGATCTGAGAGGAGGTGCTCCTTCAGATATGAGTATTAGACCATTAAGGATTTTCATCATCATAACCAGCACCTTGAATTGAGCATAGCAGCAAAGATAGAGCCAACTTACTTTTTGTTGTTGTTTGTCTTCAAATCTTTTCTAGTTTACGGCTACCCAAAGAAGAAACTATCACAGGGTTTTCTGGGGCTGAGAGTATGTGATGTGCCCAAGGACAGCCCATGGGTTTCCATGACCAAGCAAGAAATCTAACTCTGGTCTCCAGGGTTGTTGTCCAACACTCAGACCACTACACCTGCTGGCTCTCACTGACCTAAGCCATTTCCACACAATATCACTGTCCTGGGATAGGGACGTGTTGCTGCTGGTCCACAAGTTGTGCTTTTGCATGATGTCATCCTGGTCCCGCTGCCCACACATTCCCAGCCATCGCAATGGTGGGATATTCCATTATCAGAAAAAATATGGTAATGGCCCCCAATCACGTGATGCTCCTATCACCAGCAGCCATGGAGAAAGGTAGTAAGTGCAATCTAGGTGCTCCGTTACCCAGTGCAGCATAGGAAATGGCCAGCTGCTCTGCAGAAGGAAGGCGCGTGTCTCTCATGCTACTCTTTGACAGGCAGCCAACTAGGTGCAAAGGGGAACATTCAGGTCACGCTTCCATCCCAACAGTGGCACTGCCAGGATTGTGTTGGGATGACAATGGAAAATGGTAAGGTGCAGAAAGGGCCTTACTTGTTTATTTATTTTCCACCTTTCTCATGACATGGGGCCCAAGGCAGTTCACATCATGAATTAAAGCAAGGCCTATCTTTAAAAAAAAAAACAGACCCTAATGATCTTTAAAAGACAATTAAATAAGCTACCATATGAAAACACCAGTACTTTAAAATAATGGAAAATGATTTTTAAAAATAACAATAACAACATAAGTACAGTACAAACACCCATTAAAAGATCTCACTGTGTAGCTAGTTGCTCAACTAAACAACAAAACTGTGAACATAATTCCTTAAGAACTGATGTGGCATGACTTCACCTAGGTATGTCAGGAATCTCTCACCCTCGACAGATTTTGCTGTACCATACCCATTGTTCCTAGCTTTGGCTGGTTGATTGGGGCTGACGGAAGCTCAGTTCCAACATTTAGAAGGCCCCAGTTCCCCTTTATCTAGGCCAGGATAGGCCAAGTGCAGCCCATGGGCCACATGAAACCCCCTGGGCTGTTTTTGTGGCCCTAGGGCTCCCTAAAGATAAAAAAAAATTCTTTTGCCCCAGTATGCCCCCAAAAATGCATTTTAGAGGTGTAGAAGGTATTTTCACCATGTTTTTCACCATGTCTTGACTCCTCCAGGAGTCAGAACAATTTTTGCAAACTTCTTTTTTTAAAAAAAAAAATTGCCCCCAAAATGTCTGCTAGGGGATGCAAGACACATTTCCACCACATTTTTCAGCCTCTGTGGGTCAATTTAGTCCCAGGAGACTTAAAAAAAAAAGAGGTCAATAGGAAATTACTTCTACTCACTATCTGTTTTTAAAAAAGGCCTCTTCTGGGCCTAAAATGGCCCAAGAATGCCTCAAAACATGGAGAAAATACCCCATGCCCCCTAGAAAGTATTTATATATGAGGTACACTGGCGACATGTGGCCCTTTAAGGTCACCTGGGGGCTAATATGCCCCACAAGTCTTCCACAGTTGCCCACCCCCAATCTAGATGAACCACTCAGAATTTTGTACAAGCTAAAGTTTCCAAACCACTTTTTAACACAGACCCACATTCAGGGCTGTCTCTACCATTAGGAAGAGTGGGTAATCATCTCAAGCAGCAGATGCTAGGAGATGAGATCAAATTATTGGAGGACAGAGCTGTGTGACAAACAAACAGTAGTAGAAACAAGTTTATCCTATCTCTCTTCCAAGATGATGTACTTAGAACATCTGCTTTTCATTTCTTGTCCTCACAATAAATCTGTAAAATAGGCCAGGTTGGGAATAATGATTGGTCCATGTTACCCCAGTGAATGTTACAGCTCAATGGGATTTGAATGTGAAATTCCCAGGTTCCAGTCCCATACTGCAATCACTACAATCACTGGTTGGCAGCCCATATCTAATTGAATGCCTTAAACAAAGGATGTTATCCCATCACCTGGGTTGTATTATTTTTGCACATGGAATCTAAGGCACTGCCATCTTATGCTTTGTCTCAGGTAGCAAAATGTCCAGAGAAGGCCCTCCTGTGTATTGCACATTACAGTTATTTCTGAATGAGATCCTCAACAAACTCCAAGAATTTTCTTGCATGTATCAGGAAGCTAGCAAAGCTGAAACTCAGCAGGACTGATACTGCTTCTGTGTGTTTGAAACAGCTGTGAGAGAACTCTAAATCGAGATGAACTTCTCAAGAGGATCAAAAACAAATCAATTGAAAACTGCAAATATTATCTATGACTCAAAAGTGTCCTCTTCATTTGAGTGTCTTACTTCATTCTCAGCTAGTGTGTTTCTTGTGCCAAAACATTTATGAACAAATCAAAGCTAATTTAATTAGGTTCATTTCATGAGTTCACAAATGCAAATGACAAACATTTGCATTGCATTTGCAAATTTGCTTGTGGTTCTTGGCTTCTCTTATTTTGTGAGTTGTGTATTTTGCTAAACTATGTTGGCTGATTTATTATTCAGTGTTACCTAATTTGCCATTGTTGATTTGCAAATTAATTTAGTTGGTATTCTCCAAGTTGCTTTTTTTTTTTTTTACTTTATTTTATGGATGGATGGTTGGCTGTGATTAGAGATCATGGCTCAAAACTCTGGGAAACTTCTTTCAGTATAGTGAAATTTTATTAAAAAGAAAGAATAGCAGCACTTTATCAGCTGCATTGTAGCTACCGTTCCAGTTCTTGTATCTCCTTACTGTTCATACATACTCTGTGCAACTTGAATGACTTTTGCTGATGGTTTGAACCAGGAGCTAGAGTATGTGTGGCTCTCCAAATGTTATCAGACTGCGCCTTCTTGAATGTCTAGCTAGCATAGTCATAGTTTGAGATGATTGTACACTCTGCCTAATTGCCGCCCAACCCACGAAATAACGAGATCGCAGACAGAGCTTGGGTTGAACTAGGGCAATTTATTAATATGCCTAATTAACATAAAGGGGTGAACTTAAACTTGAACTTGACCTTGAACTTGTATTTTATGACCTGAGAAAGGGGGGGTCAACCGTATCTTCAGACTAGGGTCAAGAGGCAGCTCCCAACCATCTCCCCTAGCCCGTTGAGCGAGATACCGGGCCCCAAAGCCAACTGCTGAAGTTGCATGATGACCTTTGGCCAGCCCTTGTCTGGGAGGTGAGCCCCAAGCCCCACCCCCCGCTGCATAGCAAGTGGGGTGATCCCAGGGCCCTCCTCAAGGATAGGATTTATCCTACACCCCGAAAGGGGGTGCCATAGGTACACGCCGAACCTTAAGACCCCCCCATACCGGCCACGGATAAGGGCAAGCGTCTGCTTAGTCCTTATTCCCCCATCCCCTCAAGATCAAGTCCAGCCCCCTTTGCAAATCATTTTGTAATATCTTATAGGCGGTGTAAGGAATGTAGTAACCCAAGCCCCATCTCGAGGCACAGCAAAGCTCTTGGATGAACCACGCATCGTGGATGGCCTGTATACACACGGCCTTTTCCTTCAACAGACCAAGGTCATTACCACCCCGGTGAATGACCCTTCAATAGACCAAGGTCATTACCACCCCGGTGAATGACCATCACCTCACATCATGGATGGCCTGTATAACCAAGGCCTTTCCTTTCACCAACCAAGGTCATTACCGCCCCGGTGAATGACCGTCACATCCGAGGGAGGTCCACCGCACTCCCCGAACAACAGAGGTAGCACGCTATGAATGCCCGCGCACCCAGTCACAGGTTCGGGCCCATATAATCACTACGAGCCTGCTGGTCAGCCCAGAGGACGAAATTGTGGCTGCAGATCCATGCTCGCTTCCTCACCTCCACAGCCGGTCGATCTGGAAAGGAACTCAAAACGTTAAGGCAGATCAATTGGCCAGCCATAGCGCCAGAACGCCAAGGATTTCCACCCACCAGTCTTCAGGATGTCGCCAGTCTACGTGCCCATCTGTGCTGCAGTGAAGGCTGCCCCCCTGCAACATGCTTGTGTGCCAGAATTGACTCCCTGTATGCCCCATCGTCGCTGGGCCTTCTGAGATGATTGTACACTCTGCCTAATGGTAGAGACAGCCCTGAATGTGGGTCTGTGTTAAAAGTGGTTTGGAAACTTCAGCTTGTACTTGGGATTCAAACTGGAGATCCAAACCTTCCCCAACCCTCACTGAAACTCTTTTGAGTTATCACTAACCTTTCAGAAGGTTTTTGACCCTTTCACACTGAACACTTACAGAGCTATGATTCTACTTAAGTGACCATGACTGAATTCTATGGGACTGTGGGCTTTATAGTTTGGTGAGGTGCTAGAGTTTTCAGGCTGAGAATTCTACATACTCTTCCCTAAACTACAGATCCCAAGATTCCATAGGATGGAACCATAGCAGTTAACATGGAATCATAGTACTATAAATGTATAGGATGAGAGAGGCTTGCATCTTGATCACAGCTTGGAAAAGTTATGCTCAGGCTGCAACTCTCAGAATTCCCTAGCCAGCAAGATGACAAGCCCATGCTTGCTGCGAAATTCTGGATGTCATCATCAAAAAGTTACTTTTCTAAGTTCTGATCCAGTGGTGTGCAATGCTCTCCTCAGACCTTCACTGAAAGTGTGAGGGATGCTGATAGCTGATCATTCTGCTTTCGTTTCCCTGCATTCAGCCTACATATTTTGGAAGGTGTGACAAATGGCATTATGGCTCCAAAATACATACCTTCAAAGGTACCTTCAGATTGCAGAATTATAGTCCTGTGACTTCACTTTAGCTGTCATGGTGATACCCTATGGAATCTTGGTATTGTCAGAATTGTTTTGGAGAAGTTTAGAATTCTCAAGAAGAGGGTTCTAGTGCCTCCTTGAACTACAAATACCAAGATTCCATATACAGGTATCAATCAACCTTCCCGTTGATCAATGAGCCTGACCTTCTGGCCCACCACTGGAGCTGCTGGGACAGCAGGAGAGGCACCCCCACAAGGGGTTGCCCTGGGGGTCCTCCCCTGCTGCCAGGGAGTGTGAGACAATTGTAATCCTCCAGTGCTGTGCATGATTGCCTCTGCTCCATACCCCTGAGCCCCCCAAAGCTGAGGAGCTCCCAAAACCAAAACAACACCTGAAATACTTGGAACTGAACTCTAGGACCCACACTACAGCCAACCAACAAGTTGTGACAAGTAACAGCAAATGGTGGTGCAGTGGTTTGGGTGTGGGCCTACAATCATGCAATCCAAGGTTCAATTCCCTGCTCACCCTTGGAAACCCACTGGGTGATCTTGGGCACATCGCACGCTCTCAGCCCCCAGAACATGCCATGATGGTATTGCTTTAGGGATGCCATATGTTGGAAATGACTTGAAGGTGCACAACAGCAACAATCTGGCAGGAAATTAAATTAAATTAAATACAAATTAGACTCACATAGTTTTGATAAACATCGTCATTTTTTATTTGGGTTTTTTAAAACTGGGGGGTGGGGAATTTATTAGAAGCAGTTGCATTTTGATACCATGAAATAAGAATCTATTGTTGTTGTTGTTGTTGTTGTTGTTGTTTTCCCAGCCTGAGACTCATGGCAGCTTACAAAGGTTAAAATAGATACACCTAAAAAGTTCACACTGAAAAACAGTTAAAAATATGTGTCAATATCCTACATTTCCTACTTAATTTTCAATGTATACCTAGGTAATAACTCTGGTCTGGCCCTCCAAAGTTAACCTTAACAGCCAGCAGCCACAGCAAGTGATAGAGGATTGTTCAGCTGGGGATCAGTCTACAGGAAGAGGCCTTTTCCAGCCCCCTCCCACCAGCAAAGATTGCTGCAACATGGAAGAGACAAGGGGTCTCATTTATGATTTATGACTTAGGATTTACTGCATAGTACTGTAACTACAGTGCTTACACATTCATAACTCCCCAGCAGGATTCTGGTCATTATCAATCAATGAAAAGGAGAAATAAATTAAAAGGATAACATTACAACAAATCCATGTTAAAATAATTAATGCATCATTAACTTTTTTAAGTGGATTTGTGGTAAGAAAAATTATCTACTTATTACAACAAATATCAGTTTTCCTTATTTATTTCACGACATGGCTTGTTGATTATCAGAAATTTCAGCCTGAGTTTCCTAATTTTTTAAGCACTATACCACACTGGCTGTCTATATAAAACGGAAAGTAAAATTTAGTGGAACCTTAAGTTGCAAAAAGAATGATGAAATCAGAATCCATTTTCATATTTAAATCCAGTTATTACCAAAATTGGGGTGCTAACAGGTTTTTTAAAAAACAAAACATAATGGCTTAAATTCTGTTGTTAGTCCCAACTAGTGTAGACCCATTGCTGTCCAACCCACGAAATAAAGAGACCTCACATATAGGGTTTGGGTTAATCTAGGGCAATTCATTAATGTCTGTCTAATTAACATGAACTTTAACTTGAACTTGGGGCTTAGGCTTTTTTATTACAGAAAAAGAGAGGTCAACAAAAACAGGAGTTACTAAGGTAAGAGGTCACCACCCGACCTCTCCCAGAGCCTCCCTTGGGCGAGATACCGTGTCCTGAAGCGAACCCGTGAGGCTGGGTTCTGCCTTTGGCCAATGCTTTTTCTGGAGGGCGAGCCCCATACTGAGCCCCCCTTGTCTCATGACCCCTGAAGTGAGGGCCAACCGTGAGCCTGCCCCAAGGACAACTCTATCATTATTCCCCCCCCATTTCTGGCAACAAGATGAGAGGGCTCCAGAGGCTTATCTTACACCAAAGGGTGCTCTAGGTACTCAACAAAGTCTTGAGACATCCCCAGCCTGTCAATGTGACATAGTTAAACAACCTACTTAAGATACCACCTTGAGATGCCAATTGTCCATTTCACTTGGCGCAATGTAGGGTAGGCAAAAAAAACCTCTGATGGGGGGAAAAATTCCTACCCGGCCCCGAAGTGACCAGCTAGCTTACACTGAAACCAAAGAGTGGGAGGGTGGGTCACACTGACTTCAAAGAGGCTGAGGATGAGATGGTGTGGCTTTAAGAGGGGGCCTGCTAGCTCTGCCCTTGCCCAGCCATTGTGTGACACCAGTCACACAGCACTTTTGTGGTCTCTCTTGTGGGAGGCCAGCAAAAGCATTCTGCCCCCTGCACATTGTGCAGGGATGGGGGAAATGGTTTGACTCAATGGAATTTTCATGGCTTATGAAGTTACCAGTTATTCAGTGGATCTAATTTAATTTGGATCTAGCAACAGGAATTGGTAAATGGTTCTCTTTGCAAAATAGCATCCTAAACAATGAACAAAAATTAAGTGTGGAATAGTAGATGCACACCGAGAAATGGATTTGATTGAATTTGGTAGGACTGTATAAACGTGTTTAGGATCAGGATATATAGCCCTTCCTCTAAGGAAGGATAACTGTTAAAAATATGGATTTAGATTAAGACATAACAAGACACATACAAAACATTTGGGGCCGAATAAACTTTGATTTTCAAGTCCAACAGATCTCTCAGCTAGACCATAAATAAAGGCAGTGGAGGTGTGAAGATCATAGAAACAACATCTGTATAACATACAGGGGAAAGTGAATATACAAGAGATGATTTAATATAGAGGCACCTGCTTTTATTACATGTTAGTTCCTAAGTGGCTAAGAGACTTTTTTGGAGCTAAATGCACTCAACTCACTTGAAGATAGGCTCGAAATCAGCTTTGCCTTACTCTGATCTCAATTCATATTGGTAGACAGAGTGATACATCATACAATAAGTAAGCCTATACACATCTTCCTTATATGTTCAGGAAAAAAAGAAGTTCCCCCTAAAAAACAAAACAAAAACCTTTCTGGGTTTATTTAGTATTTTGTTATTAAAATAATCATATCCTGCCAGTTTACAGTAATATCAGTTTAAACAATTTAATCAACTTAAAATTTAAATCAATAAGAATAATCTAAAAACATATTAAACAATTTAACAAAACACTTAAAATAGTTTAAAACCCTAAATGTGTATAGATTTGGATGGAATCATTAAGCCCCAAAAGCTTTAATAAGAAGCCATGTTCTAATTTTGTACCAGAATAAAATCAGTTGCTAATTGCAGAAATCAGCAGTCAACAGTGTCTCTGTCTTATTGGGTTTTAGCTACAGTTCATTGACCCTCATGCAGGCCATGATAGCACTCAGGCATTGCTCCAGCACCTGTACAGTTACAGCTGACTCCTGTGACAAGAAGTACAGCTAATTGTGATTAATATATTTTTGGTGCCCAGACACAAAAGTCCTTAATGACCTCCGTGGGTTTGTACTTAAAATATTAATAAATCACAAAGAATAGGATGGAATCTTGTGGCACCCCAGAACGAGAGATGGGAATAATTCAAAAATATTTGGAGGGGGGTTGTTAAAAAAACATACTTTTGGAATGTTGAGAAACTCTTACGAGAATAATCCTGGACTGACAAGAGACTTTGTTGATCAAGACTTACTCTATGCAAAATTCACACATGGTTCTTTTGCACAGAAAACATCATTTTCTGCGTAGGAAACGTCATTTTTTGCAGAGAAGATGATACGTCCAAGCAGAGATGTTATTTCCTGTGCATAAAATACTTTTTTTCCTTGTGCAGAAAATTCTGTAATTGGGAACTTATTCTGCACAAAATTCACATGTGAGTGATCTGCATAAAAAACAGTATCAGTGAAGAATTACATCCAGGATCCTCTAATGCAAAAATTGGGGTCCTCCAGTGTCAGAACTGCTATGACAGTGTCTCCTATTCTCATCCCACAGATCTAGCTCAGTAAGAAACAATGGTTAAGAGTATCAAAAACTACTGAGAAATTCAGAAAGGTCAACCGGATAGCAGTCCCCTCTCTTTTGCCCAGAGGAATTCATCAGTCAAGAGCCAGCATGATGTAATGATTTGAGCAAGAAACTATGACCGTGGAGACTAGGGTTTAGTTCCTTTCTCGGCCATGGAAACTCACGGGGTGACCTTGGGCACACACTGATCCGCCAGAAAACCCTGTGATAAGTTCTCCTTAGAGTTGCCGTAAGTCAGAACTGACTTTGAAGGCACACAGCAGCAAAAACAAGAAGAATTCATCAATCAGGGTAAATAAGGCTCTTGGTACCATGTCCTGGCCTGAAACCAGACTGAATAAGATCCAGATATCGTTTCCTCCAAGAACATTTGAAGTTGTCCAGCCATCACAGGCTAGGTACCTTTCCCCAGAAGAGAACAGTACTGATAGGGCAGTAATTCTATATATACTGTTGAACTTGGTAGCACATTCTGTACTTTTAAACTCCATAATAACAGTGGCATCAAGTTTTGAGTGAATACAAGCAGTTTTTTCCTCAAAGTGCATCGCAAATCTATCATAGCAAGTAACTAAGGGTTCCTCTTCTAGACTCTGAGAGCCTAAATGAGAAAGTCAGAGAACTCTGCTTCATAGAATAAGCTATGTTGAGGGGAAGGGGAGGATCCTGCAAAATCTGGTTTAGATTGTAGCTGAATGATAGTGATAGCTTCATTTTATTTTGGGGGTCCTACCTTCTACACCAATTTGACCACAATGCCAAAAGTCTCAGCCAGCCATTGCCAACCTGGTGTCCTTCAGATGTTTTTGACTAAGGGGCCATCATCCCTAGCCAGCATACCTAGTGTGTGAGTCCAGCAATTTTGGTGGGCATCAGGTTTTGGAAGGCTGTTTTAGTGACTATGTTTGTAATGAAAAGGAATGGAAATTATCTTTCCCTCCAGAAGGGAGGGAGAAAGAAGAAGGAAGGAAGGAAGGAGGATTCAACATCAAAAAAATTAATAAAAGATTATGTATTCCATTTAGCACAACTGATAATCAAGCAAATAGAGTGATCTTAAATATAAAATATACTTCTGTTCTCCACATAGCTCTTATTTTCCCTGGTAACTATAGAGCGCTTTTGAAGATTGTCCCAATTTCATAGCTCATAATAGGAGAGAAGTGATCTGAAGAATAAGAATTCTTTCCATTCCAACCATTTCTATTTCTAATTGCAGACATACTACAAAACCTGATGTCCCTCGACTAACATTTGCCTAACCATTTCTAAAATTGTAGGAGAGGAATTTTTGAGAATAATATCTAAATGGAAGGTCTATTTTTTTACAGTAAGTGCACATCAGAAGGAACATGCTACCTACTGTTTGCTACAGTCATGGAATGGTAGGAGACAAAGAATATTCTTAAGGACCCTCTTCATACTATGTAGCAAAGCAATCAAAAGTCTGAGCACTTTTCTCTGTCTTTTTTTTAAAAAAAAGGGAGTTCTTTTTTAAAAAAAATCAGAGGAGCTCTACAGAAAAACTGAATGCAAGCTCTTTCATTCAGTTCTCTTTGATATTCCAACAATTCAGTGAATATTCTATAGTAATACAGAAAACATATTGTTAAACTTTTAAAAAAAATGATGGCCCAAATACCTTAGAGGCACCAGATCCTGTCTGATCTTAGCAGCTAAACAGGGAAAGCCTTGGTTAATACTTGGATGGGAAATCGCCAACAAATCCCAGGCACCATAAGCTGCTTCAGAGGAAGGAACTGGTCAAACCATTTCTGAGTATGCTTTGCCTAAGTAAATTGTATGAAATTCATGGAGTCTTAATAAGTTGACTGGTGACTGTAAGGCACATACAGAGAGACAAAGAGACAGAGACTAAAAATGAACTCGCTTTGAGTGATGCAGCCCCAATAAATCTGTTTATTTCTTTTTTATTTATTAATTATTTTTTCTCATACCTTTCCTCTAGTGAACATGTATCGTCCTCCTTTCCCTTCTTTTATGCTCAAACTAACCTTGTGAGGAAGATGAAGGCCAAGGAAGAATAACTGCCACAAAATGATGCTGTGATTTTCATGGCTCAGTAGGGACTTGAAACTGGATCTCTGAAATCCAACACAGAATCATAGAGTCATAGAGTTGGAAAAGACCACAAGGGTCACTGAGTCCAACTCACTGCCATACAAGAATATACCCTCAAAGCACTCCCAACAAATAGCCATCCAGTCTCTGTTTGAAATCCTCCAAAGAAGGAGACTCCACCACACTCCAAGGCAGCTTTATCCCCTGTTGAACTGCGCTTACAATCAGGAAGTTTTGCTTAATGTTTAGATGGAATCTCTTTTCCTGAATTTTGAAGTCATTGCTTCATGTCCTAGGCTCCAGAGCAGCAAAAAACAGGCTTACTCCATCCTCCATATGACATCCCTTCAGATATTTAAACAAATATTTATGCAAAAATTTAATATTGTAACCCCTACACAATGCTGACACTGTTCTATAAACCCTGAATTCAACATACTCACACTTTCAGCAAATATGTTCACCTTGGACTAGAAACATTATACACTTCCCTGACTCTCTATGATGAGAAAGGAAATATAATTATGCACTAATGACCTCATCCTTGTTCTCAGCACCACCATCATTGCCATCACCATCTAGTGCAATCATCATCCACTAGTGCTATCATCATCTGCTGCTGCTACTGCTGTTACAACTTCCTCTGCTGACTCCGTTCCTTTCTCTCCCTGCCCCCTAGTTCATTTTAGCTGCCACATGCAGGTCAAAGCACCATGATTTTTTTATTATCAAAATCAATGATGTCATCTGCCACCCTTCATAAACTTCTGTTACCTTGTTTACTGGGGGTTCCGGGAGGGACACCTAAATAACCAAACAACAACACACTTTGGGGGAAATTAGCTTAGAGCACTGCTGGCAAAATGAGAAGCAGGGTAACACAGCAAGATCTTGTAACCCCATGTTTACAGGGTCAGGCCAAGTCAAGAAGCAAACCGCGTTGGAAATTAATGAATGACCTTTATTAAATACAGGCACACAATGTAAGCAACACACGCACACAGATAACTAAGAAAAATAAAGGTTTGAGTCGGATAGTGGGATTTTTGAGAGGGATAACTGATTTGGGTGATACAGAACCTGTTCCTGGAGTCTGGAAAGAAGATAGAGAGCGAAGCTGGGGTGCGATGTAGCTCAACACGTGGGGCTGAGGGGAAGCTCACCAGGCAAAGCGGCAGCAAGACGGTCTGGAACTCGGGAGCGATCTGAGGAAGATCTCGGAATCAGGGGTTTTTATAGGGAGAAATGTAACAGCAGGCTATGCCATACTTGAGGGAAACAATGCAATTTAGGAGCGGGACAAAGCTTTGGAAAGGTCAGAATTTAACATGATTGAGTTAAGTCTGAACTGACAAAGAGTTAGCCAGTATGCAAATGCTCAGTGCTTGGCAGTTGAGTATTCAGCTTGCCAGTTTGCCTGCTCGGGGCAGGGAGTCCTTTGTAAACAGCGTGCATACATAATGAAGGTGTTTGCAGAGAGGTCATCTAAAGCAAGGATCTGGCTATTTCTGGCCTGCCTGGGTGGAGAATGGAATGTTCAGCAATTAGTGGCCGAGTCCAGTTCTGTGCTTGTCCGGGGGCCTCACAAACACATGGAGAGGGGTGGTGAAAGAAAGCCAAATTATTGATATCAAAAAGATATCTGGGGGTTTCTCCAAGTAGGCCTAAACTGCCGTAACACTTTTGTCTTCTCTGAGCTTAGCTGCATTACTAACAGTAGCTGGGGTGGGAATACATTTTCCCAATAACAATATGTTGTTATGAGCTACCCTTGTTGTAATCTAAAGTATTTGGTCATGCCTTGATCCTGAATGAACAGTCAAGACCCATTAGTTTTATAAAAACTTACTCCCAGTGAAGAAGAAAAGTAATACAATTGGCTTGTTGAAAAGCTGCAACACAGTTGCCTGCAATGTATTTTTCTTCTGGGTTTTGTTATTTTCTCATGAAATTTTTGTTCTTCTTGTTTGTTCTTGAACTGCCTTTAAACATTGCAATAATTTAGTATACCTGTACAGAAATTACAACAATGCTCCTGTACAGTACTTCTTTATTGATGTGACCCCCTTAAGTATTGATATGAAGGTGTAGCAGGTCCCATGGCTGTAGGCTGCAGGTATATGTTCTGGTAGAAAGAACAAAGGAAGTTGGGTAGGGAAAAAGTGCTACAACTTGATTGTTTTGGAGTTTAATTTTCTTCATAAGATTGGTACAGGCATAACCCAATCATTATGCACATTACTAAGTGTGATATGGGTATATGAGACAAATTTTTGCCCCCTGCAAAAGTTAAATGTGGAATTTAATAAAATGAGAATCTAAGAAAAAATTTAACTGCTCCTGGTTGAAACCATGATGCTGATATGAAAGATTATGCTCCTTAAGGCTTGTCACGAATGAGAATTTTTAAACAGTTCTTAATTTCCTATAGCCATGACATACCAATGCCAATACACTCTGGAAATAAGAAGCTATAATTCTGCAGTTCTTTGGCTTAAAAATCCAATTCATGAGTTCTTTGTTCAAATCTGGTATGTCTTGGAACATCAATTGTTGGAAAAGACTGTTTCCCCTACAACCTATATCTCAGTTTCCCAGAAGCCTTTGGGAACTGTTCAGCCCCAGTTTGAAGCAAAATGCATAGGCTATAGCAGGAGTGGGCAAAATGCAACCCTGGTTTTCTGTACTTCAGCTAATCCACACTCTCCAAACAGCCCTTTTTTGGCCATTAAGAAGCGTGAACTGCCTCTCCAAGATGTGTCCAGATTCCGCTTTCTAAAAGATTACAGCCTCCCACTCTAAACTGTTCAACATTTTTAAGAGACCGTTTTTTCAAAACCAGCAAGTTCCATCTCCCACTCACCCCCCACCCTTGTTTGAACCTCACGACAGTTCATGTGATCCCCAGCCCCACCTCAGTTGCCCAACTCTGCATTATATATACTCTTAGACTGGTGTGGCAAGGTTTTGATAATCAAATTACTGGAAACATGTCTGATGCTGAATAAATTACAGGTGAGGACTGTGAGGTACTAAGCAGACAAGGCTGACTGAGGGAAAATATCTTTTTTAACCAATTTCTTTCTGTGTACCATTCTGGCTTACAATGCTCTACAAGAAGGATAATTGCGCTTTAGTTAACTCATTCAAGGGATGAGCCAAAATACAATGTGATAAGAAGCTGGAATTACAAAGGTGCACTGAAACAAGCATCCTTTGTGGTTGATCTTCAAGGAAAGTGCATTTCGCAGAATGAAACAACATTATACAAGAACTAGCAGGAGTCCAGTGAATGAGTGTGTCTATTGCAATGTAAGCTAGAAGTCAGTGGGTCTTCACATAATATGCCTGATGTTTCTGTTGCCCCCAGGACTGGGGAATGTGACCTCGGTTCCCTAGCATACAGATTGTCAGTCAATCATCCCTCCAGGCAATAGCTCTGCTAATTAGGTAATGGTTTTAAATCCGTGGCATAGCTCTGTTTTCTGTTTAGAATTTTCAATTATGCAAATAGAGATGAGAAGTGAGGCAATGGATTGGTCTACAGCAGAGGCAGGGTACCTCTGGTCTTTCAGCAGCTGATAAGCTGCTATTCTCATCATAACTCCACAGTGGCTAGGCTTGCTAGGGTCAAGAAGCAATAGAGCTTGGCAAAGGTTCCCTAGCCTTCGTCTACAGCTGAGCATTCAACTTACTGTAGGATTTTTATATGTGGCACAATGTGGAACCTGGGATCTTTTCACACAATACCAATATAGCACTATGATTCATTTTAACTATCATAGCAACAACCTGTGGAATCCTGGGATCAGCACTTAGGTAGGAAGCTCTAGTGCTTCACCAAGCTACAAATTCCAGGAATCCATGAGATTTAGCAATAGCAGTTAAAGGAGAATCACAGTGCTATATTTGGACAGTGCTGGGCAGGAACAGAAGGAACCTAGCCATAGCGTACAGTTAGCTATACACCTCAACCTGTCTCTCCCAATTGCACCTCTGTTTAATGGCATCATTTCCTATTTTGTATCTATTTAATAACATTAAAAAATATATCACCATCCATCTTTTGGTAGTTGTTATTCCTCAGTGCTCTCCCTAGGAATATGGGACATTAGCTTCTAAACAGTCTGTTGAAGGGGTGTGCAGCTATAAGGTGGTTAGAGCTGTCTTTCACATTGTTCAAGTGCTTGAAGGAGGAACTGTTTGGGTTTGTTTGTTTGGTTTTTCTTAGATTTTTAAAAGGATTTTTGTTTTGTTTTAAAGTTAAAAATGTATAACAATCGCATAAAATTAAAATTCCACCACCTTGATATGAAAAAATAAAATCCTCAACTCCTACTTGATCATTAAAATTATGTAAGCATGTGGGTACAAATATATTAAATGCATATATTATAGCCGGGTATGGAAAACCCCTGTTGGTAAAGTATACCTGATGCATATGAATGACTGTCACTACCCAATATGTGACCAGATTTTCATGGTAAGATATAGTCAGAGTTGAAGCTTTCTCCTAGGTTGCTTTTGGTTTTCATATAAGAAAGAATGTGTTGGGAGTTTTGAGCACATGATGTGCCTTTCTTTCCAATGTTGCCTTAGAACTTATTTCTCTCTAACCAAAGCCCTCCATCTGGTTTGCACAACATCACTGCATGTGGTTTTACCTATTGATTGGGTTATACAGCTCTTTCAATGAATAGCAATGTTGTGTTACTAAATTCCCACCGAAATACCAACAAATCACAACAAAATACACAACACATGAGCATGAGCATTGTGAGCACCTATCATGTACAAATATGCATGTGCATCTCATGAGCATACACATCTGAAAGTACAATGGCACTGCATGTGGAACTCTACTTCTGCATCTTTGAACTGAGCACAGATTATTCCAACTGAGAATCAGACAATTCCTATGTATAGTTCTTTTTTCTTTAAAACAATTTTTATCAAACATATATATACAAGATCCTGATTTCTATTGTGCAGTATTGTTGGTGGAGGAAGAGGATATAAATGTTGTTGTTGTTGTGTGCCTTCAAGTCATCTCTGATTTATGGCAACCCTTAGGAGAGCCTATCCCAGGATTTCCTTGGACTGAGAATGTGGAAGGCACCCAAGGTCACCCAGTGAGTTTTCATGGCCAAGTGGGGAATTGAACTGTGGTCTCCAGAATTATAATCCAGTGCTCAAACCAATACACCACGCTTAATGTAACAAAGTAGTGCTTTTGCTACAACCTTTCCCATCTTTCAGTGGCATATCCAGGCTCAGCAGCACAGGGACAAGCGTGGAAGTTGTGTTCCTAGATGCTGCCACTGCTGCCTCTGCACTGGGCCAGGTGCAGCAGCAGCAGTCAGTGGGGAGGCTGCAGTGGTGGGCATGGGGGAAGCACAAAGGGCAGCAGTGGGTGCAGGGGTGATTGTGGGCAAGAGGCTGCTCCCCAGGCATTGGTGCCCAGGGCACACACCTAGTTACCATACCCTAGATACACCTCTGCTGTCTTTCTTCATCAGCCCTCCCTCAATAGTGTATTAGACCCCATCTTAGGAAAACATCCTAAACAGGAGGAGGAGGAGGAGGAAAAAGAAGAGGAGGAGGAAGATTTCTATAGCATTGTCACTGTATGTGGCACTTTACAAGTAAAGGAAGAACAAAACTAGGAATGGGACGAATCCAGAATTTTCCAAATCCGAACCCAAATCCCTGAAAAGTTCTGGGAATCCACGAATCTCATGAATCTCAAATCTTTCTAAACCTTTTTTTTAAAAAAAGGTTTAAAAAGCAAGGGAAAGAAGGGTAATCTTGGTCAAGACACACTCTCTCAGCTTTAGCAAAAGCCTAGGCAAAGGCAAACCTCCCTCTGAAGAAATTTGGCCAGGACAATTGTCATAGTTTTGCCTCAGGATCTCCCCAGATTGAAAATGACATGAAGGTCCTTTCTATGTGGATTAATCCCACATTTTCCTGCCTGTGTAAACAGGGCCACATACTACAGTACAGAGATAATCCCAGTCAAAACTGGATTTTGTTTACACAACTCCTTATGGCATCCTGGGGTTTGCAGTTTGATGATGCACCAGCACACTTTGGCAGAGAAGCCTGTGACACCTTGTAAAACTACAAACCCCAGAATTGTATATGAAAGAGCTTTGCAAGGGAGCTATGCAAAGGAATCTTTCAGTTGTCCTTGAAATCTCAAGAAAACTGTACCTTCCAGCCAATCAGGCCTTTGGTGGGCCCCAGAGGCACCAATTTTTAAAAACAAATTTTCCTTTCTGCTACATGTGATTTGTCATGTGGCTCATGAGAAACCATGACAGACATTTCACTTCTCATCCTATTCTAGCTATAGGTTTACAACCAGGCACTGATCTTGTGGAAGGAGGTACACTGGCCTACATGTGGCAGCCACTGGATGAGACTGTGTGACCTTGCCCTCTGTCCCATCACTTCTGATAGGCGTCAGGTCCACTGACCCCAGCATTGATATATGCCATTGATTTTCAGCACAGAAAATAGTGCTGAACTTAAATACTAAATGTTCAATTTAAATATATTAGAATACAACCCTAGATGTAATTTCTGAAATTGTTAGTAAAGGCCGTTATTACTCTAAGGGAAAAATTCATCTACAGTAGAGTCTCGATTATCCGACATAAACGGGCGGACCGATAGTCGGATAGCTGAAAATGTCGGATAATCCGGAGGGTCTAAGAAAAGCCTTGAAATCACTACGAATTGCAAACAGATTGAAGTTTTATTGAAGTTTTATTGCAGTAACAGTAAAAGTAACATTGCAGTAACGTTCCAGCAACAACATTGTAGTGTATAAAATGTTCAGTCCTCTGAAAATTTAAAGAAATCAGTCATCCTTTTCTGCTTTTCCGAAGATTGCCGTTTCTTCGCAGCCACGCCCCCAAGCAGCCGCGACGTCGGATAATCTGGAATGTCGGATTACCGAAGGATGGATAATCGAGACTCTACTGTACTTGCCATCTCCCCTTGTCTATCTAATCACCCAGGTTTTCAGGCGTCCTGGTCTCCAACAAACTATTTGGTTGGTGAATTTGAAAGAGTTGGTTTGCCTATTTTAGCACAGGGATTCAGATTCACGAATTCTTGCAAAGGATTCAAGGATTCAGTTCACCCATCCCTAAACAAAACAGTTCCCTACTCCCTTCTTATGTATCATTTTAACATCTCTGCCTGATGAAGAAGCCAGTGAGCTTTCAAAGGCAGTATAATGTATTTTATACTGTTAGGCTGGCCTAATTAAAGCATCATACTATGTACATAGTGGAGGAGCAGAATTGTGCTCGCTGTCTAATACCCATGCTGGCCATGTGTTGAGAGTTCATTTGAAGGGGAATTTCTGTCCACATAATATGCATAATGTTTCACAATCTGACTGAAAAGTTTGGCTGCTAGGAGAAAAATAGAACAATGCTCTGGTACATTTAATAGTTGTGCAGAAGAGCAGATTTCAGTAGGTGTTGCTTGTCACATCAGCTCCATCTGCCCAAATTCCATCGTCCACAGAACTATATTAAAGATACAGGAGCCCCATGTCTCCTGCTTTTTCAGCTGGTAAATCTACTGAGCAGTGTGACCTGCCATGCATGAACAGCTCAAGACACTCAAGGGCTCCCATCACAATATGCTGGATTTAATGGCTCATGGGGAATCTGGTCTGTAGAGACATCAGCACTTTTTCTTTGTTTTAGGATATGAGTGTTAACCCAAGTGGTTTCATTTGGGTCTAAGTTTGCATCTGTGCTTGCCCCATCCTGTTCAGATAAGATTTCCAATATGGTGTTCATGGTTGCCAGAATCACACCACAATGCTGCCAGAATCCCACCAGGCTATCTGCTCCTCTTTGTACTAGGCTGCTTTGTTACCCAAAAATGTGGGTGACTCAGGGGTCCACTGGTGATGCCAGTACCTCCACGTGACAACAGGGAGTGAATTAGCTCAGCTTAGGAGGCCCGTGGAGGGGGGGTAACCTAATGAATCTTTCTACCTATGCTTACAGGGTCTTCACAGGAAAGAACCAGCCGGAGATTTAAAAGCAAGCTAAAATGTGTTTTATTGAGGGAAATTCAGTCTCTCTCACACACACAGGAGTCAAACAGTCACACACTCACACAAGGCTAACCAAAGGAAAAGGGAGGAAAGATTGATAGTGGAAATTCAGGGAGTGGGCAATATTTACCATTCCAGAATGGTAAATATCCACATTACAGGTGGATTGATTCAATAAAGGAAGCCACAACCCTCTGATTACAAGACCCATCTAGGGCTGTTGATGACCAGGGATCATGGAAGTCTCTTTTTAAGAGGGTCACCATAAGCTGAAACTGACTTGGTAGCAAATAAAATCAATAAATGTGTCTTCCTCCTACCAAGACTTAGAATTTTGTACTTTTATTCCATTTGCCTGAGCATATGGTCTAAACCACTGTTAGAAAAAAAAGAAGTTGGGGGGAAAATCCACTATTTTGCACCTGCATTGGGTTGATGAACCTCAAGATTCCAGCAGAAGAAAAAAGTAAATCTTTCAGACTGAAATCCCTCTTTTCCCCAATTTAATGCAGATTCAGTTTTTATGTCATTGAAGGGACAGCAATGTTTTGTCTACAGTGCTTTGTGTCTGAAACAAAATTAACATTTATTAATATTAATGTTTGACAGTTACCCAAGAAAGATCAGAGTAATAAAAACAGCAGCAGCATCACTGAGGTGTCATTTCTTGTCATATGTTCCGTAAATGTGGTTGAGCAAATATGCCGAATGAGCTGAAAAGAGCAAACTTGTCCATTTCAAAATGGCATAACCCTCTTTTAGAAGGCTAAAAGCTGCTGATCCTAAGACCTCGCATGACCTGCCTGCATCTTCAGAGATTTCAAATGGCTAATATCTCACCACTAATATCTCCAAATGATTTTAATGATCTACATTTTTTTTAAAAAAAACCTCAGAAATGTAATCGATTTGTGGTGTAATTTAATTCCTCTTTGAAAGGTCGTCAGTTTGGGCAGAATCTTCTCTACTTTTCTTTTTCTAAAAAAACTGAGGAACTGAGGTCAGTGGACCAGGGTTAATTCAGAAAAGTGTTTGACTATTCCCAAGTCATGGCAGACATTACATGCAGGTATGTCTGACTCACAAGCTATTATATTTTATTCACCACACAGTTTCTAAAATCCTTGTCATTTGGCTGGGCACATCCAGTTGGCTGCAATCCATTTCACCCATCCCACTTACCTCTTTCTTCAAATATTAAGGAGATGGTACAAAAATAGATGGAAAAATGTATAAAAAACTGGAAATGCAGAGTTCAGAATAATACATCTTTGACCATTCCTACACTACACTGTTACAGTGCTTTTACTCCATCTTCAACATCCTATGGAATCCTCGGGCTTGCACGTTGCAGATGAGGCATTTAGAATTCTCAGCAGAAAGCAATTTGGCCTCAGTAAACTAAAAGCCCTAGAATTCCACGTGAAGTTGAAAGTGGAATAATAGCCCTATAACTCTCAGCACCCCCTACACAGTATGGTCATTGGCCATTCTGGATGAGAATTCTGGATCAGAAACCCTAAGCCAAACACTTTGTTTACAAGCTCTGTGAAAACTAAAGTTGAAAATGAGGCCCTAAAGGTAGTTGACTGGCTTAAGTTTATTTGATTTACTTTAGTTTCACATCAGTGCCACCTCTTTTGCTATTACAGTCAGTCCTTCACATTTGCTAGGGCTTGGAGTCCCCACAAAAATGGGAAAATCACAAATATCAAAATGTGTGTGGGAAAGGGGCTAAGGCATGGTGGGGAGAATGGGAACCTAGGGTGCAAACCAAGTCAGGGAAAGGAGAAAGAAAGAGGGGAGGTTGGCATGGTGGCCCTATTACTTCCTCTCACACACCCATCTCCTTCCTTGGGTGTAGGGGTGGCATCAGGAGAGGGTTTGTGGTGCTGAGAAATCAGACTGTGAGCCACCTTTAGCTGGCCAGATAACATCTGGTGGAGGAGGAGGATGACCAGAGGAAGATTTTTAAAGGCCCGATCAGAGCCGCCGAGTAGGAAAGAGCCACCAAGTAGGAAGGTTCCCTCAGAAAAGAAGCTTTTGAGGTGAGGGGGCAGGGATTAGAGAAACTCACAAATAACCAAGTCTGTGAAAGTGAAACCTGCAAATGTGGAGGGCCAATTGTATATGTGTAATCTTTAAAAAGGGTGGATTTATGGAACATGTCTTTCAGCTGCTGAGAACTTTAACACTGCATGAATTAGCTTATTACTCTTCTCAAGGGAGGAACTGCTGTTTAAGCCTATATGCCAGGTGAAATTTCCCCTTCCTGAACATACTGTTCCCTTCCCAGTAGAATCTCTCACATTTGTTTGGGATATTTCCCCTTTGGTTTTCCAGCTAAAAGATGCTCAAAGCATCTTACAGCAAGAATGGTTTAAGACAGGAGAGCTCCTAACAGCCAGCAATAACATATGCAGCCAACAGTGAAAGATCATGGTTGTTTCTATGGGAGAATGGGCCAAATGAAGGCATTCCACCACCCAAAAAGAAAAATAGAATTCAGCACTCCAATAAAATTTTTCTTCCCACATTTTTAGCATCTCAGAGAATGAAACATTGAAGAGCATTTAAACCTGGAACCCAGTACTCTTTAAAAAATAATCAAAATGCTAGAATCCACAGACTTATGGACTGACACACTCTTCTCCCATCAACTTTAGCATCACCCCATCACCTGCAGCACAGCATGAAACTTCAGCATGAGGCATGGCATAAGTAAACACTTAAACAGCATGATATTCGTCCTTTACTATTTAGTGGTATGCACCCCCATAACTAATACAGTGGCCTTTTCACTTTCATAATGGTTTGGGGCACAGAACCCTCATGAAAGTGTTAAAACCTTGAATAACTCCCTCCCGTTCCCTTCAGGGCTCTGCTTCCTAATTCTTTGCTTTTGTCCTGGCACTCATGTCTTTCTTCTCCACTCCTGGGCAAAAAAAGACACAAGGGAATGAGGGGAGAGCTCCTTTGTGCATTCTCCATGCCCAGAGAAAAGGCAAAGGAATGGAGGGGAGGCAGATGTGCCTCCCCTCCCATCATTCCTTTGCCTTTCGCCCAGGTGAGGAGAAGGAAGGCAGGTACTCCCAAACAAAAGGCAAGGAGGGTGAGAGAAGGCACTTGTGTACCTTCTTTCCCTATGCATGGTCGCTTACCTTCCCATTTCCTTGCCTTTTGCCTAAGGACAGAGAAGGAAAGCATACAAGCCTGCATAAAAGGCAGGGGAATAGGAGGAGGAGAATTGGGGGAAGGCACACATGCACCTCTTGAATAATCAAATTCACAAAGGTCAAACCTGTGATTGAGGAGGAAGTACTGTATGAGCAACTTTTAAACTGAAGAAGTGAAATTGTCTTAAAGCTGTTGCAGTTGTAATATAATTTTCATATGCCTTTGTTACTGAAAGGAGGCATTAATTACAAGTTAAGCAAATCTTTTCAACTAGCTGTTTATGAATTCTGGAAAAATGAAAGCACATCTCTTGCGAGGGGGGGTACTGTTATAGCAAAACCTGCCCTCCCTTCTAACTGTTGTTTGCTAACCAAATAGACATAAACACACACACAGTACACATGGATGCACACACACCAGCCCTCATTCTGCACACTTCTTACCCATCGTAATAACAGACATTTTTTTATTTTATTTTACCATCTCCATGCATTTTTCAAAAATGTGCTCAAACAGCATATGTGGGAGGCAGGAGTTCTTAGCATCAACTGTGAAACTGCCCCAAAGACTGGCCCATAAATTGACTTTAATCCCAGCACTTCAGCTTGAATTGTTTGGTGTGGGTGCATGTTTTTGGACTGGGCTGACCCTGAAATTTAAATTAAGAGCGCAGGCATCCATGGTGTTTGATCAGATCCCCATTGTTTATTTAACTGAAGAATGATTTTCAACTTCCCTGTAAATCAATATGCAGGCAAGTTGCATAAAATGCACTGATTTATACCTTGCTTGTGGTGTACCAATTTATACAATTGCCTCTGTTGGGAGAGTTACAAACCAGAAGGCCAGTGGCTGTTCTGTTCCCGCAGCATTTTGATCTTTTGGCAGATTGGCTCATGTTTCTAATTACTTTCCCCAAGCAAATTGTTCTTTAGTAATGCACTGATTGGCTGACAAGGCTGAATGACATGGAATGTTTATCTACCTAAGATATAAACTTGACATACATTTTTATGCAAATTAAAAAGAACAAATTTCTCTAAGAGGATCAGAAAGTCTGTTTTGCAACTCTAATAGTGGGAGTAGGGACATAATGAAAGCCAGACAGTATTATGACGTTCATTTATTTCTTTCAGTGTCTAACTCAGCCAGTTTTGAAAGTTCATGCTGACTCACAATGGTCTGAAATAAAAGGTAAATGAGTTCATGTCCTTCAGCATGTATACATATATGGTGCTTTGAATCAAAGGTGAGCAGAAGATAGCTTGGGTTGTATTGGTTGTATTGATCTCTGCATGATTGGTCATAGAGTATGACAGATTTCTGTGCTGGCCCAATAGTTTAAGAATGGCAACAACAAAATGTCACTCACTGTACCCTAAATTCTGCTGCAGAAATAAAAACTTCTGAGGGAAGGAGAGACCAGCAAAGGATTTCTGTTTGGCAGGCCTGTGAATTCCTTTTAGCACTTGTACCCAAAACAGCATCCAATTTCCAATTTCTATGTACGGCTGTGAAACTGTATCTGTTTTAAAGCTGTATTTCTTTTGACCTTTTAAGCTAGCTTGAGTCAAAGATGTTGAAAAAGTTATTGTTGTTATTGTTGTTGTTAAAGCTAAACACCGAAGAAAGCTCAAAAGGAGAAAATCATCTCATTTGAAATATGGGTGCTTGGAGGAAAGCTCTACAGATACCACAGAAAAACTTAGAAGACAACTGATTGAGTCCTAGAGCAAATTGCACCTAAGAATTCATTAGAAGCCAAAATGATTAAACAGAGGCTATCATACTTCGGACATAGCATGAGATAACACGACACACTGGAAAAGACAGTAGCGCTCAACAAAGTGGAAAACAGTAGGAAAAGAGGAAGACTGCATTGCAGGTGGTTGAATCAATCAAGGAAAATATGATCTTGAATATATAAGACTTGAAGGGTGTTGTTGATGACCAGGGCCCTTGGAGAGGTCTCATTCATAGGATCACTGTAAGATGCATACAGTATTATATTCAATTACAGAATTCCCAGAATCTAAGCATGGGACTTGAAGGATACTACTGCAGGCAAAAGTGATATTGTCTTCTAAATTCAAGTCATTTGATGCGAGGTATTGAGTGCGTAGATCCAGACATTCTCTCTCTTTCTCTTTTGTCGAGCTTGGTTGCATCAAGGATTTCTTTATAGGAAATATGGCCATGTTGGAAAGGTCATGTTTGTTAGAATTATATCTTTCACAACAGGTAGTTCCAACATTTTAGTGGTGATTACTGATTCATGGTTCCTGAATTGTTGTTATGCTTATTATAATCCTTATCATAGTTTTTCTTGACAAGATTTGTTCAGAGTGGGTTTACCCATTGCTGTCTTCTGTGGTTGAGAGAATGTGAATTGTCCATGGTCACCCAGTGGAGAGAAAAATAGAGAGAGAAAGAGAAAGAAAGTCAGCATGATGTAGTGATTTGAGATCCAGGCTAGGACTCTTAGAGACCAGGGTTCTAATCCCTGCTCACCCATTGGGTGACCTTGGGAAAGTCACACTCTCTCAGCCTTAGAGGAAGGGAGTGGCAAAGCTCCTCTGAATAAACCTTGCCAAGAAAACCCCATGATGAGGTTCACATTAGGTTGCCATAAACTGAAGTCAATTTGAAGGCATATAACTGTATATCTACATTTAGATAATAAATATATTTCATACAGAAGGGTGATGTCTGCCTTCCCTTCTGTTAATCATTCAAAGAACCATCTTATGAACACATGCACATGCGCGCGTGTGCGCGCACACACACACACACTTGTAAAGTATATGTTTATATACCTAATTTTTTGGACTACAACTTCTTAAATTCACTGCCCAGTGTAGCTGTAAATTATGGAAGCTGTAGTATAACACTGCGGGTCAGGACACACTGATCTAGACCCTAGACTCAAGGTAACAGATTACAGGTAAATTGAATTTGTTCATAAGTACACACACACACACACAAATACTAAGGACGGAATGAATCCAGAATTTTCCAAATCCGGATCTGAATCCCTAGAAGATTCTGGGAATCCACAAATCTCACGAACCTTGAATTTTTTGAATCCCTTTTTAAAAAGGGTTTTAAAAACAACTTTTTAAAAAAGTTAAAACTTTTAAAAACTTTTTTGAATAGAACTTTTTAAAAGAAACTTATTGTTGGGTTGGTGGATTTGAAAGATTTGGTTTCCTATTTTTGCATAGGGATTCGGATTCACAAATCTCGAATCCTTCCTGAGGATTCGAGGATTCAAGGATTTGGTTGGCCCATCCCTAATACACACACACACACACACACAGTTCTTCATAAAGAATTATCTAGGTGAACATTTTGCTGATGCCCGCTGATAAGGATGAATCTATCAATCTCCTTTTCATTGGGCTTTTCTTTTATGTATTTACATATGCATTGTGGTATTTATGTTCCATTTTAATCCTATACTAGATTTCTGAGGGTATTTTTCCCCTCCCTGGGAATTTGTGTATATTTTCTTGCAGATTTAAAAAACATATAGGTTTTTGTTTATTTTCTATCATATCGTGTTAATACTGTATGTACCTTTTCCCATTTACTAAAAATATTTGTGTGCAATATTTAATTGTACATGTTTATATGCAACTAATGGGTTGCTTTATGTCCATTTTTGCTTCCAAAACACATTGAAAGTTTTCCTCCTTTTCTTCCCTTCTCCCTCTGACTGATCACATTCCTATTCAATCTGATGCAATATTTCAGAAATGGATTTGCACCAATTGCTACCAAACCTTTGTTTTAAGAAAAAAAATCAGGAATTATAACCAAAGTACTTTAGCAATATTATCCTAATTAAGCATTACAATTCTTTCGTTTTAATGTCAACATTTCTCTTTCCCTCACTTTATCTCTGTTAAATCCATGTCCTGGAAATAATACCTGTGTTTACTTGGTGGCAGCAAACTTTGCTGGTTCTTGAGAGAATATAAACACAGAGATGAACATAGATGCATTTCATTTCAGAGTGTACTGGATTAATTTAAGCTAATCTGACAAGTGGGGATAAAAGGTTTTTTGTAATGCCAGGAGCTCCCAGGAAATGCATATGGATCTCCAAAATAAGATCAGTTTCTGCAAGAATAAAACCTGGCATTTCCTGTGACTTTTTTCTCCATTGGGAGTTTCCCACCATTGCCATAACTTACTGTTTCAAGAAACTGCGAGGTGATTGCTGAATCAATAAATCTTTAACTTGCAGTGTTCTACACTTCTAAAATATCCGTATTAAGTGCAGATTGGTGGTTTCTATGTCAGTGGGATGCTGAATACACCCAGGTTTTAACTGGACATTTAAAGGAGCTGTCCAAAGTCCTGAACCTATTTTAGGAATAGGGCTCTGGCCCTTGGAGAGCTCCAATAAAGTTCAGACTGAAACCAATAGTGGGTTCACCACTCCACTGACTTAAATGCCACCAGTCACCACAGATTAACTGATTACCTTTGAACAGGTCTTGATATTGCTCCTCAGGTGAACTGAAAGATTTTTTGTTAGAATGTCTCACCTACAGTTACTCAGATATAAATATGTACTTGCATATGCAGATCATCACTGTGTATAGATATAATGTGTCTTTGATTGGGAATCCATGGTTTTTATTGAGTTGTCTGTGTATTTCACAGGCAGCCTCTGGTGCAGTCTTCAATCAGTGATCAGAGATAAGAGGATGTCTAAAAGCTGGAAAGCTGTTGCATGGAACTGAACTGTGCTTTGGAGTCAGATAAATTGTTGCACTGTGGTTTACTTCTGTGATCTGTGCTTTGCTTGGTGGGAAAATGTCCAATGAGTCTTTGTCTGGTTTCTCCCTGCGAGATCCCATAAACATTGGTAGAAAGTTCTCATTAGGTTACCCCCTCTCACAGGCCTCCTGATTTTGAACTAATAATTCCCCATCTTTGAATGGAGGTAATGGCATTGCTAGTGGACCCCCAAGTCACCCATGTTTTGGGACAACAACAGCACAGGTCCAGGTTATCTGAAGGAGCATGTCTCCCTATGTGAGACTGCTCAGGCTCTAAGATCATTTTTCGGGGAGGAGGGGAGGCCTTTCTCATACTTCCACCACCTCCTCATGTTCATTTGGCGGGAATGCAGGCGAACGTTGCTCCCAAGCTTTGGAACTCCGGCTTGTTCCTTGTAATTTTGTCAGCTAGTGAAAACATTTCTGTTCTGACAGGCTTTCTAGGAATTTAATGTGAGTACTTTTAACTGTAGCACTGTTTATGGTGTGTCCTGTCGATTTTTATCATTTGTTTTTTAATGAATCTGTTTCACAGAATTTTAGGTATTGTTTAATTATATTTTAATAGTACTTCTCTTTTTGAAACTGTTTTAATTGTATTTGTTTCAACTTTTGTAAACCATCTTGCATCCCGGTATTGGGGAAAAGCTGGAATATAATTAAATTAAAAACAACAACAGGAGGAGGAGGAAGTTACAGAATTTGTTTAAAGTTTTTCCACACACATATCCACACACCTTTCCCCCTTGGCCCCCTTTCTAGCTACTTTTCACTGGTGAGGTGAGGTGAGGTGAGGCAAATGGAACCTACTTCTCCAGAGAGATTTACGTGGGGATTATATTGTAGCCTTTTTTGAGTCAGCTGAAGACCATTTCTCTTCTCTCAGATAGTTTTAGAGGTGCTTGTTCTACTTTAATCACAAGGCTTGCTTCTGCAGCACTTTTTAATTGATTTATCTTTTCTCATTGTACTTGTTGTTTGTGAATCAACCATAAAGCTTTAGCTATTATATGGGATAGAAATATGTGGTGGAGATATCCATAGGGGGAAGGATACATTAGAATGTATAGGGTGTGGGTTGTATAGTCTTCCAGATGTTGTTGGACTTCAGCCCCCAGTATCTTTCACCATTGTCTATTCTGGCTACGGCTGTTGGATCTTTCAGTTAAATGATAGCATAAGCTTCTCACCCCCGTCCTAGCACAAGGTGTTCTGGCAAGCTCTGGGTTTTGTAGAAAGGATGTTGACATGGCCACATTAATAGGAATTATGTCAAGTCTGTAGCTACAAGGATGGCAAAATGAGAGCAGTGACCCTCAATAAAAAATCTGTTTCTCCAGTGAAATTTCCTTCAGTATTCAAATTTCTAGCATCGCAGTATAATAAAAAATTTCAGTTTTTATAAATCCAGTTTAGGCATCCAAATGAACAGGGCAGGCAAAGGAATCCAAACACAGCAAATATAAGAGTTGTATGTATGAACAATTGTCAGAGTCTCACTCACTGCAATGCCAGAAATTTTGGGACTGAAGGAAAATTTCATGGAGGGGCAGAATTCTACTTTGTCGCAGCTGAATGGCTTTATTTCCCCCACATATGCCCATAGCTACATCCCTGGATTATGTTTCCTAGGAGCCATTTCACACTATGCATTTATAACTATATGATCTCACTTCAACTACCATGGCCACATCCTATAGAAGCCTGGAATATGTAGTTTAGGCCAAGGCATTTAGAATTCTCAGCTAAAGAACTCTACTGCCACACCAAACTACAAACTCTAGGATTTGTTAAGTTGCAACAATGGCAGTTATACTGAATCACAGTGCTATAGCCATGAAGCATGAAAGGACCATTGGAGGAAATAGCAGCAGTATCTGCATGAGGCAGCAGATTTTAAGACACATGTGTCAAATACAAGGCCCACAGCCCAAATCCGGCCCACCAGGTCATTTCATGTGGCCCTTGCACCTCTCCTGCAGCTGTGGCACTCCCTCCACCTGGCAAGCCTGATCCCCACATTGCAGGTCCTTGGCTACCAGTATTCTGAAGAGGAGCCCAGCAGCCAGCACTCATGATCTACTTCTACTTCTGACTGCTTCTCTGTCCAAGTCTCACCATCAGAGCATTGCTTGGATTACCATGGCAATGCCCTGCGCAGGTCACAAGAGTTGGACAGAAGTACAGTCAGAAGTAGAAATAACAAAGCTAATGTAATGAACAGTACTTGGGAATATTTGACTGCTGATTAAAAAAATAGCTTTTTGTTTTCAAAACTCATTTTTCAATAAATTGTGCAATAGTTGTACACTTGAATATCTGCTTGCCATTATTTTTCCTAGATTTCTAGTTTCAGAGCTAGTTACTACTAAAACCAGTAATAATCGAATGCAGACGCAATTATTTAATATGATAAAAGAGCAGATACACTTATATAGTCTTAAAGATACAACAAGCTGTTTGAGGGCAACCATAATGCTGATGCAGCCCAAGATGAAATTGAGCTTGACACCCTTGTTCTAAGAGATGGCAGCAAGGTGTCAAAAGGAAGGATGAGTAGGACATGATTTGCCTAAACTGGACAACTTTCTTCAACTGCAGTGAAGGACACTGTCCTGTTATGAAGAAACATTCTATTGTGATCCAAATCCAGTATATTACATGGGATAGGAGCGGGCACCATCTTCTTCTTTGCCATAGGCTGCAAAATGACTTGGCCCACTCTGAGTTACAAAGCATTCTGGGAAGTGGTTTCACTTGCCTAGAAATAGCCAGGCATACTAGAAACAACACAAGAAAATGGAGTTGAGAACAGAGCTGAATGTTGCTTCTGGCATGGCTTTCAGCCCAAAGGCTCCCCCCAACAGCTGCCTGTTGAGCCTATACGGTCAGGTCAGTCTCTAGTTGACACAAATAGGTCACCAAATGCCATGGAATTATTTGTCCAAAAACATCAACTCTTTGCCTGAATGGGTAGTCCTGTTTGGGCTCTACTATGAAACACTTCAAATAAATGTTTGACCACCAAATACAGGTTTATTTTTAAAGTGTCTTCTTAATTATAAACTATGTCCTATATTTACAGTATCCTTAACTGATAGGCTGCAGACAAGGAGGGGCAGGGGGAGCACCATAAACGTTTCAGGTTAATTCCCACCGTATCTTACCCTTTATCATGCCTAGTGACCCGCCTCACATTATCTGCATAGGCCTGCTAAGTTTAACACTTTTCAAACAACACCTAGTATTTGTGACAAATCAAAATAAACAGCAAGTTTTACCCATGAGAAAGGGGGAGAAAAAGTGGCGCTGGAGGTACTATTCCACAAACTTTCTTAGGGAAAAAGAAAATGAAAAAGAAATGAGACTATTCAAACCATATCCTTAAATATCTCTACAACTTCAAAAGTGAGAGATGAAATTGTAGAAGGAGATTTTAAAAAAAGAAAGAAAGAAAAATACTTTATTTTATAGCAGCTATACAGGAAAGCTCTGAACTGTAACTGGGTTTGATATAAAACATTTTATGTTTGAGAAGAAAAATGAAACCAAGAGTCCACAAAATACAGTATACCATACAAGATTCATAATTTCACATCAGCAAGCATACATGCTTGAAATAAAGGCTTGGAAACAGAGATGGTTATCCCTCTTCTGAAAGTTAAGACCCTATCTTTAGTATACAGCTAAATATTTTGGAATGCAAGGTAGCATAGGAAAAAATGAGGCCATAATACAGCCAAACTAAGGACTTGAAAGTCTTTGAATTCATCAGAAGGGGGGAAAATGATGAAATGAGTCAGGATTCAGTCCCTATCTAACCCTGTGGTCTTTTGGAGCCCTCAGTGGTGCAAAAACCTGCTCTCAAAGGTTCCACAGCAATCTGCAGAAGGTTTTTCCAGTTGCTTGGAAGGAGGGGCAGCAGGAGGAAGAAGGCAATCACTAATTCTGCAGAAAATGCAGGATCCAGTAGAAGTACACAATGGCATCCTGGATGCCATTAATTCTCCCACTGAAGTCACTCCTGACTTTTGAAGTGCATTATTTTAGCTGGAATGTGTTCTGGAATTTTTGCAGGTGCAAAACAATGCATCCTGATGTCAAGGAGGAGAAAGAAATTGGCTTCTTCTCCACTGACTCAAATCTTTATTAAAGATTAATACATACTTCATTTTTCTACTTTTTTCTCAAAACATCAAGGAATAAAAATTAAAATTTTATACCTTTTAATTACCCTAAAATAGCTCTTTCCTAGTTGAGTAGACATGCTGAGTTTCTGAAGTAACAAGTGGTGTGGATCCAAGAACACAGTCTACTGCTTTGCTTTTACGCAACATATTTCCATTTCAATGGGGATCATGCAGGAGAACTTCCATGTAGGCTATCCCCACACCTGCCTAGAATATTCCAGATTTGCTTGAGATATCTTGTGCCATTTATCCTAGATGTAATGGTAGGGGCTACATTGGTTCATAAAGTGCTCAGAAAAGGAAGGACACTTGGCACCAGCTCAGAAAGGGTACTTGCTTAAAAAAGTAATCTTTTCAAGGAAGGAGCTTTGGTAATAAAGACATATTTTGTACCAGATTAAGACTTCAATCCTAAACCTGCTTGCCTGCAAGTAAGTCAAATTGAACATAGGAAACTTCCTTATTTACTTCCAAATAAACATGAACAGGATTCAGCTCCATACCTCTGCTTAAAAAAATTATTTTGCTGTTTGACAGAGCATGTTTTACAAGCCGCTTAAGAAGTATATAAATTTCTGGATGCAAATGCAACTGTTCCCTTGACAGGGTTTCCTTACTTAGCTCTGACCCACTCACACTAGCTTTACTTTCTATTGCTAGACTATTGTCTAAAACCCAACTTACTATCCATGTTCCTATTAAGCAGAAATGTATGACAATGGGGACATCATCTTAGCTTTGAGGGCAGAGGTCAAATTATCTGATGGGTACAAAGGTGCACCACAAGAAATGGAGACTAAACATGATATATCAAAATTACATTTTTAAAAAAAGAGGTCTGTTAGTTGATATCTTATAACTGCTTTAGCATGAAATGACATGAAAAGTTATCTCCACTGCCACAGCCTCAGCTATCTGGGTGTTTTTTAACACATGTGCCCTTGTTGCGCATATTTATTTCACAGTCCCATTTCCTTGATGATAACAGCAGGCACTCATCAGGATGCAAAATTCCAGCCATCTAATACCCCAGAGGTGGGAACCTTTCACCCTTCAGATCATCAAGATTATACCTCTCTGCAGGAAATGAGCTCTTGAAAGCCTAGAGGGCCAAAGTTTTGCCACCCATGCACCAAGCCTGTCATGCTTAAAAAAATTGGAACTAGTATAAAAACCACAGGACTTACAGGAGGCAGTCTTCTTCTCTTCCTTGTTTCAAAGGCAATCATATTGTTTCTGGGTTTTGACTAGTATGAGTTTGTGCATCTGAGCTTTGAATGGAGGAGGTCACCTCCAATCATCCAGTTTTTAATTTCAAATGTTGGCTAGAAATACATGTGTTTTTGATATTGCTTTAGAACATTTGAAGAGTTCTGCTGGATCAGATTAAAGACCTATCACCTACAGCATCTTCTTACCCACAAACCCAAGCAGATGCTTTGAGGGAGCTTATCCATTTGTAAGACATGAAGGCATTTGCCTTCCTCCATGATTGTCCCTCAACAAGTGACATACTCTACCTGGAGGCTTTCTTTAGCCACTGTGAACTATGCTCCATGATGTTTGCATGAGGTATGAAATACAGGGAAAGAAGCTGGTCCCTCTCCTTTTAAATGGCTCTTTTATGCAAGAACTGTCCATCTTTCTTCCTCTGAGTATGAGACCATAAATAAAGCTAGCCTGTTCTAATCAAGGCCCAGCAGCACACAGTTTTGGGGAGAGATGAAGCAAAGGAGAAGATAGCTGAACTGCACTTAAAAACAATGGTCTTATAAAAATGGCACTTATTTATCACAGGGGTTCTTAACTTGGGATCCATGGGGTTTAGTGATGCCATGAACTGGATGTAAAATGGGGTGGGGGACCTTCTTAAATGTACTTCTGTTATTTGGAGGATTTTTTTTTCTTCCAAGCACAGTGGATTTTAATGTGAAAATGTAGGCCTGACATGTGTTCACTCTAATTGATTTGTTACAAATGAGAAGGAAGGAATGAGAAAGAAATCAGTCTCCAAAGTAATAGAATAAACTGTTCTGCAAAATTGTGCCTCTATATGTTTATTTATGTTTTTCTGGAGAAGGGTCCACAGCTTTTATCAGATTCTCAAAGAGTTTGGTGACTCAAAAAATGGTGAAGAACTACAGTTTATTGCAATCATTTTACTCCCAATTTTCCACACAAATACTCATAGTCATTTATAAAAAGCCACGGCATTTGAATTCAAGGACATCCTGTTGGTTAGTCCCAACTAGAGCAGACCCATTGTTGAATGATGAATCAACACATAAATAAATGTTACTATTCAATTGGTTTACTCTAGTCTGAACTAACAATAGATTTAGGCTCTAGCCTTGTATGTAAGTACTCACCAGATATGTTTAGGTCCAAGAAAATGATTTGTCAGCTTTGTGCAATTTGTCTTTCAATGCCTCAACTATCACTTCAATTTTTATATTGTCTGACTAAGAAAGGTTAGTCATCTTCATAAACCACCAGGCATTACAAGTTATAACAGAAGAAAGTCCTTCTGGTATCGTGAAAGGAACTTAAGGTGGAATCAGGTGAAGAACTGATAGATAATCCAGGTCAAGCTGGCCTCTGACAGTGCAGACAATTCTGACTGAATATATGTTTTAGAATAGGGATAACAACTGACTTTAACCTTCTAGTTCTTTAATCAACTGTACTGTTAATAGATACATTTGCAGGGGACATAACATTTTTGGAAATATTGAAGTAAATGCAGCTGATAACAAAAGCCGCCATTCCAATAGAAATGCCATCTTTAGAATTTTCCCCTTTGATTTCCTGTCACAGTAACATACCACCAGCAAAACATCCCTTTAGAATAATCAAGTATGCCCTTAATTCTCAACTCTGATAATTAAATTCAGTTTCCAACATTTGATCAGCTAGAAAGACTGTAGACAACTGTGGCCTTCCAGATGTTGATCACCATTGGCTACAGGTGATGGGAGCACTAGCCAAAAACACCTGGAATATCAAAGTTTTGTTTTGTTTTAAAGAGCACCCTAACCTTAACTAAAGGTTTAGCCAATTGATCTCAGGATTGAAACAAATAAAGACTGCCATCCTAGTTTTAATTAATCTGAAAACACAGAATTTTTAAATAAAATCAGCCATCTCCATCTACCTTCTGAAGTCCATGCCAAGGTCATGTTTTGTGTGTATCTCTTCCCATGAAACAATAAAGTGATTATAGATTATCATTTTTCCCCTGCCAGTTGCTATTTGCTAATGGTGCTTCAGTGTAACCCATTCATGATCTTTGGCTGCCTGTATCATTCTGCATACAGAAGCCAACCTGATTGGCAATTGAATCTTGATTTAACAATGGCATTGAGATTGGGGTGGAATCCTCTAGTGCCCATCAGGGTTGCAGGCTAATTTGTAGAGGTACAAGTCGGGTACTGCACGCAAGTCTGTCTAGCATTTCACCAAGGGTGCCTGCTTCCTCTCCAAAAGCTGCTGTCTGAGACAATCCCTGCACTGTGCCTAATGGTAGGATCAACCCCAAGAGCTTTGCCAGTTATCCTAGTTCATGCAGATGGCACAGAAATTTGGAAAAGGGGATATAATATCAAAAAATAAATAAAAAATAGAGCAACTGCACACTGATGTGTGGTGTTCTGTGGTATCCATTCATTCCTTGTTATTTGGTGTGGGATTTCTGCAGCTAGAGATAGATTCATAGTTTAATAGATTGGGGTGGAAAATCTCTGGCCTTCCCAGTATTTTGGACTTGGAGAAGGCAGTAGTTCACTGCCCTACTGATTTAGGTGACTGAAGAACTACATGCTGCTTTGATTCAACCTTCTACTTTGGGACTGGTCTTCTGTCCTCTGTCCCTTCCCCATTTGTAATCCAAATGATGCATGTGCCAGACCAACTCCCTCCAGTGAAATGAAGCATTTGTGCCAATGCTTGCATTTTGCATGTGTGATGTGCAAGTTGCCAAATACTAAATTACAGCAGATGTGTTTGAAGCCACCACACCCAATGAGGACAGAGAATTTCCACTGAAGGACACTACATCTAGAAAAGAACTTTACTCAACAGGCTAAACTCAGAGAAACACCCTGGTTCCTCTACTGTAGGAATCCAGCCATTGTCAACTAAGGTAAGTTGCAAGAGTTATCCAAGTTATATATTGGTAACCAAAATGGAAAATTCTAATGCATGGTGGTGCTGGGAGATTTTTCTATCCCAAATATAGTCCATTCTTCTCAAGTGACAGCAAAATTTCTTGCTATATTCTAAAGACACAGTGGCCATCTTACAAGCTGTCCTACAGCTACAAAAACCCTCTCCTTTTTCTATCTGCCGAAGGACTAGGCTCCTTTTGCAACGAGGGAGCGAGGCGGGATAGAGGAAAAGAGAAATATATTGCTATCGATCTCATCTGTTTCTAGTCCACTCAAAGAGCTCCCTCCATCCTCAAGATAAAGCCGTTCATCTAAAGCAACGCTATTTCCAGTTACCAGAGAGCTCTTGTCTAACCGGATGTCCTCCATCTCTCTCTCTCTTTCGCTCTCTCTCTTAATTGAATTGTTTCGATCGCCACTTAGATGATGCAAAAAGAGGAGCTGACTCTGCTTTCCTTTTACAAAAGTTGAAGCAAAGAAGGAAACCAAGAAAAAGACAAGGAGAGAGGTATATTGGGAAGAGGAGATTCTGTGTTGGTAGTTAGGGCTTCTCTACCCTAAACCTGAGGAGGGAAGAATAAAACATGGCCATAGGACCCTAAACCACTTGAGCTTCACTGCTTGCTCCAGAGTTAACACTTTCTCCTCGCAAAAAAAATTTTTAATATGGGTTGAAGGGGGGGAAGAGGGAACGTGCATTCATTGATAGATTCCCCCAGTAACTAATGATGGAGGCCTTTAAGTGTCTACTTGGAAGTCATCCCTATTGTATCCTATGATATTTACTCCCTAGTAAGTAGTTCTAATAGGTATAGTGGTTTGAGTGTTGGGCAAGGACTCAGGAAGACCTATGTTCAAATCTCCACTCAGCTGTGGAAAGCTGAGTGGTGACCATGGGCAAGTCACGCACTCTCATCCTAAGAGGGAGGCCATGACAAAGTTCCTCTAGCAAAATCTTGCCAAGAACACCCTATAATAAGGGTTGCCAATTGGCACATAACAAGGACAAGCATATCTGGGAAGGGTGTAGTCCTAAATATTTCATCCTGGAATTACAGACTTCTTTTCAGTCTCTGGCTATTTATTAAAGTGTAGCTATGGAACCAGAAACTTAAGCTCTAAAGACATATGTCCAGGCCCTTTCACAAAATGAGAGCACTATGATGGGCACTTTAACTGCCATCCCTGCATCCTATGGAATCCTGGGGTTGGTAGTTTGGTGAAGCAAACTGGACCTTCCTGGCTGAAAATTCTGAGTTGTTGCTGATTGCAGTCAATGGCAAGATATCCTTTTATTAACCGACCTGCTCAGGTCTTACAGATCCAAGGTCCTGGCTCCACTGATTGAGTTCAGTCACCAGCAATCCAGGCTGTTCCTACTCTCTTCTACCTTACAAGAGTATTATCATCTTTTCATGAGTCAGGTCATATCTTGATATGTCCAAATTACGACCCCTGGGGTTGTTCGTTTTGGCTTCTAATAAAAGTTCAGGCTTGATCTGCTGTGGGACTCATTTTAGAGAGTTCTAAATTGGTTGTACCTACAAGTCGCTCCCCACTTATGGAAACCTTACCGCAAACTTATCATGGTGTTTTCTGGGGCTGAGAGCGTGTGACGTGCCCAAAGTCACCTAGTGTGTTTCCACCACACAGCAAAAAATCGAACCCTGGTCTCCAGGGTGGTGGCCCAGAGCTCAAACCACTACATCTCTCTGAGTTCTATATGCCCTTCCCTATACTGCAGATTCCAGGGTTCCGCAGGATGGAACCAATGACAATTAAAGCGGAATGGTAATGCTGTAAGTGTGAAAGCGCCATTAATTTTTCAAGGTCCCAAGCGAACGATCCCCGTTGCTTTCCATTCGATTGAAAGACAATCCACAAATTAAGCCTAAGCAGCCTGTGGATCGCAGGTTCGGAAGGCTCACCTCCAAACTTGCCCCCACCCCGGCCACTGCTTTTATTCCGCGATCTCCAATCCGGATCGCCCAAGTAAGACTGTAGTTCCCTTCGTCGCTTATCTTCCTGCCCCGAATGTGCAACGCCGCTCGGGATTCTCCTGACGCTCCGGTTGCTCGCCTTCTGGTTATAGTGCTATTATACAGGTTATAGCCTGTTATAGTGCTATTATTCCACTTTCAACATCCTACGGAATCCCGGAGTTTGCAGTTTATTGAGGAGCGTCAGAAGGAGGAGAAGGCCCCTCCCTAAATTGCAAACCCTAGGATTCCGTAGGATGTTGAAAGAGGAATAATAACACTATAACAGTGCGGAAATGGCCTTTGTCAAGGAGAAAGAGGGAAACCAACAGAAGGGAAAGAGGACAGAAAAGCAGGAAGGCTGGCAGGCGGAAGAAGGGGGGCTGTTTTGAAACGACCCCCCTCTAAGCAACCATGCCGGGCCTCCCCAACCTCCAGGTGGTGGGCCTCAGGTCGGTGGGCCTCAGGTCGGCGTGACGGGGGGCGGCGGCTCTCGGCTTGGCAGATCCTCCAGTTTCTCCTGCAGCTCCAGCGAGCCTTAGGAAGGGGCGGAGGAGCGCTGGGGAGGAGACGGGCGGGGGTTGTTGTCTCTCCAAGCGCCGATCCCAAGGCGAGATAAGGAGCCGCCGAGTCCCCGGGTCTGTCTAGACTCCGGACCTCACACAAGCCTAACCGGGGCTGTTTGGATTAGCCGCGAGATCTTCCTCGCCCGACCTGGACCAGAGGCCCTCCGATTGCCCTCTGCCGATGCCTCGCAGTCGCTCTGCGCCCAGGGATTGGGGATTGGGAGGGGGGCGATGAGAGTGGAGAAAAGGTGGCCCAGTAGCCGGAGGAAGACTTGAGTGCCCTTCTCCTATCGAGAGAAAGATCCCCACCCCTCTCCGTTGGGCAGAGCAAAGCGGAGGACTGCCGGGCGTGACGACAACACGTTACAAGCACCACGCCGTTGCCTGTAACTAGTTGCTTGAGGGGAGGAAGGAAGCTGTCAAAAACAACCATTTCCGCACTAGACCGTTATAGTGCTATTATTCCACTTTCAATATCCTATGGAATCCTGGGGTTTGCAGTTTAGGAAGGGGGCTTTGAGGCCCCTTCCTAAACTGCAAACCCCAGGATTCCATAGGATATTGAAAGTGGAATAATAGCACTATAACAGTGCAGTGCGGAAGTAACAAAGCGCGGGACCATCAGTGGCTTAACGGTTCTGAGATTCTTTCTCTCTCTCGTACACACAGCACTTTTCTTTGATGGATATTTTGACAGGGATTTTTCCATGTTTCGACCTTTATGTCATTCTCTTATCAGTCCTAAGGGTTGTTTTTTTTTCCCGGTTAAAAAGATAATAGGAAAGGAACGAGCAGTTCAACTGGTGAGCTAAGGCGTTCCTCGCCACCCTCTCTGGTAACTAATAATGGTGTTGGCTCAAACCCTGTGGGGAATAATGGAATGATAATTCCCTCCCCCTCCGTATCGATTTTTTCCCACCTTTCAGCCCCACATAGTTCAATATCTGACTTCAGGTGGGAGGAAAGGAAGGAGAGTGAAGAAATGAGGGCGCTTAGACAAATCACCCGAGAATCTTCCCCTTCTTTCTCTGGCCCAAAATGTTTAGAGTTAATTTTTAAAAAGGAAAAGGTGATGAAGTGGCGATGCGCTCACGGGAGTTGAACATTAGCTGAGGACTTACTCCACCTTCATTACTGTTATCACTGATGATGGAGTAAGAAACTTAAATGCTCATCCAAATATTGTTGAATAGTTCTGCTGGGAGAAGGCTGGTTTTTAAAAAAGGAAAGGAGGAGGAGCGGATCCTTCCTGGCACGCACAAGCACAGGCTGAGGCGTGCAGACATATTTATTCCTCATAACCCGAATCCTACTGCCTTGTTTTCCTGCCTTGTCGGGTAAGGCGAATGCGAGGTTGCCTCTTCCAACTTCATCCAACTGCAGCTGGGACCATTTCTGCACTAGACTGTTATAGCGCTATTATTCCACTTTCAACATCCTATGGAATCCTGGGGTTTGCAGTTTCCGGAGGGGCCGCCTGGCCCCTCCGGAAACTGCAAACTCCAGGATTCCATAGGATGTTGAAAGTGGAATAATAGCGCTACTTGGGAGATTCAAAAGCGCAATATCCTTTGCTCGTCTGCTCGGAAGGAAGACCCATTGCATTTGTTGGGGCTGCTTCCTCCTAGGCACAGGGGACTGGGTTTGTCGTCTTTAAGGCTGTAGCCCTAGACACGCCGATGGGAGTGCAATCCTAACTGAACTCAGGAGATTTTCTCCTCAAAATTCGTCCGATTTCGCATTGGAAAGCGGGATGCAGATAATCATGTAAAAAGACCTCAGTTTGTTGCTATTACGTGCCTTTGAATGGACTGCAACTTACGGCCACCTTCTCATAGGATTTTTCCGAGCAATATTTATTCAGAGGAGGTTTAATATTGCCTTAGGTAGCAGGGTCGTGTGGTGATTTGAGTGTTGGACTAGGACTTTGTGATACCAGGGTTCGAATCCCCGCTCGGCCATGGAAACTTCCTGGGCTGGCCTTGGGCAAGTCACACTCTCTCAGCCTCAAAGGGACGCAAAAACAAACCCTAAGTCAATCTTGCCAAGAAAAAAACATGATATGGCGACCCTAAGGCGAGCCTAAGTCAGAAACGACTTGAAGGCACACGACAACAAGAAGTCTGAAAGAGCATCACTTGTCCTAGTTCGCCCAGTATGTTTCCTTGGCCGAGTGGGATTCGAACTCTGATCTCCTGGCGACTGGTCCAGCACTCAAATCACCACAAGTCTCTTAGTCTCCACCTCCTTTTAAACCCAAAACTTACGTGGAAAGCTTGCAAACCAAGAGATTAACCCGCTTCCTCAAGTTAGACCCATGAAACCAATGGGGTTTGCATAAGTGTTGATTCACCCTTCAGCAACTGATTCAATGATTTTCCTCGAAGCTGAACTACCTTCGGAGCCTTTGCTAAGAACCCCACAATATGCCTGACTGTAACTCTTGCAGAAGGCCACCTCATAACATTCCTCACGAGTCACCAGATCCAGCCCGGCTGACTAAGCGGATGCAAGGGAAGACACGTCTTAATTTGGGGAGGGCTCCGTTTGGGAGAAAGCTTGCAAGGGAGAAGGTTCCCGCATAGCCCAAATTCTTTATTTCACCTGGCTGGGGACGGTTCAGTTCCATCTCAGAAGACCAGTAGGAAACAAAACAAAACCTATCCCACCCCCGTCCCTTTTCCCTGGTCCTCCTTGCCTCTCTCTCTCTCTCGCTCCCCTTCCCCTTTCCTGGAAACCGCCTTGTGTCTGCGCCTCGACAGCTGTGGCCGGGAGGTGAGGAGAGATGTCCTCCTCCGTCCGCGACAGTGTTCAGGGCTGGACCGAGGCTAGTGGCGCCTGAACTCAAACACCCCTTCAGTGGCTCGCTTTGTTATCAAGAAAACAACAAGGAAGAAAACACAAAAAGACTAAACTGGACCTCCTCCTCCTTCCACCACAACCCCTTCCCCTCCATCCCCCAATCCTCCCCCTCCCTCCTCTCCGAGCTAAAACAGACCAGGGGCTTCACAGGGACACCGGAGCCGAGAAAGCTCTACGTGATTTCCCGCAAGGATCTGGTGAAGACTTGCCTTTTGCTCGGCCAAGCACAGTTCCCACCCAAGGGAGTCCCGATGGACGCCGTGGGACTTCCTTCCGAGTAAACAGATCTCGCTACAAAGCGCGTTCACACGACTCCCCACGAATCGGTTTCTGGGACTTGGGAAGTGTGGAGAAATTCGAAGGGGGCATTTTTAAAACCGTTTCCAGTTTTGTTTTCTGAATTATTTTTTCCTTAAGTCCTGTTTATCTCACGGTATGGCAAATTGAAGAACAAACAAACCATCCTTTCCCTGATAGATTTATTCGGAAACAAATGAGGCAGCAGCTGGGAGCGAGAATGAGGAGGGGTACACAGAAGAGGTAAAGTAGGTTTCTAATGGGCGGGGTGAGACCTATATCTGCGCCCAAATGTAATGTCCATTCACAAAAAGAGGTGGAACAGGCCTTCAGTCCATGGACTGCCCCTTGACCACCGATGATCTACACAGGTAACCCTATATGGATGAGTTTCCCTAGTGTCCTTCCTTCAAGCGGCTGTAGAAGATTCAAAACTGTGGAGGAGGACAGGGGGTGGGGATAACTCCCTGTTTGGGGGTATTTATGCCACCCCCGCAGTGGACTGGTCATAACACTGGATTATTCTTTTACAGTTCCTTTGAATTCAGCGGATGTGATTTAAGCAACTACACAACGCATCCTTCCTCCATTGAAACCGATAGGACTTAACTTAGACTAGGTCTCTTCTCTGTGTTGTTGTAATAGGACATTGTCCACTGGGGGTTGTAAGCTCAGAACTTTGGAAGGGTCTTCCTTTTTAACAGAACAACAATCCCCTATTAGCAAGAAATCCAGGTGTTTTGTGGTGAGGAGCTGCCTACTTTCACAAACATCTGAACAATTATTTTTACAGGATGAACTCATGTATGCAACCTATGAACACCCTTTAGATCGGTACCCTAGATCGTAAGAGATTTCTTGTAGGGGGGCTCTTTTACACTACAGAACTACAGCGTTACGATTCCACTTTAACTGCCATGGTTCCACCCTATGGAATCCTAGGATTTGCACTTTAGGGACGGGTATTTAAAATAATCATCCAGATTGTTTTATTGCCTCATAAAAATCAATGATGAACACCCAGTTTCTCACAAACATCTGAGCACCTCTGCACACAGAGTGAACACATTATATAGCCTAACATGTGAAAATCCCACACTTCGATAGATTGTTTCCTGAAGTTCCTCGGAAACAATAACAACACAGATGGGATGGGGAGTCCAAACGCGCGCCGAAAGTTCGGAGAAATCATCAAAATACGCTTTATTACTAGCAAAAGGGCTAGATGTAAACGTGGCCGAAAACTGGATCTCTTTCTCCACAGGATCCCGCGACCGGTTAAGCCAGATACTCAGCCCGACCTGTGGAATATCTGATTTTTTTAAAATAGATTTCACCTCGATTCTAAGCGGGGGGAGGGGGGAACAGTTCAAGAAGCCAGGGTTAAAAAAAAAAAAAAGGTCTACTAAAGTCACACAAGTACCAAAGAGATAAACGTAAGTTTTTTTGAGTCTAGTTCCAACAGGGGGTTTTAAACGGATGACAGATCCTTTCAGACCTTGACTTCTACTCGGACATCAACCAATCTGTGTTGGAAGTTGCCTTGCACTCATTCAGACTACCAGACTACTGGTCCACCTAGCTCAAAGTCGCAGTTTCCTCGCTGGCAGGCAGCCGTTCTCCTAAATCACTAAAAGTATCAATCTTTCCCAGCCCTGCGTCTGAGATCCTTTATCTGAAGAAACCAGAGATTTCACTGAACCAGAGCCCTTAAGCGCGCAGAAGGGGAAATCTTGGATTGCAAACACAGACACCACCGTTTCCCCTCATTTGCAGACAAACGTCCCAAATTCTAATCTTCTCCTCGCCTCACCGTGGGCAGGGAAGGGACGTTCTCAGGAAATCCCCTCCACACTTGTAAGGCTGAAAGACTGAGTGTTAACTCAACAGGAATATGATTGACTTTGCCACGCGCACCAGTCCCTGTCCCCAATAATTGGGAAAGTGAGGTTGGGGTTTTAATGAATTTTACTTTACTACAATATAGTGGTTGCTGAGTTTCCGAGATCTAAGGTCCTGATCTCGAAGAAGCTTAACTTCGAAGGAGTTCTCTGTCGTTTCACCTGGAATTATTTCCACCGACAGTTGTATTTATAGAGACGCTTTCTTGGATCATGGTGCCACTGGAGCTTACTTCCGATTTTAAAGGTGCATAAAGTGAGATTAATATAAGTTAAGCTCGTCTTTGTCAAATTTGCCTTTATGAAATTAAGGTTGCAATTCTATATCCGTTTTCCTAGGAGTAAGTCCCCTTGAACTCTGTAGGACTTACTTCTGGTCAGACCTGTATAGGAATGCAGGCTAGGTCAGACCATATGTAAACCATATTTTTATTTAACAAATACCTTGAATAATTGGTAATGGAATTAGAGGGTGGAGCAATAAACACAATGCAGCTTGCGAAAAAACAAGTGATAGTGTACACAAGCTATCCCAATTTCCTCAAATCCGAAACAATTACAACAATTAACTGAGACACAAATACTAAAGAGAGAGACTTTTCAGTGGTGGCTCCAAGGTTGGAATGTTTTTCACAGGTGACACCCACTCTGATATCTTTCACAGTACCAGAAGAGGATCACTATGCCCTTTTAGCGTTGGTTCATCTGTTTTACTGGAAGTCTGCTTTTACAGATATTTAAATTTCAACCTATTTCAATGTATTTGTGTTTCATGGTGTGTGTGTGTCTGTCTGTAAGCCAGGCTCATAATGAAATAAATGTATACAGTTACAAAATCTTTGCACCTCTCAGTGACTTCCTTGTTTCCCTATACAAAGGAGACAGTGAAATAAGAACTGAGAGTGCAATCCTATGTATGTGCTTTAAGAGGTTAGGATGCAGCCCTGTGGGAGAGCAAGGGTCGTGTATTGGTTTGAATGTCGGACTAGGACACTGGGAAACCAGGGTTTGAATCCCGGCTCAGCCATAGAAACCCACTTGGTGATCTTGTGTGAGTTATTCCCTCAGCCTCAGAGGAAGGCTGGGGCAAACTTCCTTGTACAAATTCTGTCAATAAAAGCCCCTAATAGGTTTGCCTCAGGGTCTCCATAAGTCAGATATGACTTGAAGGCACACAACAACTCTTACCCCATGTAAGCCCCATTGAAGTGTCTTAGATGACTCTGTAAGTCCTAGTAAATTCACTATTGTATTTCCCAAGGAAATATGTCTAGCACTACAACTTTACACCACAATCCCATAAACATATTCATAAAGTAAATCCCACCGGCATAAATCCTATTGTCAGTCCACACTAGAGTATATCTATTAAATTAATTGGACCTGCCTATATGTTGACTCAGCATTCAAAAACTGATTCAGGGGGTCTAGTCCACTTAAGACAAACCAGTAGCAGTCCAGTCATGGAGTTCTATGAGCCTGAATCCCAAATAAGTGGGCTTAGGATACAGTTAGACTGTTGCCCTGTGGCGACTTGCTTGTGAGTAGGCCCATCTTGGCTTAGGACCTAGTTCCTCTCACCCTGCAACTGATCCCACAACAGGTTTCTCCTTTGATTTTCTTTCCTCCAAACCCGTCATTTAGCAACTGAGAAAACAGAAAGCTATGAGGGTCCAAAAAGGAAGCACAGTGACAGACTGGAAAGAGAGCTCTTTCGTTTGCTTCCCAGAGTCGGTCTCGCTTTTGTTGCTGTTGTCTGCCCTCAAGTCCTTTCCTACTTATGGAGACTTTAAGGTGAACCGATCACGGGAGGTTTCTTGGCAAGATTTGTTCCGAAGTGGCTTGTCATTGCTTTCCTTTGTGGATGAGAGAGTGTGACTTGCCCTGAGTTCCCAACTGAGTTTCCTAGCTGAAGGGGGATTGGAACCCTGGTTTCCAGAGTCCTGGTCTAAGAGTCAAGCCGCTACATCAGGCTGGCTGTCTGGCTCGGTTTTGCAAGATAATTTCCATTTTTAGACTGTTTTGGCCTGACTCCTAGGGAACAGTCTCATTGAATCAATGGAATTTAACGAAATGTTAATTTACCAGGTTACCATAGATTCAACCAGTGTATTATTGGTGGCATTAACGATAGGGTTTATTCGGTTCTTTTCTAATTCGGTGGCTGGGTATGTGTGCCTTTAGAGACCCAGCGTGGCCTAGTGGTTTGAGTGTTGGACAACGTCCCTAGGAGCCAGGGTTCCATTCCCACTGTGCCATGGAAACCCATTGGGTGACCTTGGGCTTATCACACCTCCTCAGCCCCAGAAAACCCCGCGATAAGTCCGCCACCTGAAGGCACATAACAACAAGAACAACAAGGACAAGAAGCATGCCTTTGGAGAACCAGAGTGGTATAGTGGGGTGGTACCTTCCACTAGTACTCTGGAGAGCAGGGCTAGAGTCCCCGCAGGGCCAAGGAAATCCAATGGGTTGTCTCGAGCAAGTCACACTCTCTCGGCACCAGAGGACGGTAAGGGCAACCCCTTCTGAACAATCTGGCCGAGAAAACCACATCATAGGGGTCGTCATCCCTCAGAAACGACTGGAAGGCACAGTACAATATCAACAATATAGCCTCAGAGAACTATCATATTCGGGTCTTCCCACTAAAGCTGCAATGATCTCTATTTAAAATTCATTTATACATAGAAGTTTCATTAAGCTGAAGTTTCAACAAGGGATCATGAGGCCCAGATAGGTAGGTAGGTAGGTAGGTAGGTAGGTAAGTAGGTAGGTAGGTATACACATACACACATATATGCATATATGGGCTGAATGTTCCCTTGCTGAAACTTCAGCCACCTCAACCAGGACGTGGAGAGGAAAACACCCTACGCCGGTTTGTCGAGGATTTGCCAAGGGAAAGAGAAAGGTGCCAACCTTCCTAGGCCCCCACCACCCAGCCACGCCAAATTGTCCTTCTTTAAAACATATCCACCATCGCCCAGAGAGCGACTGCATTATTTTGCTGTGTGGGAGAAGGGCAATAAGGTTGCCCCCCGCTTAATTTGGAGCACCCAGCCAAATCATCCCACGGGCCATCTAGTCCCCTTTAGGGAATGAAATCCCTTCGAAAAGTAAAGGTTCATGAAATAAAAGAAGAAACGTTAAAACCCTGAACCGGGCACAGGAGGGTCGGGAAGCAAACTTCCTTCCAACAATATTGTGATGGGACGCTGAGAGGTTGTTTTTGAGGTGTGTGTGTTTTTTTTTAACAGTACCAGCTACTGTACTTTAAAACGAGTTGCAAAACCAAGCAACTGACGATCAGTGGAACTGGGCAAAGAGTGCTGGAGCAACTTGCAAATTCCCTTTTAGACACTAGGGTCACACACAAACCAAACAACCTGTAGGCCAAGTTCCTAAGACTACTCTTGCTATAGACACTTTTCTGACGAAATCGACGCGATTTACATCCAAGTAGGTACACACAGCTTGTGCGGGTATGTGTCTTCAAGTCGCCTGTCGATTTATGACGAGCCTATGAACATCATAAGGTTTTCTTAGGCAAGGAATACCAGGGGTCGGTTTTACCAGTTCCTTCCTCTATAAATATAGCACCTGGTATGCGTTGGTAGTCTCCCATCCAACTAGTAACCGGAGCTGACCATGCTTAGCTTGCAAGATAAGATGGGGTCTGGTGCCTTTAGGGCATTTAGGATTATGCAAATATTTATATAGAACTTGGAAACCTTACCGTTTGGACCATAGCTCTAAGACCCACCTCCCCCCGCTAGAAGCTGTGATCCCCAAAAGACGTTTTCCAGTTCTGCTCAGCCCGATCCCGTGCAAATTGTATTCAGAGCTCCTTCTGTGCTCAACATGATGGTGTCACACCAAACTCATGTCCCTGGGAAACGCTTAGACAGCAAGTCCCATGGTTGCACGGAGAATCCTCAGGGAGACCCCCTCCCTAAAAAAAAAAGGCGCAGACTCTACGACCCAAATCCCAGAAGTCTCTGGTGGTGGAAGAGTGTGTCCACACACTCCGGCTTAAACGGTTCGCGGATCGACGTGTACAGAATCGAATCTCCAGAGAGGAGACTGATGTCCACTGCCAGGCAGGGAAAAAGGTGATAACGAGGACTACACGGGAGCGGTCTCTGGGCTTAAATCTATCAGGCAAGCTACTGCAACGTGAATAAAAAAGGATCAAATATGACCGGGTATCCTGTCTTCAGCGTTCTCCTTTTTAGCTACTGCAGTTGCGTTTCCAGAAAGTACAACCGCAAAGTCTTTAAACTGTCTAGTAGATGGGGTCCGGGCCATTCAACAGAGGTAACTGTCCTCTTCACAAACTGGAAATTGTATAACACAACTAGCTCACCATCCAGCAGTTACTTTAGGTCACTTCTACACCCTCTTTAAGACAGGCATTATCCTTAAGAAGCACAAGAATTCCGATCTTAGAAGCAATTATGATAATGATATGATATACATTTTATATTATAAAATATAATAATATAAAACATATTTTAAATATAATATCATTACATCATTCTAACTATCGCTTTCAAAGTTCAGTTAACTAAAGCCTTATTTAGCAGTTAAGTAAAGACCCAAAGCATCCTTATAGAATTTAGTCACCTTCAAGACTGCAGGACTGCAGCCGTGATTGAAATTTGGGCCCCGATCCGGTCAAAGTTCCCGGAAGTAAAGTAAAGGCTTGTTTTGGCCGGATCGTGCCACGATTGAGTTGCTCATGAGAAACACAAGAGAGAAAAAATGTTTTAGAGGCAACTTGCTTCACCCACAGATAAATACTCGGCGAAAAAATTAAGAAGCAAAAGAAATAAACATCTATGGGTGTATCTATAAAGACATTGGAAAAGCAGGATCCCTGATACAGGTTAACTCCATCTGCGCATGGCCTCCCCACCAGCAGTCTTGGGAATCAGCGACAGTACAAGCATATAAGCATGAAGCTCACCAAACTTTTTTTAAAAAAGATATTCCTATTTATTTAAATAAAGATCATTTTAAGAAGAGAAGAACAGATTTGCACGTATTGAATAAATCCAAGTTTTTATCTGGCATGGGAGAAGCTAACAAGACTGGGATCTTGTAAACACTGCCAGTAGGTCCCATTGAAGTCAATGGGGATGTCTTCTGAGTTAAACATAGAGCCAGCTACACTGCAAATGTAAAGGGACAAGGGGTCTCTTTAACCTTGCTTCCAGACTGAAAACTTACTGGGAGGAAAGTCCATTGTGTTCAATGGGAGCTTTCATCCGGGTCCTTTAGTAAAGGACGCCGGCAGCATTTATATTTGGAGGACCCCGTACATACTTCAATTTAAGTGCCTATGAGGCTAAGGCTCCAGTTCTTAGGTACAGCCACTTGAACTAAATCCCACTGAACTCAATAGGATTTATGCGTCCATAAGCATGCACAAGGCTGCATTTGTTAACCATGCAAACGGTTACTCAGAAGCAAGCCTCGTCAAGTTAAATGCGGCTTACTCCCAAGAAGAAAAGAAAGAGGAGACAATGAGGAAAAGAGCTTAGGCTAAGTAACGCAGATTCTTTTAACTTTTCTTTCCTCCAGCTTTTATATTAATTTAATTTTTAAGCCTTATTTTCCCTGCTCTGTGATCTGCAAGTCATGGTGATCTCGGGCTTCTACACCTAAGCGTGTGTGTTGTGCGTATTTTGTAGCGCCCTCCCATTCCGACAGGCTCCTGGAGAGCTAAATGCTCTTTGGAAACAGTGATTTTGAACTCCCGTTAAAGAGAAACAAAAAAAAGACCCAGGGAATCTTAGGAGGTTATTCTCCGGTTCCTAGTCCTAACTTAAATGCCAGACATTGCGCTCAGGAAGATTAGATCCTGGAAGGTGACTCTTTAAAAGTAACGTATTTCCATTACGCATTGCCTTGCGCGGAGTGTCTGTTGCCCTTACTCGTTAGAGTTCTCAAGTCCTGCTTTACTTGTCACGCTCCTTATTGTTTTTCTTTTACACCTTAGAACCGATAAAAGAACGGCATAAAACTGAAAAAACTGCCAAAATGCCTCATTACATGCCCTTTAAAAGTAACTTTTCAAAAGGAACTAGAAATTACTGCTCTTTAGGCCAACAAAGGGATTCCACTTTTACTTTAGAGGTGTAAGTTTTTCTCCTGCCCCTTACCAGAAGTAACTACGTTGCTTGTAACTCTTTACTGCCAAGATCTGAGAAAAATCCCACTCATCACCCCCTCCAATGAGTGGGGCGTTAGGGGACGGTTTCAACTTTCCGAAAAGAAGACAGCTCCTGACTCTCTCCCCCGCGATCCACCTCACTTGGGCGGAGAGGAAAGAGGGGATCCTTTTGGAGCAATTTCAACTTATCTTCCCGATTTTTTTTTAATGAATTTTATTCCCCCCCCCCTCAAAAACAAAAAGGAGATATTGCTACGCAGGAATCTTGAACCTAAAGCAAACTTTTATGACTGCTGAACTGTTATAAACCTTCGGGGCTAGGGATCTAATTTTGTAATAGCTCCGTTCCTGGGAGATTTACACAAAAGTAAATCCCACTTAATTACCACCGGCTGAGTGGGCATAATATAGCGGATACTTTTTTTACATTCAATCGTAAGAGAGCCTTATGAAATGTCAATGGTGCTCGGCGGAGTAACTAAGGGTAACTAGTTACTTCTCCGAAGCACTAGTAATTTCCACAGTTGATAGGACTGAAAACATCCTATCTCTACTTTATTAACATATTCACCCTTTTTTAAAAAAAAAGTTTCAGCACAGTATTTACAGAGCAATCCTTTGTATATCTCCTCAGAAGTAAGCCCAATCGAATTGAAATCACCTTATTCTCTAGTAAGTGTACATTGGATTGCAGTATCCATGCAGCGTTTCAAACGCGTTAAAGAACGGTGTCAAAACCCAATGCTGGAGTGTTTCAACTTTGCCCAACTGCTGAAAACCTGCGAACCAAAGGCAATTTTTAAACCATCCTTTCCTAGACATCTAAGAGAAGGACGTGAAGAGCTGAGGCTGAACTGCCTTCGGGATCTCAGTGTCTCATCAGCCACACTTTTCCAGAAGAAACGTCCCACTACTAGGGAGATAACTTTTTGAAAAATCAGTCTTCCAAAGATTGCTGGATTGGATAAGTTTTAATTTAAGTGGTTGGCTTTAAAAGAGTCCTGGATTCGCGGTCAAGTATTTCCGATCAAGGAACTACGAAACAGGATCACTTTCGAAGGGAGGGGGGCAATATATTTCTCTACATGCCTTGTCAATCTCACTAAATTCAACCACGGCTTACTCCCAGGTAAAGCTTGTAGCTGGAGTCAGAGAGTCACAGTCTCTCAGCCTGATCGGGGAGGTGATAACTGGAAAAATAAATCCCGGTTGTCGTTGGGATTTAAGCTGGGACGCCTGCTTCAGAGTCCATCCAGCCAAGAAGAAAATTCCAACCAGCCCTGTGGTCCTTAAGAGAAAAAAAAAATTCTTAAAGTCAGATCAGAGCCGATCATGCTTTTTACAGGACCACGCTGGCCTTTTTTAAAAGAAGTTTTTCGAAGTGTGGCACTTCTGCAGCATTTTAGCAGCCTTAATTTATAGGCTTCTTCTTGCCATGTCCTCCCCAACTCATGGAAACCTTTAACATGGAATTTCCCTTGGCAGGATTGAATCCGAGGAGGTTTGCCCTTGTCTTTCCCTCTTGGGCTGCGAGCGCGTCTTGCCCGAGATCACCCAGGGGTTTCCATAACTGAACAGGGATCCGAACTCCGATCCCCGGCTTCCTATTCCAAGTCCCTTATACCGTGTTGGTTCTCAACAACGCGATCACAAAAGGCCTCTGCGCCTTTGTTTTGAGGAGGAGGAGGCGGCGGCTATGCCTCTTTCCTCTCCCCTCCTCCTCCGCCACTTCTCTCTCTCTCCTTCCCAGCTTTCACCACTCCTTTGCATCCCCCCTCCCTGCCCTTCCCCAAAACCTAAAGGGGAAAAAAAACGGAAGTCGCCGGAAAAACAACAAACACGGATCGTCAAAAGTCCCCCTTTCGGCCCGCATCTCGCCTCCGGCGTTTCCCAAGCCTCCTCGACAACAGACAGTGACGAATAACAGCCATCCTTCACCCGCTCGGCCCAACGCCGCCCCCGCCCTTCCCTTCCTCTCCCCACCCCGCTCCCCTTCCCCAAATAAAAACAGAGATCAGGGTAAACAGTGGGGAGGGGAAGAGCCTTGGCATTTAGCAGGGAGGTAGGAATGGACATATGTCACTTGGGCCATTTCCGCACTAGGCTGTTATAGCGCTATCATTCCACTTTCAACATCCTATGGAATCCTGGGGTTTGCAGTTTGAGCCTTTGAAGCCCCTCCCTAAAGTGCAAAGCCCAGGATTCCATAGGATGTTGCAAGTGGAGTAATAGCGCTGTAACAGCCTAGTGCGGAAATGGCCTTAGACAGAAGACATTCACGACAAAAAACATACTGCCTTGAGATTGGTGGGGTGGGGGGAACACACGGACACTTTTACAGAATAATTTGTTCCGTTACGTTATAGTGCTGGGAAACCATCTGTTGCCATTACTTTGGGCATGTCGACAAAAGTATTACTGCATTATTTTAGCTGCAGTTGGGAGTTACCTTTCTATTTCTTTACCTTTTTCTTCCTCCCCTCAACACAAAGGGCTGGTTCTGCACTGGACTGTTATAGCCTGAGGGCCCTCCCTAAACTGCAAAGCCCAGGATTCCATAGGATGTGGAAAGTGGAATATTAGCGCTATAACAGTCTAGTGGGAAAGGGACGAAGAAGTCCTACGCTGGACAAAAGGACATTCTCCTCAGAATGCCTCTGGGTTGCTGGTTAACCCCTTCCCCCTTTGGGGGCCGTGTGTTGTTTTATCACTGCGCCATAGTCGCAACTCTACGTCCCCTCAGAAGCTGCGTTGCTCGCGAGCAACGGCCTGGTCCGGCCCTGAGGCAATGAGGTCTGGCTGCTTTTCGAAGTAACCGAGGCCAGGAGGAGCAGGCAGGGGCGTTGAGGTACGAGAGCGAAAGCTAAGTGGGCTGTGTGGCACCACCAGGCCACTGCCTTGCCAGTGGCTAAAACTGCTGCCAAAACTGTCGGCTTCGGCTGTTGGCTCCTGTGTGGGAGTGAGGAGAGGCGCCATCTTGTCCTTCGCCTCAGGCGACTGAGCAACCTGAAGGCAGCGGACCCGGGTTTGACCCCAACTGCATTTGTCCCGTTCACACACTTGACATTTCCAGAGGGCACAGTTGTGTAAACCACACAAACCCCACAACTGAGACAGTCCTGCAGCAACGCTAACCGACTATAAACGCTTTAAAATAATTAAACGACGGTTAAGTTCGCCGGAAGTCATTTTTCTTTCTATGCAAGCGTTTCCGGTTCTCCTGAGGGGGGAGAATTATTTAAAAGGGAGGGAAAAGAGGGAAAATTGGATTATTATCGCTGACACCTTAAGATGTGGAAATTTATAAGCTGGTGGTTAATACGTGCAATAAAATATCACACCCTACCTCGCCCAAACTCTTATTTCTCCTCGCCATGTAATATTTTATTTCAAGTATTCCTCAGCTCCCTTGTAAATGTGTCCGATGTATTTATATATATATAATATTTTCTTTCTATTATATTTTATATATATAAAAGAGGGGGCGTTTTGGTCATTCTTATTTTTTTTATTGTTTTCTCTATACCAAACGTTTATTTAGTGAAATAGTCCTGAAGATATAATCGTTCTACATACGGCGCTTTTATTTCACATAATACTTAAGGAGAAGAAACTGGGGGGCAAAAAACCCAACAAATTAAAATAAAAAATAAAAGCCCCACATAGAATTTGACATAAACTTTCAAAGACCACGCTGGAAACCCATCTTTCATCCTTTCTTTGGGTTCAATCCACGGATACATTCTCTCCTGGAGAAGAAAATCAAGCCCCTTCCCATATTTTTTATTTTATTTTCATTTTTATTTATTTACAATGAGGGCTTGCTTAGGAGAAATGTCTGGCGTGGATAGTACCTCTCGTTTTATTAAAAAAAAAAAGTAAAAGAAAAAAAAGCCCAAAAGAATCCCAACAACAACCAAACAACAACAGCAACGACACAAATCAGGACATGAAAAAGTGGCAAGTCTTCGGATAATAAATAATAAATTACTTTATAATTTTTGCAATCAGAGAGCAAACAAAACAAAACAAAGTGTTTTCCCTCCCCCCTCCCCTTTTTATTTCCAGCGAAGGAGAGAGAGACAGAGAAAGAAAGAAAAAGAGAAAACCCAGACCTTTAAAAAAAGAAATTAAAAAAGAAAACAAGAAATATACACATCTTTGGGGGGAAGAGAGAGAGAGAGGAAGGGGGAATGTTACTGAACCAACGCCAGTCAAAAACACAACCCCGAAAAACGCCCTTTTTTTGTGGCCAAAAGAGAGGTATGCCTTGTTGCGAATGTTTTTCGACGGGATTATATTTTTTTTTTCCCAAAACAAAAAAAGAGGAAAGAAAACCCCTCCCTCCTTTTCTTTGTTTTTTTAAAAAAGGAGATCTCACTGGAGACTATGGGAGATAAGGTGGATCCCTTAACAAAACCCGCTCCCTCCACTCCAAAAAAACAGGAGAAGGGAGAGAGAAAGAGCTACAGTACATGCTAGTGGAGGTCCTCAGCCGCCGAGGAACCTTCCAAAAAGACAACTGAAACCATAGAAAGAGAGAGACAGAGAAAGAGAGAGAGAGATTTTTTCCAAACCGATCGCAGCTCCACACCTTGGTCCTGGCTCTTTCTGGTCGTGAGAGGGCTTAGAGTGAAAGATTGTCCTTTCTTGTTCTTGGAAAATGCAACCTATCAGAGCTCCTTCTTTTATATATATATATATATATTTATTATTTTCAACATTTTATTTTTATTTATAGATATATTTTTAATTAACTGATTTTTTTTTGTTTTATTTTTTGTTTTTTGGCAAGGGAAAGGCCAGTATAGAAAGAGCACCATTGGGCGTGAAGATGGTCACTGGGCGTTTTTCTTTGTTTTTCTCTCGAGGATGTGCAGTCACTCAAAAGATGCCATTTGGAGAAAAGGACCGGAGACTCCGGGTTCCCAATTCTTCTACGTTTCTCAAACGTCTCTGGGTTTTGTTTTGTTTTTTGTTTTTTGTCTTCCTCCTACGATCCTTTAGTGGGGGGTATATTATTATTATTATTAATAATATTAATATTATTATTATTAAAAAGCATTTTCATTTGCTCTTTATGAATATTATTCTAGTAAGATCCCATGATTGTCTTCACAGTGTTGCTACCTTATCATTGCAAAACAAAATAACCAAAAAAAAAAAGAACAAACAAGAATCCCCAGACAGTTCATGGAGGTTTCTTTCCTTTAGAGGTTCATGAACAGGGCTGTGTTAAATACTTTTTTCTTCTTTTTTTGTTTTTCCTTCTATTTTTTTCCCCCTCTCGAGTCCCAAAACGTGATAGCTTTCCCACTCTCTCCAGCAGGGGGCGAAAAGTTTCAACAAGGACCACAGTATTGCAAGGAATGTTCCTCATGCCTCAATAGGACTGGCTACCATGCTGTTAGGTGTATCCGGGAGCTGAGAGGACATGGATGCTACCTCACTTCCGGTAGAATTGGAACCTGGGCCTCCTTCGGAAAAATTAACCTGCCAATTTTTTTTTAAAGAGAGAGGAAGAAAGAAAAAGAAATTACAAGAAAGAAAAGAAAGCAACTGTGTTGCATTCTGTTTATAAATGTTCAGTGCAGATTCACTGAAATCAATGGAACTTAAGTTAGATCGATTGAAACAGGTGGAATTTAAATTAATCATGACTAATTTTTTCCATTGATTTCAAGAGCATGACAAAACCTGAATTCAGCTTAGTGTCATCCTTTCCCTAGCTTTCTGAAGACCTTGCATTCATTGTAGTGACAGACTATGGACCTGGGTTTTTTTGCTAATACAATAGAAAAAGTAGTTAATCTGATTACTTATGCATACAGCTCTGTACATTGTAAGAGCATCATCATCATATTTCCCATAATGTGCTAGCCTCTATTTTATTGTATTTGCTTATTTTTGTATTAATCCGCAGCTCCTACTTTTTTTCTATTTTTGGAACCACAGTGTAAGAATACAAAAATATAACATCAGGCTTTTATATAAAAATATATTTGGAATACAGTTGGAACATTCTGAATGAAATAGTAATCATTCTGGGAGTGACATAAAGGCAATCTATTGATTCTGAAATAAGGGGTAGAAATTTAAAGTTGGATCCCACACTGTCAAAGTCAAAGAATTCTGTGAAATAACTGGCAACCACAACTAATTAATATGCCCTTCATAGAAAAACTAAAGAGTGTCCATATTCAATGTATTCATTATCCTCATCCTCACTCCAGTTAGGTAAAAGATATCAATATTCATTATGATATATCAAGCAGGGAGTATAGTAAAAGGTTCATTTACACTACCATATGCACTTACCTTACACTATGCTCCACTAAACTCAATAGAATTTATGTGTGTGTGTGTGTATGTGGGCACTTATGAACTGCAGAAACTTTGAGCTCATATCAGAAGTGAAATTTGAAGCAAGAGGTTTTTTTGAAGGGAGGAGAAGCTGCCACCCTTAATCACTGTGCTACCTCAAACTGACCATGCTACACTGCTATATTATTTTTCAGATAAGATACCTATATTTCAGAAGAAGACAGTGGCAAACCACCTCTGAGCATTCCTTGCCTAAGATAATTGCATGAAATTCATGGGTTTACCATAAGTCAATAGCAACCTGAAGGCTCATTCACACAGCACATAACTTAGTATGGATCATGTTACTGTGAGATAAGATTCCTGGCCACAGCAGTCAGCAAACTGAAGATTACAGTTCATAGTTACCTAAAAAGCATATCTACTCAGAAGTAGGGCTTTTTGGCTTACACCCAATTTGATTGAAAGGATAAGTTTTTGAGTGATTGAACCAAGTGGCAAAAGTTGGTTTCAGAACCATTCAGCTGGCAAAGAACTAAGGAACAGAATTTGTTTTTTAATATTTGAATACTGAAATGCTTATCCACACAGCTTGGTCATTTTTTACATTTTCAGCTTACTATGGCATTCATCTCTGTTTGGAATATTTTCCATAACTTAGATCAGAATGAAGTAGTTCTATCCATGGAAGGAAGGTTTTTGTTTTGTTTTTTAAATGAATTTAAATGAAGACCTGCTGCATCATGGCTGTGCAATCCTGCACACTTAACTAGAAGGAAAAAAACTTAGTGAGACTTATTTCTGCATATACTATGCACAGGATTCTGCTGCATGGTATATTGCTATCTGTGTGGGGAATATTGACAGAATACAACCATGCATTCATGTTCCCAATAAAGCAGACAAGGGAACAAGATCTTAGAAGTTTCCATGTCAGACAAATCATGCATATGTGATGACGTTCATATAGTTGGCTTTCAGTTTCCGATCTCTGCTAGTAGGACTCATAAGGACCATGATCTAAGGCATTGCTGAGAAACCAGTGGCCCTCCAGATGTTATCTGACTACAGTTCCCTTCAACCTAAGCCCATTTTGACAGGAGTGAGAAATGATGGAACTGTAGTCCAAGAACATCCAGTGAGTCACAGATTTCCATCCTTAATCTCAGATCTTGGAGAGCCACAGCCATCTGGAGAAGATGACACAGAGCTATACTGACCAGTCTGGTTTGACTTAGCGTAAAGCAGTTTCTTATTTATATGTTCTCTCTCCTTTTGAAAGATTCCTGGTTGAAGCCACTGGCACAACATGACCAACTGTTTAGGGAGCAGGAAAACTTCAGATGGTAATCTACTCCTCTGAAATAAGTCCAATTGCCTGGCAGACATTTTGATGGCTCAGAAGGGAATGATGAGGTAGAGCCCAAATCTGCCCTTCTACAAAATCAGGACCACTGTACACATACTCTAAAACAAAGTAATTTTCAATGGTAGAAGAGTATCCCAATGCTATTGATGTTGAACTTCTGGTCCTCTGTATGTTTTGACTTACAAATCCACCCAGATCAGAAACTGTTGGAGCCATGGTACAAAAACACCTGAAGGGACAACAGCTTCCCATCCCTTTCTAATGCAAATGTGCTAGAAAGTAATACACTAAGACTTAATTCTAAATAGACATGGTAGGGATTGCAAATATATGAATGCTTTCACAAGAACACTTGTTAATCTGGATTGTATGATTAAGAACAACTGTTAATATACTTGACAAGAATAACATTTTAAAATCTTTCTAGTCACAGTATGTTATTTCTAAATTCATCAGGTAGAATATAGACACAGTGGATACATCTTGTAAATTGAGGGGAGGGGCATATTGTCTGTTGCAGAGTAGTTACACAAAGGAAGACTTTGATGGACAGCTACTACAAGAGAGAGCCTAAGGGAGCAAGGGATTGTTACACACAGTTGCATTTACTTCTAAGTAAACATGCATAGCACTGTGTTGTAAGAAACATGAAATGTAAATGATAGATGTTCCCCACATGGCTGACAATAAGAGTTTAGGGGAGTTGTGGTCCAAAACATCTAAAAAGGCCAAGGTTCTCCCCCTTTATCGTATACGAATGTGCTAGGGATGAAGTCCTACTGAGTCAAATAAGAATTAATTTTGAGTTGATATATATGTATGGCCTTTACCATGAATTAATTCAGTGGCCACCAGCCATTCTTTCTTAGCTCAAGTGTCTCATCAATATTAGGCCAAGAGTACTGTGAATGCATGTAAAATGCTAACTATTATTATAGGCTCCACTTATTTTCCTAAAGAGAAATTGTATCTGCCAAAGAAATCCAAAGCACGTAAAATATGTCCTAAATTTTAATTTAATCAAGGTATTTGAAGCCTAGTTTTGTACTGAAACCTAATCATCAGTTGCAACCACACTAAATCCACTCAATCAGTTGTTGCATTATAAGTAAACACATTGGTGTTTAATTGGTAAACATACTATTGGTAAAAGCAGATTTCAGGCCACTGAATGAGAAAATTATATCTTAGAATGTACCTTAAGTGCTACTAAAGTCTGTAAATGCTACAGGAACTGATGAGCAGAAAGATTTCTATCATGACCACAATTTTCCTTCTGTGGACAGATCTGCAGAGTAAATTCAATTCACAGACTAAAAAGTTAGGAGTAAAGCTTATGAATTTACCTTTGTGTAAGTGTGGTCAGGATCACCCTTGTCAAATGGAAATTCTTCCTATTTAATATCATTTTCAAGATGAAAATTGAAATTTAATCCCACTGTTGTCAGTGTAATTTATTGCTAAATAATATGCTTTAGGATTACCTCCCTCTTTGTAAAAATGCAAGAAGTTCCTTGACTCAAGGATTGGGGTCTATTTGGCCTACAAGGAATTCCTCAAGTTCTGTCAGCTGTAATTTCTTTATGTTGGCTGAAATCCATAACCATATAATTCAATGTGATGTTTTCCATGGCCTACCTTCCTTTATAGTCACTGGGAATTTGTTAATAACTCTTGATGGATTACCAATGATTTCATCAGGTGGGCTGCTGTGGGTTACAGCATCAATGTTAAGCACATTACTTTAATGTAACACCTATTGCCTTCAATGGGATTTACTTTCACATAGTGCTCTGACCCCTCTGAATGTGTGTGAATGTTCCATTGGTCAAAAAGGATTCCTGTCAAGTGGGCCTATGTTTCTATAAGGAAGAATCTCTGTGCAAACCAGACATCTCTTTGTGTGGTGTACCTGTAAGTATTTATATGCCCAATTGTCATCACTGTCTCAGAACTACAACAGTCTGCTTACCAGAAGTGAAAGTGGGATAGGAATATCCTTTCAAATTGCCTTCTAGGTTCTTTTTTAAAAAGCTACCAAGTTACAATCTCTCTTCAGTGAGGCAGGAAAACATCCCCACTGAAATGAAAAAGGATTGTTTTCAGTGGAAAGTAAGTATCAGGACCAGCCAAAGGCACTGTCATTCTTCATGTGATCCCTCCTCCAGAATAAGTGTTCATTCCAGTGCAGTACTGTTCACATTCTGAGAACTGCATCTTGGGAACCTCTAAACCTTAAAAAGGATTCTGGCAATCTCTTCTGCCTAGTTTACTAGCCCTAATGACATATCTGCACCAAACAATTCTCTCAAGGGCCACGTAAGCATGTCTGGTAGTCTCTTGATACTGCTTAATATTAGTAAGACTGAGATTTTAGATCCTTTGCTGAGATTCCTATTTTATGGGAACACTAAATGCACACTGGCTTCTCTTCAGTTCTCTTAGCAGATACCCATTATAACTCATTCCATATGTAATTTTCTTCCCATCCGAGGCTTTTACCCATCTTTGTTATGCTGACGTAATTTTTTCACACTGTATCATGTCCTAAAATCTTCTCATTGTACCTCCCTAGACTCATTACCTGCCACAAAGTCTGTCCATCTTGAATATCATTAAAAGCTGCATCAAAAGACCTGAGGCATGGTAATTCTACTTAAAGAAGTACACACACAGCTGTTGGAAAAGAGCAGGAACACTAGAAGGGTGGTCTATTATGCAGGGCAGATGAATGCCCAAATAGATCATTACTACATTCATTATATTTTTACCATCCTAAAGATTATATCTGTATTTTCTGCTTCATGCAGAACATTTTTAAATATATTACTTGGAAGTAAATTTCCCTATGTTCAATAGGATTAGGGCTTAGTGACCATGTTGAAGATTTCTGTCCAAAGCAACCGTCTACCAAATGATCAGGTACCTAGGTTGTGACTTTAATTAGGATTAGAGCTTGAAAAACTTCATTTTGGGGAATGAAAACTGCAAGAGGGATCTCATCATCATGCTGGTTGAAAGAAATGGACAATAATCCAGAAAAATAACTCTTCTAAGATCTAGCTGTGATACAACAGGTCTCAATGGAATGGCTTTTGGTACTGTTTTCCTTGAAACATTCATGCTACCATTTCTACTATGAAGGAAACCCAAAGCAAAATGTTACCCTGTTATGAATTTTTGGAAACATTGTCCACACCAGTCATTAGATGTTCTATTATTACTACTATGAGTTTTAATCACTGAAAAACCATTTATAACATACCTTATTATTTTTAAGATCTGGTTTTAACACACTTAGACCACGAAATTGAGTTAAGGTTGAACATCTGTCCTTAAATCACCTGGTTGGGCCTAAGTATTGCAGATGATATGGTCCCATATGAGCTGCCAAATGATGTAGGCATAAGGAAGTGAGTTAAGAACAGAATTGATTGGTAAATTCCTGTTGTGGCTTTTTGCTGAAAGCCAACCTATTAATAACTAAGCTCTTGCCGTAATTATACATAACCACATTTTTTAAAAAAAAGAAAAGCAAAATAAGAACAGCATCTATTGATCAATGAAAGTTTAGAAGTATATGCTTAAAAGGTACATAAATTGAAAGCTGTATATAATTCTGCCAGATCATACATCTGAATACATTATGCTTAAGGTTAATATTACAATATATAAAACTAATCCATATAGATACGAAATGTGAATCTAGGTTGAAAAACAGGAGTTTATCTGTGTAAGATTTGATAGAAGTATACATCTCTAAGGTTTCAGAGGTTTGCTGGTGTTATTTTGTCTTAAATACTACTAACCTTTGGCTGATACCTCTGAAAATTTTGGGGATTTATTAGAATCTCAATACAGTATTAAGGTTTTGCTCTGTAGTATAGATCTGCAGTCCCAGTTGTGGAAGCACTACCATAGGACTATTACAATTTGACCACAGTGTATTCCCTTTGTTCTGTTTGAACATAACTTTGTGACAATTTGTAAATGCTGCTTTATGTACCAATCACCTTGTGTAAGAATCTAAGGCACAGATTTGTGGTGTTGGATTAGTGACAAATTGTAGGATTTGGTTAAAGGAAATCCAGGTTCAAAATCCTACGGGGTGATAAAACGTAGTGAGGGGCATTTTTTGTTTGTGCCTTACCACTACTCAAGCTAACTTAGGAGATAGATGCAGCATTGCTATATCAGTTTATATATACCAAAAATCAGTGCAGTCAGCCCTCCACATTTGTGAATTTCATTTTTGCAGATTTAATTATTTATAGATTACTGCTATCACTTCTGCTGCCTCCGTATGTCATTTTTAATAGGGACTGCAAGCCTCATGAGACTGAGAAACTGTGAGGGAGGCAAGCCCCTATTGAAAATGGTGTGGGGCAGTAAGCCACTTCTGCCTTGTAAACGAACCCTGATGTCTCAGAGGAATCCATGGTGGGTTGAATATGGTGATCATACTTTTTTGTGTGTTAAATATGGTTTGCGAGGGCCTAGAGTTATTCAAGGTTTTTCCACTTTTGCAGGGGTCCTGTGCCCCTAACCCTAGCAAATGTGGAGGGATGACTATATTAGAAAGTAGTATGTGCACTGCAACAAAAGAGAGAGTTGCAACCCGTTATGTAATGAACTTAAATCTCACTAATATTAGTGGAACATAACAGTGCAATCTGATATGTATCTCTTCAGAAGTAAGCCCCACTTCCATTGAGTTCCATGGACCCCACTCCATGTGAGTGACATAGAGGCTGCAATCCAATGTTCACTTATCTGGGAATAGGTCTTGTGGAACTCACTGACATGTACTTCTGAGCAGACATGTAGGACTGCTTTGCAATATCATAATTCTACACAGGATGGCAACTTAGGTTTATAAACCCATTTCAGTTCTGGAAAACCTATAACCATTTTTAAGGGTCACTAGTGCTACCAACCAATCCATTTTATCCCACTAAACCTACAGATGTTAATGAATTAATCAATCAAATATATTCTCTGTTAAACCACCCAGAGAACCTGGCAGTTGATTGGACAACACAGAATTGTCTTAAACAGATAAACTCTGATTCTGAAGGGGAGAAGAATCTTTTTTAAATGAATAGATGCATCTTTCACAGCAGGAGGCACCATTTTAAAAGACTTATTCCACCCTGTGCAGGTCAGAAAGAATGAGAGATGTCTCATCTGTAGCACTGCACACTATTAGTGCCAGATTTAATCAAGTTAAGTAAGCTAGGAAAGAGTTGAGCTCCCGTTGTGGTTTGAGTGATGGACTACAACTCTGGAAAACCAAGATTCAAATCCCCACTCAGCTGTGCAGACCACTTGGATGATCTCCCACCCTCTTAGCTTAAAAGCTAGGCAGTGGCAAAACTCTGAATAAAACTTGCCAGGAAAGCCCTATGGTAGGGTCACCATAAATCAGAGTGGACTTGAAGGCACATAACCACAAAAACAAAATAAACTACAGCTTGCTGACTCAGATTAGGAGGAGAGCTCTTTAAAAAAAAAAAAAAAAGCAAAAATCTTAACTTTCAACAATAATCTTAACATAATTATTCCATAATCCTACACACTTTGGGAGTATGTTCCTTGGCCTTCTTAAACATGAGATGGTTTAGGACTTTAGTTTGTCTTAATCCCACTGATAAATTGCCCTCTGCATTTTCATAAGTATTCCTATTCAAATTAATTTTGTGATGTTGGGCAGGAATATGTTTTTCCTGAATTATGCTGCTACTTTTTAGTAGTAATTGTGGTGTTAGATCAATTGATCTATCCAGTCAGCTAAACAGTGATAAATCAAGCGACCAACCAAAGCTTAAGCAACACCACCATCTTCCATTGCACAGGTTTCTAACATTGCCATAGCCCAAGTTTAGAAGCATATCCTATGTCCCTCCACTGCTCTATACCTAGGAGTTACTGTGGCACAGGAGCACAGATTGACAGCTGAGTTAGTCTGATACAGACATACTCACTACTTGTGCAGGCTTGCTCTTCTTGTACATTAGCATGGGGCCCTAGGCATATCTCCGAGGACCTTCACCAGAGCTTCCAGCAGGTACTTTTAAGGAAAATACCTCCCCAAACGCCCTAGTTAGTGTGGCCAAGGGAGAAGGGGTACGTGTAAAATTCTGGAAGCTGTGTTCTCCTTGAAAGTAACTTTTCCAGGCTTCAATATTCATAGAAGACCCTCTCCCTAGAAGAAAGCTCATAGGAAACCCAGCACACAGCAGTGTAAGAACAGGGCAAAGTGTTAATGGAAGGAGATTTGAAGACCTGACTGCAAGGTGGAGAAAGGGTGGCCCTGGTTCTAAGTAAGGAAGCCAGCCTTTGAAAGCCACACTCCAGAAGAGTGCCAGCAAGCTTTTGTCTACACAGTGGGGCCATTCATCGAGGTCCGGGAACTGACACTTACGAGTTGCTGAAACGCGGGTTGATCGATGTCACTCTGCAAGGCGAAGTCGCTGAGGACTTTCCAAGGCGGCTGGTAACTTTGCACCTCCACCGGGTTCGCCTGCAAGCCCCCGTCGTGTCTCTCCGGACTAGCCGCCACCATGGGAGTGCCCGTCATGCCCTGGATGTTCTGCAAACAGAGCGGCGCAAGAAGGCGGTGAATGGCCGCGCGGCAAGACGGAAAAAGGAGGCGGGGGGGAAGAACTTTATCCCGCGATTGTCTTCTGCGCCGCGCCGGGAGGGAGAGTCAATAAACTCTTTGGGCGGCTTATCAAGGGCTCGACTTTTATTGACTTTGCTAATCTGCCTTTCGCGGAAAGTCAGGGGTTATTGCAAACAACCCAACGAAGCCAGAACCAAACAAAAAAGTCCTCTCTTTGACAAATCGCACCAGACCTGGACATTTAAAATAGAAATCATATTTTATTTTATCTCTTCTTTTTTTTTTTTTAGAGGAACTGACTCCTTTCCAGACCTAGTTGGGGTGCCACTCAGCACCGGCCGCACAGTGCCCGATCCTGGAACTCTGGAACTCGGGTTTTCTTAGAGTTCAGTTTTCGGGGGGGGGCGGGGGCGGAGGCTTCCATAGGATGAGCGCTGGCCTAAAATCCTGATCCTACTTTGCCCGCTTTCTTGGGAATTAATCCCAGAGGCCCCCCGCCTCCCCGCAGAGGTCTTGTAAAGGTCCTTACATTTGCATTGTATTTATGACGTTAAAATGGTTGACAGAAAATAGTTCTCAGTGAGGACTCCGTGGAACCATAGGGGGAGCCTGGCGGGGGGAGAGGAGGACCTGGTTCACATTTAATTCGCTCCCCCCCGCAATTCTTGGTTAGATTAATGACATTGCAGTACCCAAAGATGTCGTTTGCTCCATTAACCCAGTGCCCAAAGATGTCGTTTGCTTTTTCCATCTCACGCACACATGGCCGTCTCGCACTCGCACACACGAAGCAACCACTGGATGGGATTAAGGCTCTCATCTTTCCCTAGGAATTCCCCCTGAATAAATATGCTTTGAGGGGCCCAGATGCCCCAAACGTACCAGATCTCATTTGACCCTGGAAACTAAAGCCATTTCCGCAGGAGCCTGTTCTAGCGCTATGATTCCGCGGGCCTCCCGAAACTGCAAACCCCAGGATTCCATAGGATGTTGAAAGCGGAATCATAGCACTAGAACAGGCGCCTGCGGAAATGGCCTAAGTAGAGTCAGCTCTCCTTAATACTTAAGACCGTCAGTGAACACCAGGCGCTATAGGTTATCTTTTAGAAGAAGGAACTAGCAAAAACCTCTCTTGAGCATTTCTCGCCTAAGAAAACCCTAGCCAACCCGGTCGACCCCTCCCGAAACTGCAAACCGC